>JAKSZP010005345.1:0-214025 GCA_022478985.1 Massospora cicadina
TTATTTTATTTAGTAGATGGTTTTCACCTTAAATATGCTGGCAAAAATAAGAAATAAAATAAAGGATATAAAGAAAGATCATTGTGACCCTGTTGGAACTGAGCTCATATTAGTAAATATTATCCTAAATATTTTAAAGGATAAATGGAAGTAGATAACAGGTAAAGGTATTCACAAGATAAGGAAAAGTTAAAGATAAGGTTTTAGATAAAACTGAAATAGGGTTTTCCCTTACAGAAAATAATAATAGTTGAGATAGAGAATATCAGCCTAAAGCACCAACTATTAGATACTTTGATGGTAATTTATCCTTAGTTCAAGGGTCCAGGAATTTAGCGATAATAATTGGATTTGACCAATGCTTAATAACATAAAATTAATGATATTTTTGGTCCTTTGACCTGACGAAGCATTTGCAGATAATTATTATAGTAAAGGTTAGTCAAAATTGAATGAAGTAAATAAAAAATATGAAGCTCCAATTCAAGGCTTCACTCAAACTAATAATAATCTTAACATCTGTCAAACAAGATTTGAGTGCCTCATAGATTGGGTTTGAAACCTAATATCAGGAGAATACTGTTGAGAAAATTTTATTTTATAAGTTGGGTTGAACCTCATTTATTGGGAAGCCTTGGATTTAGTTGGAGATTATCACTAATAATAGTTTCAATTCTATCTTTAATCAGGTTAAATTTTATCTCAGATGTAATCAAATATTTAATTTGAGTTGGAATCCCAACAAACTCTCCTCTAGATCTTGACACAATAGGAAAAAGTCTAGACAAATTAACTGTGTACTCAATTTATCACAGTTGCCCAAATGACCTCCACAATAATGTGTTCATTCATTATATTTAAATAACTTTGTAGGGTCTTGAGCAAAAGGTGCCTAATTTTAATTGAATCCAAAAGAGGTGATGATGATAGAAAAGGACTAGATCATTATCTGGAAGGTATGAAGAGATCATGCTTATTGTTAGTTGTTTATATTATCTGGTAGTGGTTATGGACAAATTTTAGAGGCCAGGGCAAGAAGTTGGATGATCTCATTAGTGATACTTCTCATAGTAACTTCAGGGGCATCATGGAAGCTTGATCTAACACGGCCTGCACTCTAGAGGGAAGCTGAGGATTCCTTCCATACAAATCTTGGAAGGGAGACATTTTAATAATTTAGTGCTAATTTATTTAATAGGCAATGATTGCACTAGGTAGATATTATGTCCAATGTAGTGGGTCAGTCATGGCCATTTTCAGAGGGTTGTGGTTAATGAGCTATCTAAACGCTCTACCATTCCATTGGTTGCAGGATGGTAAATAAGGGAAAATACCTGGGTTGATCTCATAACTTTGGTTAACTCATTCACCAGCGATGGCTGAAAATTCAGATCATTATCATAGTGAATCATACTGAAGCACCCACGTTGAGTGATAATCCCTTTATATAAGAACTTAGCTTAAATTTTTCTTCTGCAGAGGTTAGAGATATAGTTTTAATCTATTTTGATTAAAAGATCAACAGCAAGAATAAGGAATTAATGGCCATTAGATGCTCATGGGAGTGGACCCACAACATCAATGCTTCTAGTATGGAAGTTTTCAAAGGGTGGAATCACTGGATGTTGAGGTCAGGTTTTAGGTCTGGCTTGACTTTTACATACCATACAAGACTCTAATAAAGATTGAACTGAAATGAGCATTCCTTCCCAATAACTTTGAGTCTTGTGACATTGGTTGTTTTCCAAATTCCTCCATGGCCAACTTGCAGATGCCCTATATTATAATGTCTGTGTAAATTGAAGGTCAAATGTAGGGTAACCATTTTTGTGATACAAGTTTGTAGAGGTCAATGAATTTATCCTGGATATTTGCCAACCTTTTTGCTAAATTTTTTCACGTAGTTGGGGACTCTTTTTCCATATATGTGGTTGGGTTAAAAGATTCTAGAGTCGATTTGCCTCAGTTTAGATAAAGTTTATATGATTAGCCTAGATAAACAATCCGCATTTTGGTGTATGGGCCAGAAAATGAATATAAAAAATCGTAATTTGAAATTTTAAAGTCTCTTGGGCCAGTTTCTCAACAGGATCCTTCACATCTTGAAGCCATCTTCCTAAACATGGTTAGTAATTTTAATACAAATAATTTCCATATTAGTAATGTCAGAAAATTTAATGTGCAGTTACTGCAAAACACATAAATTCTGTAATGCTATAGTTGCATTTGGCTTTTGACAGGAATTTGCTCTAATAAGCAATGGGATGATCCATTAGGTTTTCGCCATGCTGGGATATTATAGCTCCTATAGCTATATCACTTGCATTGGTAAAAAATAAAAATGGTATGTCAAAATTGGGATTCACAAGACTGGATAGTGGGAGAGAGCTAAGCATAATAGTCAAAGGCTTGTTTTTGCTCCTCTTTCCACTTAGAAGGGTATTCTTTTCTTCAATGAATATTAAAGGCTCAGAGGTGTTGTAAAAGTGTGTGGTATCTGGGTAGTAATATCCTTTTATTTATTTGATGAAGGTCGACCAGGGGACAAGCACTTCTGAGGATAGTGGGGAATGGCATCAAAGCATAGTGGTTATAATCACCAACGTTTACAGATAATAAGGTCTTTACACATATAAGTAACCGGTTAAGTGTGAATAGTAATATCCCACCATCCTTAAAAGGACCAGTACATCACTTAGGGATTTAAGGGGATAACTTAGAGATGGCCTTAACCTTATTTTTATCAGGGATATTCCGGCCTTACTTACCTTTTAGCCCTGAAATTTTCCAATTTGCTTTAAAAAAGTAACATCTAGATGAGCTTTAACTTTAGGGAAACTTGGCGTAACTGCTGGAAAATTTCCCTTAAGTGAACAAAGTGATTAGTAAAAGTTTGTAAAAAAATGTGTCATTGTCAAGGTAAACAAACATAGTGAAACGTTTTAATCTCCAATTGAACTTTCCATGGCTCTTTAGAAGGTAGCAGTGGCGTTGCATAACCCCTGCGGCATTTGAGTAGGCTCAAATAATCTTTCACTAAAATCAGGGCGCCTTTTTCTCAATCAGAGGGGATAAATCAATTTGTTAAAATACTGGCGAGATCCATTGCCAAAAATAAAGGGACAATAACATTTAGCGTAATTAATCATCTATACAATGCAAAGGATAACTGTCTTTTTCTGTAATGAATTTTAGTTGGCAATAATTTATAACAACTTGGTGTCCGCCGTCCTTTTTATGAATTTAATAAACTTGGTGAAGCCTTGGGCTTTTAGATAAAGCAAGTGACCCAGCTTCTAGCAGTTGCTTTAGTTCTGGACCTAATTAAGCTTCCTTGACGTTTGATTTTCTCTACGATCAGGATTTAAATGAAGGGTGATCCTCAGTTCTGACTTGATGAATTACTCCCAATATCTTCTCATAATTGCCTAGTCTTGATGATATGATATTAATGTATTCATCAAGGACGGTTCTACGTTATGGTGTCCATTGGGTGTGAGGTTGTCTCTAATCTTACTTTCAACTAGAGTTATTGTTGGTAGGGGATTATTCTGAATCTTGTAGTAAACCAAATTTTCTTAATTGGCAATAATGTCAATAGCACATAGTCTTGTATAGGCGATGAGGGCATGTTAGGGACTTGGAGGTTCTGATTTGTTTAATTTTCTTATAAAATGGAATAGATTTCTCATAGTCAGGGTTTAAAATTCCAGGGAAGGTCAACGCTTCTTTGATAGAAGGGTTAGGATGTCAGTTTAGCGATAAAATCTGGTCAAGCAGAATGTAAAATTTTGTTTCAAAATTCACAAAAGCTAAAGAGCTAGGTGCTATATGAATGGGATAGAGGGCATATAAAGGTATCCCTTCTTTGGCATACAAAGCCTCAGGCAGGAAAACACTTTTACACCCCAAGCTTTGGCACTATATTATGCAAATAGCTGTGTATATTTGATGAGGCATGTTCGTTTTTTTCAAACTCATTTATTTTTTATTGGGAGATCAAATATTAAGTATCAGATATCCTAAGAGAGTAGTATCTCTTTGAGAATCTAATCAAACTCCATCATTAATTGTATTCCAATAAGCAATTTGTAATTATTATTTTCTAATGTGATACAGGGAGTGGTAATTAACAGTTTTCCAAATCAGAGGGGTAAAGAAGAATATTCCCCAACAGCTTTAGCAGACTGATTACTTGACGGCCCATATTCAGCTTTGTAAATTAAATCTGGAGCCAATTTTGATTTTTTGGATAAGTCAGGATGATATAATGTTAAATGGAGAGCCGGTATCATTATAGCCTGGGCTTAAACTTATGAATGACTTTCTTTACTCACAACACTAAAGTCCAAGCTTTTTTTTCCCTTAATGATAACATCAGTTACTAAGATTCGATTCAAGCAGATAATTTTGATAATCACACAGGTGAGATGAGCAGTTTAATAAAAACCAACAAAACTGGGCGAAAGTCATATTGGGCAATGGCCAAAGTGGTGCACCCAAGGGCAAAAAATGCCCTGGAGGGGGACTGGGAGCAAAAGCCGCCAAAACCCCCCAAACCCAGACACCACCCTGGTTTGTGGAGTTTAAAACAAAACAAACTAATACATGGAATTACAGTATGCACAGCCCCTATCAAAAGTGGAACATGGGCTCCAACTTTTCTTTGGGGTAGATTCCCCACCTCTGTGGGAGAAGGTAGGTGAGGCACAGGCCTCCCTCTTTCCCCATGCAGTATATGTTACCACCCACACCATCCACCGCGGCTGGATCAATATGGGTTTTAAACTGAAGGAGACACAGACACCAGAGCAAAAGTCTGTGTCAAAATAGCCCTCCCCAAGGGCAAACGAATTGTGCACAATGCGCGCACCAGATGGAAAAAAGCAAACACTTTGTTCATATCCTTTGATTTGCTTCCCACTAACCTCCCCTGTAAGCTGATTAAGGAAGAACTCTAATTTGGCCTTCAGAGCTACAGAGAAATAAAACAACAGAATTACAGCGTTTCCACCTGATGTTGAACCTGTGCACAGGAAAGGCAATTGCTGTGATTGACCTGGTCCCTGATGTAGCCACATCCTTAACCAAAATCCCACGCACCACGGTGTTTCACCTCCCAGATGGGGAGTTTCAAAACCTTTCTGCGTCACACCAGAACGCGCACCACCCATATGCAACCATTGCACCACACAGGGGCACAAGAAGCATGCGTGCCCCATGAAGGAGGGCATCATGGAACTGTACTTTTGTGACAACACCATAGACGAAGATGAGGAAACCTTCAGAAGAATGGTTGACGCCAACCACGCTTTCCTATGGGGCGAGGACTGACACTACGTACTCATAGACCAAATATCACCCAAATTATGCAAACAGGTGCAGAAGGCCCACAAGCGGTCAGCAGACAAGACTGCATCTCTCGCGACCTCCTCCATCAACCCAAACCAAATCTAGATGGACAGAGAGGAAATCGGCCAAACCTGCCAATCAAAACACAATTCCCAAGCCGGAGCAACCATGGAGGATGTGAACCAAGCCAAACAGTCATATTGGACAACCCATGCAGAAAATTTTCTCAATAGGCTAACAGAATCACCACATGACCCCAATCAAATAAACTTACTGGGACATTTCAAATCAACTATGGTTTAGCCAACAGGGCCCAGAGCTTCAAAATCAAACCCCAAAACATCAGAAGCCAATCAGCGCACCAATTTGAATCAAACAAAGTCATGTGCAGAAAAGTTTAATACCATCCCCCAAATCTAACAACACCCGCACAAAATCATCATAAGGTAAGGAGCCAGAAAACGCCTCGGAGTGGACTGGCCCAATCACATGGATCAAATCCAAGGCAATGAGTGGGGGACTAGGGCTGGAAGGCCATCCCAACTGCTCCTGAGGCACCACGGGCACCTCAGTGTCAATAGGGACGCTAAACATCACAGGAGCCTGGGCTCAATCATCCCAAGACAAAAAGCTGGACTTCCTGTGCAAACCCCCAGTGACATCTTAGCCATCCAAGAGACCCACTGTCTACAGGGGGAAGAGGGATCCTGGGAAGCCAAGGTCTCACCGTCCCAGTTGATATGGACGTCCCACTGTGGGGTGGTCATCCATAAGAATAACAAAAAATTAAAAATCGTTGAGTTATCCTAGCACTTAGATGGTTGTGTCCTAATTGCAAGAGTTGCAAACCAAGAGGCCACACTATTGATAGCCTGTATCAATGCACCATGCACCACATCTGAGAGGAAACAATTCCTCAAATCCATACTGACGCTCAACCTCCTGCCAGATACCATCCTATTGGGCGACTTTAACTGTTGGGATGACCCCACTACGGACTGATGGCCCAACCCCAGGGGATACCCACCAGGAAACATTGAGTTCCACGCAATAAAGGCATCCCTTGGCCTGTATGACACCCTCCCCCCTGGGTCTCCAATCCTGCCCCACATGACCTGCCCCAGCATATGAGATGGAAGCTCATCTCAATGAGCCGCATCAACCACATACTTGCGCCAAAATCCTGCCGCTCATTGATTATTAACTTTTTTTATTTTATTTGAGGTGGGCCAACCTGTGGATGATACTGCACCGATTAATGGGAAATTGAATGAATGGGAAAGGAGGATAAAATCCAGAAAACCTCCATGCATGGCGTATGATAGGCCAGGAACTCCATGGATCGCCTTTGCTATTCACTATCTCAGTTTCAGGGCATTGGTGCGCAATTCCAACACAGTCATAATTGTCCCCTACCCAAAGTTCCTGTACTAGAATTGAACTCTGGGGGGCAGTGGTAGAGGTCCCTATTCTACCACTTGGGTATCCTCCCCCTTGATTACTAACTTCGCTACTAGAAAATTAATTTCTCTGGACACCTTCTAGTTTTGGTGTAGCTCATGCCAACCAGGACTCATACATGGATGTCGCCCTGGAGGAAGCTATACCCGGAGAATGTAAAACTCCCCAATATTTCTGACTGGGTCAAGCAAAAAGCTTCAAACCTAAAATCCACAACCTTGTTCAGATCGGATCCCATTGATTTTGGGAAAATTTAAATCTGAACTAATAAACAAGACTCACCATCTTGCATCGCACAAATAAACTGTGGATACCACCATGATCAGACGCACCCTGGCAGAACTATATCAACTAGAGCTAAATACCCCAAAGTCTGGATACAGACCAAACTGGGGGCATAAATGGGCAGTAAATTTCTGCCTGCCTAAACGCCCTTATCCACAAACACCAACACAGAATCAAAGTATCACGGAAAGGTAAGCACATAAAAAAAGGAGAAACCTGTTTGGCATTTTTCTTCTGCCAATACCACTCCCAAGTTAATCAGCCCCAGTGCACGCAGGTCAACAAAGTTGACAGTACTGTGGAAACTGACCCAACGGAAGTCAAGGCGGAAATTCACCACTATTACACCAAACTTTACCACAACACTCCATCCAACCCCCAAAAAATAAAAAAATTTCTACACTCCACCAGAGTCAGAGTGCACCGCCAGACTATAGTCTCCTAAACCTGATAACGCAGGAGGAGCTCTGGAGTACAGTCCATGGTGCACTGCATAGGAAATGCCCAGGCCCTGATGGGATACCCTACGAATTTTACAAAATATACTTTAAACAAATCGCCCCCTCTTCCTAGCTTCAATGAACCAGTGCTTTCTGGAGACCTGTTTGCTGCCTGGAGGCCAGGACTCCTATGTCATTACCCTATTTAAAAAGGGCGACAGACTGGACATGGCCAACCGGCGTCTGATAGCACTCTCAAATACTGACACTAAACTACTTACAAAAATTCTAGCTACCAGACTTTGCGCACTAGCTTCTAAAGCCCTATCATTTAACCAATTTGGTTTTACACCAGGGCGCTCCATCTGGTCTAAAATATACTACATCGCCAATGTATTCCAATCCAAAGCAACGGGAGACCTGGTATTCCTTAACCAGGAGAAGGCAGATGACCGCGTTAGCTGCAACATTTAAAGGAGTGCCTACATGCCTTTAACCTCCCACCCAGGCTCATCAACTGGGCGATGCTCCTCACGGAATCCGCATCAATGGCTGTATGTGGCCCTGGCTTCCTGACTGACAGGAACACCCCACGCAGAGGGCTCAAGCAAGGAGACCCCCTCAGCCCACTACTATACAACTTCAGCTTTGAACCACTCCTCTGCATTGCTGAATCACGCCTCAGGGGCATAACTGCGCAAGGCCAGCCCCCAGTCAAGATACTAGCCTTTGCGGATGACTGTGTAACAGGTATAGCTGACAACAGCTACGCCTGACAGCTGGAACGCGCCCCTAGAGGAATACTCCATGGTGAGTAATGCATCGCTTAATAAATTGAAAACTAAAATAATCACCCTTGGCAAATACATCACCAACTGGACCACATCCCCACTACTTACAACCCAAGACGCAAAAACTCACTCGTCCTACCCTTTGCAAAACCCCCCACCACTCCTGCCCGCCACCTTAGGATATGGTTGGAAACAGGTGATATGTAAATGAGATGATTGAAAATAACCTGCTGTAACGGATATCCAACAGAGTTGCCTCGCTCAAAGGTAGATCTCCTGGGCTAACAGGGCGAGTGGCAGTTGCCAACTCTCTCATCCTCTCGATGCTGTGGTTCCCTGCGCATGTGATCCCCTTCTCACCCACCTTTATAACATTAATCCATGCGCTCATCTAGGGTTGGCTGTGGCCTGAATCCCGGCTACCCATTCAGGTTGAAAAGTTATATGGTTCACGCTCCAGTGGAGGCATGGGACTGATACTTTTGAGAACCACGCCAACTGCATTCTGGGCACCTGGATAGAGGAAGTGCTAACCCTGGACCCCCCGCAACAGCACTGGTCCAGGGCAGTGAGGGCCAACTTCGCGCAAGCACTCAAAATACCTAACCCACACCACCCTTCCAGCTTACTAATGTACCTTGCTAACCGCCCTAATGCAACAGGCCCACATGGAATCCCCCTCACTTTAAGCGCCTCCTCTGAACCATCCACCACATGGGATGAACCGTCGCTACCACTGGTACAGTGCAGGGTAGGGGACAACCCAGATCCCACTTTAAGTCACGAAAGCCAGAAGACCACCCCCACAAAGACATACTTACTATGTCCCCAACCATTGCCAGAATTGATTACCTAGACACTTTGGACATCCCCTACGACCTAGCCACACAAAAGACAATATGGAGGATGACGCACCATCCACTCCTCCAGCTGAGGGTAAGGGCCAATGCCTGGTGCTGCCTAAGAAGGACCTACAGAACGGCGTACCACACCCACTCCCTCCACGCAACCTGCGCAGTATGTGGAGGAGAGGGCTCCTAACACCACCGCTTAGAAACCCGCCCCCGTCCAGAGCCATATGGCGAGAAGTTGCACGCCTGCTTAAGATCCAAGACGACCAGAATTTCTCTATCTCAAAGAGCCTCCTCGCAATTCAACTTGCATCCCCAATCCTATATATCCTGCGCTCCCTATTGATACCCATTGCAATGTGGACAATCCACACTATTGCCTTAGATGCGTTCAAGGGCACGGTCCCTACCATCCATGGGGTTGTCAATAGGTTCCACGTCCACTTACTGGAGCATTTCCAAGCCTGGCTCTATGGGTATATGAAGCCAAGGCAACAGAGACTCAAAAGTCATGATTTCCGCTCTGGTTTCTTCACACGGACCCCTTCCTTCACACCTGCTCCATAGTGGGGGCAACTCCTTGGAATAGACCGCCAATCCCCCCATACCTGGCGGTCCCATCTGGCAACAAAGGTAACCTGTGTTCCATGGGGTGCCCAATCCTATCTAAACATCGCTTTTCTTACCTCCCCTCCCATTTCTACACACATATCATTAATGCCCGTCCCCTGGTCTGCTTGGCTCGGTTAAATAAAATCAAAACACTAAAGTTCCAAATTGAGGATGTATGGATAATAAAATATCAGGAAGATTGTACCGAGGTGATCAGAGGAGTTTATTCCAGCCAGGATCAGGAATTGTCATTTTTTTGAAAGTTTTGTTAGTTAGATCTTTAATCTTGCTAGAGGAGCTAATTTTAAGGGTGTTAATCGGTGATTGACCAATATACAATTAGGATATCTTAAGATTTTTATTGCTTTAAATATAGAGCGACATGTTTACTTCATTAGGAGCAGCTATTACAAAGCAACCCAAGATAATAAGCATTTATAAAAACTTCGGGGAGTTTGAACCTTCAATTAAGTTTCAAATGATAAGTTTGGGATATAATTATCATTCTGAATAATGACTTGCTTTTGCTCCTTTTGTTCAACTTTCTCAGGTTTCTTGTGTGTGAGTTATTCAATTTTATTTTTTTAAATTTATCATGGGGAAGGCCGACCAGGGGACGGACACTTCTGCAAAGACACTAAAACTGAACTTCAGCGAGAGGAGGGCACCCCAGAGAAGCAAAGTTATCTCCTGTTGCCAGCAGGAACGCCAAGAGAGGGAGGGGGTCACGTGTGCAGAGGCTCGCACCTCTATCGCGCACATATGTAGGAAGGGGTCTGCAACAATGAACCAAACCAGGAACTAGGATGAGACCAACTGGCAGCGACATGGTGGAAAGTACCCAAACATCCATGCTTGATAGTGGTCCTCTAAGTGCAACTGGAACTGGCCTACAGCCTCTTGGAGGGTGGGGGTGGAGACAGAGATGGCGTCCAAGTAACCGTGTGGATAGTCCACATAGTAATTGCGACTACCAAGGCACAGAGGGAGGGCGGAAGAGGGGAGGACATGGATAAAGAAAACATGTCATTAGACAGGCTGAAGGGCTGTGCCTGATCCTGGCGAAGCAGACGTTGCACCTCACGCTATATCGCTTTAGATGGAAGTCACATTTCCAGGTGGTGAATCAGCATTCCGTACTGGTCACACATGACGCAGGATGATTTCAAAGCTCTAAAGCATTCAGCAGTATAATATACCCATCTCAAGCAGCACCACACATGGGAATGAATATGTGGCTGCAGAAGAGGGTGGTGGACATACTTTCAAATGGCTTTCTGGGTATCAAGAGGGTAGAGGATGTCATCATGTCCAGGAAGTCCACCCTGGACATGGAAGGGGGTTGAATGGGTATCACTCCGTTCATAATGGGAAGTCCATGTACTTCCTGGGTAAACCGAGGAGAGGGACATCCCCTCTGGAAGGTGTGCCCACAGATGAAAATCTCCACTCAGTGCTCCACATGGATAGGAGGATCCTTTTGAAGTGGGGCGACGTCCCATGTGGGCACGCTGCAGAAGGATGTTAGGCCAGGTACTTTGACAGAGAGTGGGGGTGGGAAGGATTGGTGAGGCCCAGGGCACAGGAGAAGTTAGAGCGGGCCGCGTGGGACCAGTGCTGGGCAGAGATTGTAGGGTTAGTAACAGCAGCAATCCAAGTGCCAAGAATTTTGGCAGCATAGTTCTCAAAGTTGAGCAGGCCCATACCACCACTAAGGCGAGGGCCAAACGTGACATCCAGGCGCACGGCGGTAGGCAGCACAACCAAAGACACCATTGCAGAAGGGCATATAGTGACTTGAAGAAACATGAGGAAAAAGTGATGGCGTGGGACCCAATTTAAACTTTAGAGAGGAGCATAGAGTTGGCTAGCACTACTATTAAAATCTTGGGCTTTGTTGCTTGCTTTTAGCCCTGGATTTTAACTGCACAGATTCGTGGATCCTGGCGTTGATTATTTGAATGTTGTTGATATACTGGGGCAATAATAGTATGAAGACTATTATCAAGGTTGATTGCTCAAAAGCCATGTTGAGAGTATTGTCCAACGCTAGACAGATGCTTCTTTCTCTTGAAGATATTTTAATAGTGGTAGTGAACACTTTCCCTATTCCCTTTTTGTAGAGCCATGCGGAGATTTTGATAAAACTAATCTAGGGATATCTGATCCTTGCACTCTTCTCTTAAGAGTAATGTTAAAACAACCAATGTTCAAACATCTTAAGCTAGTATCAGTGTGAATCTAATTTCATTAGGAATTATTTGAGGTTTTTTATAGTTAGAATCAGCACACAACTTTTCAGCTGTCTGATGAGAATATTTATGCTCCTATACTTGTTTTGACCCTTAGTGTTAGGCACCAAATCTTGTCAGGTACTGTTGCCTTGGGTTTTCTAGGCAGCATGATACTCAGGCGTTTTGCGGACCAAACAATTGGTATTTGGTACAAGAAACTGATTGTTTTAGCTGATAATGATTCCACTCTTCCTCTGGCGTTTAAATGTTTGGGTAGCTTTCTATGACTCCAATCTGTTCTTCTCTGAACAATTCCCTATAATTCAAATATTGGGGATTATCCCAATATTGAATTATTGATCAAATATTATTGGGGATGATTCCTGACAATATTATCATCTGTCAGCAGCCTCAGATATCATTATGGATGATGCCTGACAATAATTCATAGTCAGCGACTTCTAATATCATTGGGGATTCCGCCAGATGATATTCTCATCAGTCAGCCACTATTGCCGATCATATACAATTATAGCTTAAATTGTCAAATTTCATAGTCAGTCAAAGGGTTGGACTATGTGGTCATCTGAATTCTGACAACTACCCTGCCTGTAAGGGAGGTCTTATGGGCTCTAAAGGAAGCTATGCATTTAGCCACGTTGTTTAGGATATCATTTTCCATCACCAATGAGGAGTACCCTCCTACCTCCAGCCACACCCCAAATGGAGGATAAGGCCAACAGTGGGGCTTGGCAAAAAAGGGGAGCACAAGCGGGGCGGTGTGGGGTGGACAGGGCAATCTAACTTGTGCGCTAGCTGACAGGGCGGGTAGGAAACAGGGCGCTGGAGCCCAGCAGGCTTGATACCGACCAAGGAAAACAATTTCGGTTTTGGAGGCGTTGAGTGCTGCATTACTTACCCTGGAGTAAACCTGGATAGCTTCTTCAAGCGCGCGTGAATCATGATTGTTAGCCACCCCAACCACACAATCATCAGCAAACGCCAACATCTTGACAGTGGTTTGGCCTTGCACATGGACCCCAGTAAGGCAGTCATTCACATTTTGAAGAAGTGGTACAAGGCTGAAGTTATACAAGAGTGGACTAAGCGGGTCTCTTTGGCGCAGTCCCCTTTTAGGGCGGACTACGTCCTTGATAAATCCAGGGCCACGCTTAACCATTTTGGTGGATTCAGTTAGCAATATCACCCAATTGATGAAGCGAGGGGGGAGGCGGAACTTGTGGAGGCAAGCTCTGAGGTATTCCCAGTTGACTCTATCATAGGCCTTCTGCTGGTCTAAAAATACAAGTGCTCCAGAAGCTGTGGACTGAAAGACGTTGGCTACGGTGTGTATATTGTACCAAATTGACCTTTTGGGTGTGAAATTAAATTGTTCAGGGGAAATGAGAGAAGAGGCAGCAACCCTAGACGGGTAGCCATGATTTTAGTAAAATTTTTGTGACTGTGTTAGTGAGAGAAATGGGGCGCCAGTTGGCCAAGCCCAGCTTATCCCCCTTTTTGTATAATGTAATCGTGAAGGCCTCTTGCCCTCCAGGCAGGAGGCACGTTTCCAGAAGGCATTGGTTAAGAGAGGCAAGTAGCAAGGAGGATATATCTTTGAAATACTTCTTATAAAACTCATAAAGTGATGCCGTATGGACCTGGGCAATTCCTATATGGTGCACCGCAAACAATGGACCAGAGTTCATCCTGAGTAATCAAATTCATTTATCCGTAAATTGTGAAATGGTGTGGATGTGTGCGCTTTTGAGAAAATTTGCCATTTTGGTCAGCAGAATAGGATTGGATCAATACAGTTTGGAGTAATAGTTTTGTATTTTGATCGCCACATCAACTGGCATATCCGTGACAGAATGGTCTTGCCTTCGCACCTGTGTGCAGGACAAACTCTGGCGCGGTGAAAAGGTTTTTAAAAAAAAAAAGTAAGCAGAACATGTGTTGCCTGCTGTAAATTGTTTAGCTTTATACTGAACAAAAACCTGATGCTTGTGTTGTCTCACCAGTGTGTTGATGTGGGCGGCACTTCTGCCTACTTGTGACTCCAAGCCAGGCTGTAGCCCACAGCAGGGACGTTGGACTCCAGGTGGTCCAACTCTGCCAGTTAAATTAGATGATTGCTGAGCCACCCCATTAGTGGTGGGAGGAGAGGTGGCAAGACTAGCAGATTGTGCTCATCTTGAAGGTTGACCAGGTGGAAAAATTGATCTGCACATAGCAGTGCAACAAACTCTGGAGCTGAGGTCACGGATTCTATTCATGAGCAAAACCTTGGTGACACAATTTCAGCGGGGCGAAGTTTGCACCATTATGGCACCTGGGCTGTTGGGTTGGATAAGCAGAAGGAGATCAATACCATCCTGAGGTCAGAGAAATCGATTCTGGTCATGGAAACGTGAGAAAATTTGGGAATTATACCTGAGTGGTGCAAGGATAAGGTTGGTGCGAATCATGGACCTTGACAGGACATTGTGTACTTGGGAGTGTGACATGTTATTGAGTAGTAAAGCATGGTGCAGCAATGTATTGAACAGCCCTAGGTTGGCCTTGAGAACGCAAAGTTCAACATTACCCTGTGGGGGTGTAGTCGATGAGGGCCAGCGGTCTGTGGAGGGTTCATCCAGCAGTTCATGTCTCCAACAACAAATAGGTTGGTGGGTAGCGGAAGGGAAATGACTGCTAAGAAAAATTCCAGATGTTATCATGCACAGGTTGGGGCGTAAATGTTAACAATAGCATGCACTTCGTCATCCTACAATACTGTGACAACAAGTATGCAGCCATTTAGGTATGAAATTGATGAAATAAATAGAATACCATTGTTCACTTGAACTATCACCCCACAGTGCTCAGACCAAAAGGAGAGGGAAGGGAGGAGCATGGATTTTTATGTTTCCTCAGTACCGCATGGACAGTGGGATTCCTGAATGTCCAGGATGTCCACGGGCAAATTATCTTAAAAAAACTCAGTTTCCTAGTCAGGGATGGCAAGGCCTAAAGTCCAGCGATGTTCAACGTCCCTAAAGTAAAGGCTCCCCCCATTGCACCTTAGGTGTGAGGGGAAGGCCACCTGAGCCCTTCAGCCTTCTCTTTTTCTTCAGAGCACTTGTTGGCAACTCAGGTATGCAATGCTAAAGAGTATATGTCAGAATGGTTAGCTTTAGCAGTGGGGTTCGCGTTGGCCTTTGCCTTTGCTTTTGACCCTGCTGTGTGATGAGCTTTTTATGGTGTGTCACAATTCCGATATGACTGGATGATAAGCCCTAGGTTGTGAGGGCGGGATGGATGGATCTGCCGAGATTGATATGAGTAATGGTAATTTGAGCACCTCAAAATTAGGCGATATTGGATTGTTGGTAAATTTCCTCAAATTGAGCGTCGTGAGATTAACAAATGAAGAGTAGACATAACCAATGATATTCAGCGAATTGAGTTACTAAGCCAGGTAAATAGTATCATCCAAAATTGTTATGATATAAGCAGGATGAGATGATTGAGGAAGGTTAGGTTTTTTATAGTTTGAAGATTAGCAGAACAGCGAGATCAGCTGTAATAAATATATTAATAAAGAAGAGTTTTGGGAGCAAGTTACATATTTATTTTATACATCTATTATTTTATTTTCAGGACAATGATCCTCAAATCGTTGATCTTAGCTTCTCAGTGGGTCAAACCCTATGCCAAAAACCCTTTGTGTATTCCACCCTTACTGCCAATTTTACAACAATGGTGCTCACTACAGGGGGCCCATTAATGAATTATAGTATGATAAAAACTCATTTTCCAGCCATGTTGCCTCAAGTTGCCTATGTGGAGCTGAATCTGGCGTTGGATGCTGTGCTTAAAAAGCAAGATGAGATGCTCCAGGAGGTCTACTGAAATAAGCTGCCCCCATTTGATTGCGAAAGGATTATCTATGGGTACTTTAAGAGTTTTGAGATTGAAACTGAAGGAGTCTTAGATCGATGAAGAGCAAAAGTGTTTTCTTTCTTGGATGTTGAAAGTGCTGATCAAGTCGTCTGTTATCTTCTAAGCAGCTCCCTTATATACCAAGAATAAAAAGACACAGTGCTGCGGTTGTTTTGCGGAACTTCAAAGATGTCACAGCGGAAGGCCAAATTTTTAACCATTAAGTTTCAGCGAAATGAAACCCTCACCACATTTGCTGAGCAATTTGTGGTGGAAGCTCACGTGCTAATTGGGGCTAAAGTTTTATCCGAAGAAGAAGTGTGTATTGTGATAACTTCTGCTGTGAATCCATACCGTGAGTTACATAACGTTATGGCCACCCTGTTGGATGAAGATGTACCTTTGCTTAAACTTGTTCAGTTTTTTCACCAAATATCAGCCAACTTCCCACCACCTAATGCTGAGTGGAGTCCTTCTCCTGTAACTGCTGAATCATCATATTTGGGGAACACTGGCAGTCCAGTGCAGATTTCACCAAGTTATCATCAGCAGTTAAACGTCCAACCCATTCCTGCTTATCATCCCAGGGCCAACTATCGCCCTAGACCTTTTTAAGCTGATCACTTCCAGTTTAACTCTCGTCGTGGTTTATATTGCATTAATCAGGGACGTGAGCACTATGGGGTTAGCTTTTTTAAATGCAGTCATAAGGGGCATCTGGCACGATGGTGCCTTAATCAACTGGTCTCTTGTGTACAGCTGGGACAGTACGGTCAGGGAAAAGTCAGAGCGGAGTAGAGAAGGGACTCTCTATCTCCGCTATACTAAACCAAGACATCTCACCTGAACCCAAATTAGACTATTCAGCGGAACTTTCCTTGCACAATGAGTCAGTCTTATATCAGCAGCCAAATTGGAGGGGTGAATGTTTTTACACAAGTACAGTCAGCGACTATGGCGGAAAAGGGGTCTCAGATGCATGTTGAGCCATATGCCTGTCAAATGTTCTACCAAGTAACCCCTGAAAAGTTAGACCCCTCCTCAGATGCACCTTTTTTGCAAGCAGTAAGCGCCGCTCTTCCAATCAAAAACTATTATAAACCATTACTCCCGTTTTGGTGAGGGGATTGCATGTTTCCTTGAAAACAGGGAATCTTTAGATGTCCATATTATCAACAGGTGATATGCATCCTACTCTGAATGTACTTAGTGTGACCTGGTTGTAGCTAAGACTCGAGTCCATGCTATCATAAATACTGGTGCCCCGTCAACATAGTCTCCACCAAATTGGTGGCCAGGTTGGCATTAAAACCAGCTGTGGAACACCGGATGGTATACAGAACTGCTGGAGTGGAGAATACGGTCTCTGAGGGAGCATACAGTGCGCTTCCGCTGAGGTTTGGTTCTATTGTCATGGTAGCTCCAGCTATAGTGTTACCAAATAGCAATTACGATCTGTTAATTGGAACTGCCTTCTTGCAGCACTATGGGGCTGTTATTGATATGACAAATGTGATTTTTAGAAATATTGGGTCAGCGAATCCCAGTCTACTTCACCTCTAACGGAGTACCATATGATCCTGTGCATATGGGGAGTATTAATTTAGCTTATAGCGACGGAGTAATTCCAGTGTACTACCATTGGTTAAAGGGCAAACCCAGTGCCCTTCCTCAACAGATATATGAATATCAAGGGTTGCCGCTTAGAGCTGCCAGACCTATATCCATTCCATCTGGGCATCAAGTTATATTGAACACTGACTTGGTGATTTAAATTATAAATGGTCTCTATGGGGAGGTTATTGGGCCATATCAGCAATCACGTTTTGAGCCCCACATGGCCCCAGGCATTATTTTACCAGGGCAAGGGGAGATCGAAGTTTTGCTTGCAAATCTACAAACAGTACCACTGAATATCCGCCGCCACCAAATAGTGGCATACTTACACTTAATTCCCATTGAGGAGGCTCTTTTGGTTCATGAATTTGGGTCTCTGGAGGAATTTGGTCTGCCTTTCAAACCACAGCACAGTTTAATGGCAGTTGTATCGCGTGATGGATTAATGGAGCTGTTGGAACCACAGAAGGATAGGGCAATCGCTTTATTTCATAAATATAAAGAGATTTTTGCTGTTGACAACCATTATTTAGGATGTGCGCAGGGGTGGTTCATAGTCTGGACACTGGAGATCATTTACCCATCAGGTCAAGTCTGATCCGCTGATTAAGGGTGGCAGAAGAAGTAGTAACTGAGGAAATTAACAAGCTATTAGTGCAAGGGATTCTTGAACTGTCAAAAACTCCATGGGCTTCACCTGTTCTGATTGTTAAAAAAAGGATGGCAACAACCGTGTAGTAATTGAGTACCAAAAGTTCAACAGAATCACTAAAAAGGACTCATATCTTTTACCGCAGATCGATGACGCTTTAGATCAGCTAGGGGGAGCTCGTTTCTACTCAGCTATGGACCTGATCTAGGGCTATTGACAAATCGAGTTGCCACTGGAGGAGCAGGAGAAGTGCGCAGTAATCACATCTAAAGGTCTTTTCCAACCAACCCGGATGCCACAAGGGTTGTGTAATGCCCCAGCTACATTTCAACGAGCAATGGATACTATTCTGGGGGACCTAAAACTGTTGTATGTCCTTGTATACCTTGATGACATTAATGTTTTCTCCTGAACCTTCTCTGAACACCTCGACCATTTAGAAGCTGTATTCTTCTAGCTCGCTGAAGCCAACATCAACATTAAACCCCGGAAATGCCACTTCTTTAAGGACCAGCTGGAGTACCTGGGGCTTGTGGTTGATGCCACAGGGCTGAGACCTCAACCAGCCAAAGTGGAAGCTAATTGAAAAATGACTCAACCCAACAGTAAGTGGGATATACAGGTCTTTTTGGGAATGGTCAGATATTACTGGTGCTTCATTCCTAACTTCAGCTTTATTGGGGGCCCACTCTTTGAGCTATTAAGAAAGGACACTATGTTTGAATGGGCGGAACATCAGCAACGCGCTTTTGATATGCTTCGAACGGCATTAACCAGTGCACCAGTGTTACAATATCCCAATTTTGGAAAAGAGTTCATTGTTCAGATGGATGCATCCCTTTCCGCTGTAGGGGCAGTCCTACCCCAAAGATATGAGAAAAGAGAAGAGCACCCCGTAGCCTACTATAGTCACAGTTTGAACAGCCATGAATGCAATTACACTGTGACTGAGAGGGAGTGCTTGGCAGTGATCTATGCTTATAAGCAAATATAGGTATATTTACATGGGGTGAAATTCAAAGTTGTAATGGATCATGCCTCGCTATGTTGGTTACAAAAAATGAATGAACCAGACTGGTGTTATGCCCGATGAGCTCTTAAATTGCAGACATACAATTTTGAAATTCTTCACCAACCTGGAGAAAAACACCAGAATGCCAATTATTTATCGAGATTACCTACAATTGCAGTTACCACTGATCTGAGTGATTACTGTTCGATAAGATGCTTAGTGGCAAGTATGATGATGAACCGCCCCCAGTAATCAAGGTATTGGACGGAATAATGGCCAATACATTTCAGAAAGATGGGGAATTATATAAGCAGTTAGGGGACACTATCGTGAATATCCCAAGACCTTCTGCCCGCCCAACTATTATTATGAGTGCACACCAAGCAGTTGGACATGGTGGAGTGTGTAAGACCATGGAATTTATTGTGGCCTCAGTATTACTGGGAAAGCATGAAATTTGATATTCTTGATACTATCTCCTCCTGTCACCAATGCCAAGTGGAAAAGCCGTTCCACCAGAAGACTTCATACCGATTAGTGAAGCTGTAATTCTGCTGGCACAGCACTTCAATCGATGTGGTGGGTCCCTTGCTAACAGGGGCAAACCAATGTAATTACATTCTGGTAGCAATTGACCACTTGACCAGGTGGGTTGAGGCGCGACCAATATGAGATTTGGGGGCACTAACGGTGGCCAAGTTTGTTATGGAGTGTATAATTCAGTGACACGGTTGTCCCTAATTCATCCTTACAGATAATGGGACGAACTTCAATTCACACATTCTACCTAAGCTAAACGAGCTGATAGCCATTCGTGGGGTTCTAACAACCCCATATCACCCCGAGTCCAATGGAATGGGTGAACGGGCTAATGGGACCCTGGTGAACATACTCCAGAAGTTGGTCACAGACAGGCCCTCTGATTGGAGTACCCTCCTTTCTACCACGGTGTTTGCCTATACATTAGCTACCATTAAGCCACGGGGAAAAGCCCATTCCAATTGCTTTATGGACGGCACCCCTCTCTGCCCTCTCTCCTATATGCCTGTGTAGAGGACACTGGCATAATGGATCCGCAACACTATTTGGCCGTTCTAATTAATATGCTGATCAAATTACAAACTGAAGCATACTCGTTCAGCTTATCCAAGAGAATCAAAAGCCAGGCTGCTAATCAGGTACAGCGGAGTGCTCTAGCACAGTTCAAGGATGGAGACTTGGTCTTATTCCATGATCAACATGGGTTTGTCCAAAAACACAAGCTAGCCAATATCTGGATCAGACCATTCAAAGACATTGAGAAGACAGCCATAGATGCATATACTATTAAGGACCCCACTAGTGGTTGGATCACCAACCAAGTGCATGTAAAGATCCTCTGGGTATATAAGCAATAGGAGCCTTATTGTCCAGTCAAGGAGGGGGTAATGTCGCGATTCTAATATGACTGGACGATAAGCCCTAGGTCATGAGGGCGGGATGGATGGATCCACCGAGATTGATATGAGTAATGGTAATTTGAGCACCTCGAAATTAGGCGATATTGGATTGTTGGTAAATTGCTTTGAATTGGGCATCGTGAGATTAACAAATGAAGAATTGACGTAACCAATGAGATATGGTGAATTGGTTTACTAAGATGTGTAAGTAGTATCATCCAAAATTGTTATGATATAAGCAGGATGTGATGATCCAGGAAGGTTAGGTTTTTTATAGTTTGAAGATTAGCAGAACAGCGAGATCAGCTGTGATGAATATATTAATAAAGAAGAGTTGTGGGAGCAAGTGCTCCATATTTATTTTGTACATCTTTTCTTTATTTTCAGGACAACAATACTCACATCGTTGATCCTAGCTGCTCAGTGGGTCAAAACCTGTTCCAAAAACCCTTTAATGTATCCCTCCCTTACTGCCAATTTTACAACAGGGTGTGTGCATTTTGAGTGCACCATCACTTGGAGGTGGAATTTTGACAGGATTGCTGGTGAGTGACTCAGACCCAATCAATGCTTGGACGCATTGGTCAGGTGAAACTGATTCATCCATCAGGATTTCAGCTTGGGTAGTCCAATCATCTTGAATGTCTCAATCTGATTGGTTGGGAGTTTTTGGAGCTGCTTCCGCCACAAAAGTCTCAACGTCCTCCTGGATTTGGGCTGTCAGGATGGCAGATGTGGTCTTGGCCGCTGCCTTGTGGGCCTGTTTGGCCTTCTTCCGCTCTTGTGGGGACACTGGCTTTACAATAATGTAGTAGCCTTGCACTCCCCATGGAGAGCTGCTTCAGTGTCTAGTGTTGGATCATAGTGGGCTTCTGCACCGCCCATTGAATCTGAGACAAATTTTTGTTGAGTAATGCCCTCCTTGATAGGGCAGGTGTGGGCCTTGTGGACAAAAGCGTGATAGAACGTGCAGATGGGAGGCGCTCTATCCACGGTGACACTGAAAGGATGTGTATTATGCCCATTGATTATGACAAAAATCATGTGTGGGATTTGGGTCAAATCCTCCACTACCCCACGGATGAGGTGAGAGCAGCAACTGCTTTACCTATGCACAGGTTTGGCATCAGCATAAAGCACTGCATTTCAAAGGATTGTATTACTCTGTAAATAGTGAGTTTAGCCTTCAAGTGGTGTTTGAGCATGGTGCGTTGGACCATTGTGGGTAGGAAGTCGAAGGTCACAAAAAGTTGTTTTGACTTAATCCATCAGGTGCGCTTTGTTTCAACTACCCACTGACCATCTGAGAGGTCCACTACTACACGCACCTTTGCAGCTTCATCCGCAACTCTTTTGTTTCAAAGCCAAGATCCAGCCAACCGTGTGGCATGGAGTGGGGTGCAATGTACACCGCGTTCAGAAATGTGTGTGTACATCTCCACAGAACATTTCCCAAAGCGCCATTTGCTGAATATCCAGGAAAAATGCACCCTGTGTTCCACCAACAAAAGTGGTTGGGAGTGTGGTGTATTGATGAACTGGTTGCAGCGCTAATACCAGGCCAAAATTTCAGGTAAAAAGTAACCTCCAGTTTTTTATTATTAACTTTATTTATTCATCCAGACTTGCCAGGGCGTTTTAAAAATTTGGTTGACGAAGGGCCAAACCTGTGCCCTTAACTTTACTCGCCCAACTGCCCCCTTACATTAGGCGCCAACTAATCTCCTTGGTGAGATTATCAAAATTTACCAGAATTGAATTAAATTTGTTGCAATAGTGTTTACAACGAGAGAGATAAGTTGAGTTGTTCAATTGATAATTTGATATTATAGCAATAGTAGTACTAAGACTACTATTCTATTTGAGCTGAAAGCCAAAATAATGACTAGGTCAAACGTCAACTTAGTTCTTTTCCTAATATTGATTTCTTCTGAAATGGTAGGAACTTATTCCTATTCTGTCTAATAGAACTTAACTTAGGGTATGGTTTAGAGGTTATTTTTTTCTTCTCAAACGTAGAGCCCGCAGAAATAGCAATAAATTAAACAAAGGATCTTCTGATCCTCCTTTTCTAATCACAGGAGCAAACATTCTAATCATCAAAGCATTTCATCTGTAAGTGTCTTACTTAATTTATCTTTTTTCTTATAAAAATTCAATGAAATTATATATGGAATTCAGTGCACAACACTTTGGTTGGACCACAATTGGTAATGGTGGCCATCGCCAATTATTTAACCCTCCAGGGTCTCAAAAAAGGATAATTTTTTTAAATATACTTGTGCCTCTTCCCTACTTGACTGAGACCTCTTCTGAGTTGAAATGAGAATGTGCCCCAATATCTTTGCTCAATTTCCATTGAATTTACCTTAGCTTGTAACAATCTGATTAAGTAATGAGACTCCTAACTATAAATAGAAGATTGCATTTTATGAAAGGGCAACTCAAAAAGTTGCTTTATAACAAGCGTCTTTAATTTCCAACAACGCATAAACCCCTTAGTTGATCAGCAACTTAACCTAATTGACTCCTGCTAAACAATTATGTTAACAATAAATAAATGACCCCTTATTTACTTGTTATTGTCAGTGATCATCCCCAATGAAACACTCATCAATTTGGCAGATTATAATATGGCAGATTAATAAATGTTCACTAGAACATTTCACTAAACAGTAGCTTTCATATCAGTAATCTATAACTTCACATTCACTAATGGAATAGATCCCTAGTGGAACAGCAGATTATTTGTAATCGATGAAGTCAAGTAATGTGGGCAAAAATCCTAACACATTCTCCCAATTGACCAGACTACCCAGAAATGAAGACTTTCTGGGGACATATGCCACAAAGACTCTGACTACGTCTGCCAGCATGGTTTAAATTTGGAGTGCTCTTGGTCCAACTCAATTTCTTACTTAATGTTTATTGGTTTAGTCCTTCTTCTTTGCGCATTTCTGTTCCATGTCCTCCTCACTGCCGCCTCTACAGAGCGTAGTTCCCATGGCCACATACCGTGCCAGCCTAATTCAGTTGTTCTTGCCTGTAAAAAGGTCAGGAAAGCTTTTTTCCCCCAGGTTGAGGTTATATGACAACTTTTCATTTAAAGGATACCCTTGGACAGCTTCTCCATTCCTTGTTCACTGTATTCCCCCAGATTGGGCTTTATTTAAATATGACTACTCCTGGAGAGTTTATTTTCAACCTGTCCTGATTCAGCTGATGTGTGTTGCTTCTTTCAGCGCCTTAGGACTACCTGTTGCAGACACAGTTTTAACCCAAGTTGGTCCTACCAACAACACAAGGGCACATCACCAGATGCTTTTGATGATGAAAATAAAAAACGTTTTTAATTTTTTATAACTATATTTTTATATAGTTCTATTATGGTTTTTATCTTATGGTACTTTTTATATTTCTTGTATTATTTTTTACAATAGTACTTAACCTATTAATAGGTCAGAGGTCCATCTTTCCTTTTTCTCTACTCTGGTTCACGTTCATTTTTTTGAACATACCAGCTATCATAGTTCAGAGGTTTTTTAAGACTTAACCACCTATTGTGGTTCAGCGGCCCCCAACTGGGACTTGACCAACGCTAATACTTGGCCTATTTTTCTAGGTTCATTGGACCTTCTGGAGCATTGCATTTATCCCTCCAGTAGATCTAATACCTAAGATACTTCATATGTACCCAGTTTACTACATAACCATCTGTGATGTTCTTAATCATTAGTCTTCAGTCGCCATCCTGGCAATAACTTCAAAAGGGCCTGAAGCAAAGTATCCAGCTTATTACTTTATCCAAAATCATCAGTGTCACAATATGCTACACTAACACCACTTGAAATTCTTGTATTGTTGGTCAATTCTTGTTTTCCGTTGGCTTCACTTTGATCCTTTTCCTTAAGATCATATCAAATTCTTCTGATTGTGTCTTAATCATCATATTACCCAATTGGTTCATGAATTGATTGATACTTATCCTCGCTGATGGCCCTACATCTTAATACAAAATCAGTTGCAAGGCTTCCCTTTGCTGTAAAGTAATTTGAATGGCATTTTTCCTGTCTTTGTGTGATGACTTATATTATATTCAAAGGTAACTGTTTTTAGGTAAGTTCTCAAGAGGATATATCTCAAGATTAATTTTCTTGGCAATGCAGCTAACGTTCAGTTAACTCTTTCCACCATTTCATTTGTTTCTGGTCTGTATGGAACTGATACTACTCCTCAAATCCCCATAAACTCATTGAGCCTCAGGATTAAATAGGAGGTGAAATTGTTTCCATTATCTCAAAATCACTTGAGGGCATACATGCCTGTAAGCCACTTGGTCCAAAAAATAAATTTTTCTGTGCTCACAGCTTTCACTTTTCTAAGGTCTTTGTTTTTAACCCATCTAGAAATGGTCTATGGCCACTATGATATATTGCACGCTATTGTACTGATGCTAGGGGCCCATCATGTCTATTGACACAGTGTGCCATGTGAATCTAGGGAGAACTAGCCTGTAATTTATTACATTCTTATAAGGCTTGTGGAGTTGATATTCCATGCAACAGGACAGGTAGTTGGCAGCATCATAATTTATATTTCCCAGAAGTAGTTCTGGCAAATATGGTCCATGGTTTTTAGGACATCATGGCTGATAACTTTATCTACAGCTCAGATTATTTCCACTTGTTTAATGGCTCTAAAATCAAAAGAATTCTGTCAATCGTCCTGAATAGTTGTCCATTTTTTATCTCAGTGTTATTTGTGGGATCTGCCGATGGATGCCACAAATAATTTGTTTAAAGTGGGAATTTTACTTCATAATAAAAGTAATAAATAACGCTTTGTTAAAATTTTTTAAGTTTTTTATTGTTTAAGCAGGGAAAACCCAAAGAAGATCCTCTTCTTGATACTAGTTTTTCCTATTTGAACTAGTTTGGATTTTGAGACCATGGTTATTCAAGGCAAAAGTATATAAATCTGAGTTATCTAAATTAGAAAATATAGGTTTTCAGCATATCAGATCAAAGATAAATGTTTTGAGGCAAAACTGACCCGTGTGGTGACAATTTGATGAATTGTATCCAATCACCAGTGGGTAAAATCTTCTCACCTCAGCGGTGGTCAGACTTGCATGGTAATGATTGGTTAATTTTCACCCTATCATTGTTGAGTAAAATCTTCTCACCTCGGCGGTGGTCATACTCACGTGGTAATGATTGGTTAATTTTCACCTAATCATCAATGGGTAAAATCTTCTCACCTTGGGAGGGTTCAGATCCAAGTGGTAATGATTTTTTAATTCGCACCCAATCATCAATGGGTAAAATCTTCTCACCTTGCAGAGGTTCAGATCCGTGTAATATTGAACACCTCAAATTCAGCTGAGAAGTAGGAGTAATCCTATTATTAGTTATTACCTTTTTAATCTGAGATTTTGTTGTAAACCATATTTCTCCAATAGTTAGGATTCCACCGAGAATCTGCTAAGGTCTTTTTGCCAATGGTACTCAGATCATTAATAACCACAATATTATTTGATGATTGGGCAGGAGATGGGCCAATCATGGTAGCAGATTTGGGAGCACTAATACTTCCAACATTCTTTTCCTTAAGTCAAAAAGGAGAATATCCGACATTGCCCCCTCAAGAATGTTGGGAGGGGTGTAGGATTGTAGGAATTGGTTATGTACCCAGTTTATAGTAACTCCTGTGGCTAATGATTTGATGGAGTATTCATTGCCTCTTTTGTAGCTAATGGAGAAAGGTCCCTCCCAAATTGAACCAAGCTTACCACTTCTTGGGGTGTTTCAGTTATGGTAGTATGATACCTTATCAGCCACTTGAAATGTAGGGAGGGGTGCAGAGCTCATTGGCAGCCTGCCCTTCTTTTGTCACTGTTTTTGCGAGGTTGGTATACATACAATAGTATTCCTTCTTGCTGGCTTCTGTATTGGCTAGAACTAAGGGGACTTCATAATTGAGCAATGACAAGAATCCTTGCTTCATATTGATAATGCCGTCATATTCAATCATAAACTGAGTACCTATAAGCATATCATAAGCGTTATTATCCAAAGCCACTGCAGGGGCTGATAGAATAAGCTTCCCAATATGAATGGGAAGGGATGGGTAAGCACCCAGTGCGCGGGTGTTGTTAGGACCAGTGGTTCCAAAGTCTTGGTTGTACTCCAAGTCAGGTGCAAGTTGGATCTTTTTCATCAACTTGGAGGAGATTATGTTCACTGGGGAGCCTGTATCTAAGATAGCCATCACCTGAACTTTTTGGATAACCACTTTGACCTTTGTAAGTATCCCCCCAAAAGTGGGTGATAGCGCTAAGACCTCCTTAAGATGGAAATTGGAGGTTAATTTGCATGCAGTATTGGGGTAATTTTCCTGGATGGACTTCACGGTATGGCCATGCTGGATAGGGCGAATATGGTGAGACATTACCTCATCTGCATCACTGGCAGTATTGATAATGACTGGCTCCCCTAAAATTGGCAGAGATACGTCTCTTCAGGTATGGTGGCTTTGTCTACTCCTACAGCATTTAAGAGATCAGGGACTTCCACTTCAGCAGGTACTCCTACAACATAATAGCCGACCTCATCCGGAACCCCCTCAGAATCATCCCCTGGGTTATTAATAACGCGAGGTACTGACATGAGTTGTTTAGATGAGTCAGGCACATGAGAATTGTCAGCAATAGATGTGCTTTCCCTATGCTGACATTTCTTTTCCCTGCTCCTGTTCCTCGGCGTCAGCTTTCTTGTTCCAGCACACAGCCTCCTTGTGTCTGAACTTGTTGCAGTATTCGCACCAAGGGCGTTTAGGGCGTTTTACTTTGGGGTTTTGCTCTTCAGGGCCCATTATCTGAAGGGACTCCTTCTTGTCTTCAATAGCTAAGGCCCAGGGCTTAGGCTTTGAATCCTCAATGGTTAAAACGCGAGGATGAGATAATGCTCCATGTGAAACTTTGGGCTTATGAAAATCAGCGACATCTATTAACGCCTCCTTGATGTCTTGAATGGTATGAAATAGCGTTTAACCGAGGCGATGTGCATCGCTAGCGATGGGTAAGTAGCCACTCCAGTCAAAATGGCAGCTACAGCATCATCCAAAGTCAACATCTTCTAAGTTAACAACATCTGTGCTTCCATATAAAATTGTTCTGCAAAGGCGACCACTGACTCTCCTTTTCAGATACTCATACGCATAAAAGCTTGCTTTTTCATACTTAAACCCTATTTTGAAATGAATGTGTTTATGAGAGCTTTTTAACTTTGGACCAGGTGCAAAGAGCATCCATATGTGGGACCATCACCTTCTGTGCCATGCGGCCCAAACAGGAAAGGATATGTTTGGCCTTCTGACAATCAGTCGCCCCTTCCATAGCTGTTTCATAAACGTATAAAAATGAAGCAATGCTACCCTCGCCAGGGATAAACTTGTCTTTAACCGTTGGTTTGAATGAATTATAGTCATTCCTGGTAAGGGTATGAATAGCTGGAGCTTCTGCTTCCAATGTTTCAGTGTGGTAGCTTAACTGATCAAAGGTCCACAAAAGGCATTTAAACTGGTCATGCATGGCTTTAAGCCAGGTTTCCATTTTAGAGAGGGCTTCTAGGGGCCCAGATTCACATAGTCTCAGTCAAGCTTTGATCCCTGATTTATGAGTTTCAAGATCTTCCACTCGACTCTCCATTTCAGTGACTTGAAAGTTAGTTGTGACACCATTAAGCTTAAGTTTAATTGAGCAGTGCCCAGGGCTTTCATGTGGTTCTTCTGCTCTTCTTTCATTTTTTTACACCCTTCATCGTCATGAGAGTGGGAGCTGGGGTCTTGTACCCCCTCCTTAATCTATTCATACTTCTGCTCGACCTTCATTAGTCAACTATATACTTTTTTAAACAGCACAGGGATTTCCAGCGAAGCTTTTATCCCTTTTGCTTTGATTTCGCATTCAGTCAGGTGACGTGCCAAACATTTGGTATTTTCAAACGAAGCTTTGAGAGCTAGCTCCTTTTCTAGCTGAACTACCTTGGCCGCGAGAGTGGTGGTGGCGCTAGATGGTTCAAGCAACAGATGACGTTCAAGCTCATCAACACGCGAAAAGGCCTGAATTAACTGTCGCTCTACCACAGCCACACGCTGTTCATATTTCTTTTAAAGGATGGAGTCAGGGGCTGAAAGGTCACGATGCGTTTGCTCATTTTGCTTTTCAAGTTCTTTAGCAAACTCCTCCAAAAAGAGGGGGTGCTAGCAGAGGAAACGTTCAGTTCATCCCAGAATATCTTTTTGGCCTCCTTGACATACTTTACAATCCCAGTGTCCATAGTCATAAGTTGGTCATGCAGCTGTATGATGAAATTGCAATTAGCTTCCACACCAGATCTAACTGCTCCAAGATGTTTGGAGGTCAGTTGATACAACTTATCATAGGCTAAATTCAGAGCTGCATGGGTATCTAGGTGTCAATGAAGCTCTTCATGATGGCCAGCTAATAGATGAATCATGTGGACCAAGGCAGGGTGAGTAAACTTGTGTATGTAGGTGGTCAAATTTGTAAGCTGGCCATAGGTCTCTGGGAGGACACTAGTCTCATAGAGAAACAAGTGGCGTTCCTATACCAACAACGCTCATTCACGAGATGCAATGTCGCCAGGGTTAAGGATACCATGTGTAAGGTCTCTCACAGCTTCAGTAGCTGGCCAGGTGATGTGACGAGACTCAGGTATTAATATGCGTTCAAATTGTTCTTCTTCAAAAAATCAAAGCGGTAGAACTATCCATTCGATCATTGTCTTCAGTCCCTTCCCCACATCACACCCAATGGTTGACACTCTCCATTACTTTAATACTTATTGAAGTATTCAGGGTGATCCCTTGTAGTGAGCACCAGTTTGTGGGATCCGCCAATGGATGCCACAAATAATTTGTTTAAAGTGAGAATTTTACTTTATAATAAAAGTAATAAATAACGCTTTGTTAAAGTTTATAAGTTTTTTATTGTTTAAGTAGGACAAACCCAAGGAAGGTCCTCTTCTCAATAATAGTTTTTCCTATTTAAACTAGTTCAGATTTCGAGACCATGGGTATTTGAGGTAAAAGTATACAAAGCTGAGTTATCTAAATTTGGAAATATAAACTTTTGGCCTATCAGAATGAAGATAAATTTTGAGGCAAAACTGACCCATGTAATAATGATTTGATGAATTATATCCAATCACCAGTGGGTAAAATCTTCTCACCTTGGCAGTGGTCAGACTCGCGTGGTAATGATTGGTTAATTTTCACCCTATCATCATTGAATAAAATCTTCTCGCCTTAGCAGTGATCAGACTAATGTGGTAATGATTGGTTAATTCGCACCAAATCATTGATGGGTAAAATCTTCTCACCTCTGGAGGGTTCAGATCTGTGCAATATTGGGCACCTCAAATTTGGCTGAGAAGTTGGAGTAATCCTATTATTAGTTATTACCTTTTTAAATCATTTATTGTTATAAACCATATTTCTCCAATAGTTAGGATTCCACCGAGAATCTGCCAAGGTCTTTTTGCCATTAGTACTCAAATCATTAATAACCACAATAATATTTGATGATCAGGCAGGAGATGTGCCTATCATGGTAGCAGATTTGAGAGCACTGATACTTCCAACATTCTTTTCCTTAAGTCAAAAAGGAGAATGTCCAACATTATTCATTGCTTTCTTAAGTACACCTTGCTTGTTGCGGTTTGCCCCAATGTTGCCTACAAGCATCTTTTGGAATAATTTTCCACTAGATGATGAACAATATAGACTTCAGGCGATCTTGATATTCCATCAGCATTTTGATGTGATGCTCCAGACTGGTGTAATATCTAAAAATTATAGACTTGTAATTACAAAGCTCATCAGACCAGACATCCCTCTGGTTCCTTTAGGTTATGGAGCCAGCGCAAGGACAAGTGGTTTTTTATTAATTTGAAGGACGTTTCATGGACGTACTATCAGAATTACTTGCAAACATAAATCATTGTGAGGCATTTGTGCTCCATCACATTATAATTCTTCTCCACTGGCATAAGTGGATAATTCACATAGGCTACTGGATGTTAGTTCCTGTCTTCATCCAATTGGCTCAAATTTAGCCCCAATTGCCATCAATAATGCACCAGTTTAGATGATGGATTTCTGATCAATATTTGTGTACTTCAAGACAAGAGTGTCATTAGATAATGGCATAATTTATCAAACAACACTCAAGCTTCTTTGTTTCACATAAATTCTTTAATTGAATCCTTTAAAAACTGGAATAAAAGCTCTGTGATTTTTGTGAAACTTTTATGCATCAGTGATAGTAGCTGACCATCCCAAGAAATAATTAAATATCCCAAACGCTCTTTGAAATTTGAAATCCGTTTGATTGCTGTAATCTTCTGCTGCTGGGTTGTAGCCCTCTGGAGTTGATAACAAACCCCAAGTAATCTAGCTCCTTCTTAAAGAAAATGGCATTTCTTTGGATTGTTTCTAAGTCTGCCATAGCCATGAAATTGAACACTTCTTCTAAATGCTCCAAATGGTCCATGAAGGTCCTGATGAAGACATTTATATTGTCCATATATACTAAGACACAGAATAGCTACAAATCACTAAGTATAGAGTCCATTGCTCTTTGGAAGGTGGCCAGAACATTACACAATCCCTAAGGCATTTTAATCAGCTGATATAGTCCCTGTGCAGTAATGATTTCACATTTTTCTTGGTCCTTGTCGGCATATAGGTTAAGACCAATTTGTTCCTTATTTTTTAAGCCAGGAAAACTGAAGTTCCTGGGTGCTGGATTATACCTTTTTAATTTTCTTGGCCGGAAAGTCTTCACTCAGGTTAAAGTTCCTTAAGTGGTAAATCCTACCTATTTTTCGTCCCTTATTAATAGGGGTAGCCCGATTTAATTTAGTGGCAGAAAGAGATTAAAGTTTATTCACTTAGAACATAATTATATGGGAGTTCAAGGATTTTTCTTGGTAAAACTCAAGCGTTCAAAGTTAAGATCTTTAATTATTTACCAATCAGGGATTCTACAACAGATTGTTCAAACATATCAGATGTAATTAAAATTAAGCATAGATGTGCTTGAACCCTGATTTTAGGGGTTTTGCGTAAGTAATATTTAATCTCCCAAGTTGGGAATTTACCCTCTTTATTTAAAAGCCCAATCTCGTTGGGGATTATCCCAATTAATAGCTTCGCATATATTAGCAGATTGGTTTCTATTCCCGCCATTTACCTCATCTGAATCTCCAATCTAGGTAGAAATCCCAAAAACGCTCCCTAGATCTTGGCATAGATGGGGAAATGGACGGGGAAAGTGACTATGGACGCTGTTTACAACTTTACCATGAGTGAATTCAGGGGCTTTTGGGGGAGGCTTGGTTGAGATGGCCTGCACTTTATAAGGCAGCTAAAGATTTTTTTTCATATAACTCTTAGAAGGGCTACATTTTGATTATTTGATGATTGCTTATTTTTAGGCCAGAATTGCACTAAGCAAAAATTGGGGCCAATGAAAGGGGTCAGTCAGGGCCATCTTCTGGAGAGTTGCAGTTAAACTATAATTTGCTTGCTCTACCATTTTCATTGGTTGCAAAATGTTAGGGAGTGGAAAGTACCTGAGTGGATCCAGCAGTTTGGATAATTCATCACAAGCAACAATCTGAAATTTTGACAGTCATTGGAGAGGATTATGTTAGGGCACCCATGTTGGGTGATAATCCAATTATATAAAAACGTGGCGGTAGCTTTTGCTGAAGCAGTGGGTAAAAATATCGTTTGATCCACTTAGTTAAGTAATCCACAGCTAATAGGAGAAACTTATGACCATTGAGGGCTCAAGGTAGGGGCCTCACAACATCAATACTGATAGTATGGAATGGTTCACAGGGCGGAACTATAAAATGTTGACGTCAGGGATTAGGTTCAGCGTGACTTTTACATACCAAGTAGGAATCTAATACATCTTGGATTGAGACAATCATTTCTTCCCAGTAACATTGAGTTTTGAGCCATTGGAAGGTTTTCCAAATTACCTCTGGCCGACTTGCAGATATCCCTCTAATGTTACATTAGTTCTCGCTGATGGGCTTATGTAGGGTAACCATTTATAAGATACTATTTTTTACAGTTTGGCATTATTAACTTGAAGATTTAGCAATTTTTGTAAATCTTTTTACAGGTTCAAGGTATTTATCTTTCCATAAGTGTGATTAGGTTAAGGTGTTATAGAGTCAATCTCCTCAGGGTTAATAAAAGTTAATATGGGGAACCTGGATAAGAAATCCATTATTGGTTGATCAGGCTCTGGTTGATGTTAATGGAAATTTGTATCTTTAAAATTTTAACAACCATAGGCTAACCTCACATCAGATCCTTCATTTGTTTTAGCTATCACATCAAAGCATTATTGGTAAATAAAGTAAAATTATTCCCATATAATTAGGGTTGAAAATGCTTAATAGCCATCAGTACTGCCAAGCATTCTTATTCTGTAATGTTATAGTTGCATTCATATTGGGTTAAGTTCTTGCTATAGTGGTCAATGTGATGTTCCAATAAGTTTTCATCGTGATGAGATGATATAGCTCTGATAGCTATATCACTAGCATCAGTAGAAAGTAGGATAGATTTATCTAAGTTGGGATGTATAATTAGTGGTGAATGGGAGAGAGGTGTGCATAATACATCAAAGGCTTTCCGTTGCTTTTCTTTCCATTGGAAGGGTATACCTTTCTTCAAATACCATACTAGGGGCTTGGGGGTGTCGGCAAAATGGGGAATAAACTAGAGATAATATACCAACATCCCAAAAAACCCTTTACATCTTGTAGAGGTTAAGGGGGACATCATAGAAATATCCATAACCTAATTATTCATCATGGATATTCCGGATTTACCTACCTTATAGCCCAGAAAATCCATTTCTCTCTGAAAAAAAGAGCATTTTGGAAGCTTTAATTTTTATTGAGGCTTGACATGACTGCTTGAAAATTTACCTAAGATGATCTATGTGCTCATTAATAGCTCTCAAAAAAAAACAGTTATAAAAGAAAGATAAACTAGCACACACAAACGTTTCAAGTCACCTAAAAGTCCATCCATGGTTTTTTGGAAGGTAGCAGGGGCGTTACATAACCCCTGAAGCATTCAAATGTGCTCAAATATTCCTTCACTTGAAATGAGGGCACATTTTTCACAATTCTTAAGTGACAAATCAATTTTCTAGTACCCGCTGGTGGGATCCAAAGCTGAAAAATAGTGAGAACCAAATATCAAGTATAAGGAATTATCTATGCACGGAAGTGAATAGCTATCTTTTGTGTGATAGAATTGATGCAGCGATAATCCATGACAACACGTTGGCCATCATCCTTCTTCCAAATTAATAGGAGCGGGGAAGTCCACAGGCTTTTAGAAGGCATCAGTAACCTAGCCTCCAACAATGATGTAACTCTAAGCCACTTGAACTTCCTCAACTTTAAATTTTTTGAAATGGCTGAGACTTAAACGGAGAGTGATCCTCAGTCTCAATATGATGAATTACCTCAGACATTTTAAAAAATTACTTAGTCAGAAAAAAATTACTTTATTCCTTGAGGAGGTCTTTGACGTTCTGGCATTTGTTATAAGTGAGATTGTCTCCAACTCTACTGTCAACCAGAGATATTTTGAGTAAGAGATAATAATCCTAGATCTTGTAAAGATCCAAAACAACTCATGTCAGCAATATTTTCAATGGGACATAATTTTACCCAAGGGATAGAGGGATGCTGAGGGACTTGGAGGGTTTGATTTGTTAGATTCCCTAGTAAGACAGAGATATATTATCCATGGGCAGGATCAAAAACCCAGACAGGTCAAAGCTTCTTTTTTTTAGTACTAGATGGTCCAGGTCAAAGCTTCTTTTATTGTGGGGTTTGGGTCACTTAGCTTCAAAACTTGATTATAAGGATTGAAGATCTTAACCCCCATATCCACAATAACTTGTGAGCCAGAGGGTATTGTAATAGAATATGGCATACAGAGGGATCCCATCTTCAGTATCCACAGCCTCAAAAGGTAACTTAGTTTTCCTCCTAAGACTTGATCTATAACTTACAAATAAAGGACTGATATTTGAGGAGGCAGGTTCATTTTTTGGGGCTCTTTTACTCTTGACTGGGAGTTCAAATATTAACGAGTCTGATGCCCTAATAGTAAAGGTACTTTTATTGTGGTTGATGATGGAGTTGAACTCCCGCATCAATTGGGCTCCAATAAGCAACTCTTTGTTATTTTTTTATAACATGATATTGGGGGCAGAAATTAAAAGTTTTCAAAATTGGAGAGGTAAGGCGGAATACGCCCCAATTTCCTTAGCTGTCAAATTATTGGCTGTCCTATATTATGCTTTGTGAATTAAGTCTGGGGCCATTTTTATTTTCTGGCTAAGCTGGGAGGAGATTTAGTTAACCAGTGAACAGTTATCAATTATTGCCAAGACTTTGGCCTAAGAACATTTATTTCTACTCGAACCACCAAAGAGCCAAATTGAGAACAAAAAGGCTAGTAAACTTTTGTTGGGGGTTTGTAGTGATGCAGGTGTAGGATTTTGCCGCGGCCAAGCTTGGGGCTGTTCAATGCTTATAAAAGTATTTTCTGAAGCGCTTGGATTTCCATAGAGGAAATGATCTCCACAAATTTCTTGGGTAACTTACCAACCCAAAATAAGAAGCATGAAGATCTTTATTTTCTTGAAAAGAAATGGGTACATTAACTTCTGCAGGTACAACTAGCACAAAGCATTCTGAGGATCTGAACATAGAACTAGAGCTAGTACAACGGTCCTGAGGCTTTTGATCACTGTCAGCATAGAAAGCCTCCCGCCCTTTACTGACAAATCTTTTGCTGACCTACGTTGGAAGATGTGACAAAAGTCTACAATTTGGTTGTTTCTCTTGCAAAAAGTGCAGAATAATTTGGGAGTAGGCAAATTGAGAGGGATAACCGCTAACATTTGTGGCCAAGGATTTATATTAAAATGAGGGTGCTCAGTGGTGTTTGAGTAGGCTGGCAGGAATCTAATTTGAATTCTTTGATATTAAGGAGAGACGTCCAGTTAATTTCACTGCTTTAAGATAAATAGAATGTTAGGCATATCTCTAAACGCCAAAATAAGGCAGTGATGGAAACATCTAACAAGACATCTTCTGTCAAGCAACTTTTGAGCCTTAAGTTAATAACTGTTATCAAATTCAGTGCCAGTTTCTCTTAGATTAAGGCTTATGCCATAAAAGTTTTTTGGTTAAATAAAGTTAGGTCGCCCCAAATTCCTAAAGCAAGGCAGTCTTGGCGTCATCCCAAGTCCTGTAATGCATTAGATGAGGTACCATAGTGTCTAGAGTTACATGACTAAGAATTTATATAGGTGTTTGAGCCGTTGTGTGTCAATGGCTTCCTCCATAGCACTTTCACAACAAATAGGAAATAGAAGATGCTCCCTTCACCTGAGTCGTACTTCTCTTTGAATGGCAGTTTGAACGTGCCACTTGGGGTTCAACAGTTAAATGAGTGAACTGACACCAGAGGGGCGTTTTCACCTAAAGAGGAACTGCTATTTCTGGAAGATTTGTAAGGGTAAATGGCGTCCACTTGACTTTATAATGTGTTAATATCTCCATTTATTGAGTCTACTCGATTATGGGTGGCACAAAGAGCTAATTCTATGGCGACGAGTGGGGTTAACTACCAAATTTCGCTTTTGAGCTTGAAGTTACATCTTGAAGTTCAAGTTAGGGTTTTTCAAGGGTAAGAACTATTTTCTCTATCCCGTGTATCACAGCGGGCAATTTTCCTTGAAATTAAGGCTTTCCTGATCCAGAGGGATCTGACGCCGAAACATTACTGCTCATTAATAACAGTTACACTATGAACTCAGGGTATATTTTCAGAAAGCGCCAGTTTTGTATTGACTATGGGGTTCAAACCACTCGTCGCTTTATTTTTAAAAGAGCCAGGAACCTGAAGATCCTTGGTGCTGGATTATAACTTTTTACTTTCCTTGGCTGTAAAGTCTTAACTCATGTTAAAGTTCCTTAAGTGGTAAATCCTAGCTATTTTTTTGTCCCTAAATGAATAGAGGTAGGATAAACTTAACTTAAATGTAAGAAAAAGATTAAAGTTTAGTCGCTTAGAATATAATTATATGGTAGTTCTGGGAGTTTTTCTTGGTAAATCTCCAAGCGTTCCAAACTAAGATCTAAACTCATTTACCAATCATGGATTCTGTGACAGGTTGTTTATTTACGCCAAATAGGATTTGATTGCTGTATAAATCAGGTTTGAACCCCAATATTAGGGTGTTTTGGGTAAGTACTATATTAATACCCAAGTTGGTGTTTATCTTAATATTAAAAGGCCTTGAAAGTCATCAGGGATTATCCCCAATAAAAGTTTATCTTATTGAACTGATTGGTATTGATCCTTGTCATCTGAAACATTCAAATATTAAATTTGGGCAGAAATCCCAACAGTATTCTTCATGCAAATCAATTTGCCAATACACTGAAATTAGGTCCTTTGCTGAGATTATCTGGTGTTCCCCAAGCAATTAAGCACATCATCAATCCTTGGAAGTGGATACAAATCTTTCTTAGTGATTTTATTCAGTCAGCAATAATTAATTACATCTCAATTTTTACTATCCTTCTTTTTTCTATTAGGTTTAGACTCGCACATGTACTCAACAATGGGACAAGAAGCTCATGCTTAATAAGTTTGCTGATTTCTTTACAGACCACAGCTTCAGAAGCTCAAGACCTTTGAATAGGTCTCATCCATATTGGCAAATATTCCCTATTTTGAACTCGTGGATCAATTTTTTGTGCATCCCAGGGCATGTTTGTTGTTGGAGATACAACTAAGATGACTGAAATTACTTCAGATCTAGATTTGATATCTTGGTCTAATGAAATTGAAAAATCCATGATGGGTATTTCCGATTCTCAATTTGACTGAAGAAAGGCCCTTCAGAGTTATTGACATCCTATGAAGGGTGAAACTAACCAATCTGAGGAAGCTCAGCAATCTGAGATGACCAAGCAATCCAAAATGACTAAGCATTTTGAAGGGGCTAAGCCCTCGCTAAGAAGGTCAATCACATCTAACAAGAGTTCTATTAGGTCTGATCATCACAAGTTTTTAATAATAATGATAATCAGCCATATTGGTCCTCTGTTAGGAAAGATCTTACCTTGGGTGAATCACAGAAATCCTCGCTAAGAACCACAAAATTTTCCCCTATAAATATCTCTGGTTTTTAATTAATAAAGTCTCTCAAATTCTTGTCTCAAGTAGCCTAATTTTAATCTATTTTAAAAAAGGATTCTGTATTTCCAATTGGACCCAACTTTAACAACGGAGCTAATAACTTCGTTGCAATTGTGTTGATCTGTGCTAGAGCCACAAAACTAATAATTTCGTAGCCTTTGTAGTGCCTGCTTATAGTAATTTCACACGAAATTTTAATACTGGTGCTTAATGCCAAGTCTGTTTCGAGGCTACCTGGTGAAATCATACTTTTCATAAAGATGAATACGTCTGCAAAGAGAGCCCCTCTTCAGAGGAATCTATGAGTATCACCCGATGAGTACACTCTAACTGGCAAGATATGCCTCCTGCTATTATCAATAATCTACAATTTAAAGCTTCAATGGACTTGGCCATTGAGGGCCCTGACCAATCTAATTATCTGATCTAAGCTGCAAATGTTGAAGAAACCATAAAAAGCTTGATCAGAGGGGCTATTCAGTCTGGTTCTCGCCCTAATAATGACCAAGCGTCTAAAGTTGCTGACAACATGATGAACTTATATAATTGAGCGGTGTTACAGCCTACCAAAGTTTGTCTGGCTAGAACTGAAAAGTATCTCCAGCATTACATACATCCTGTTATTCACCATTTACTCAGATTTTGGGGTTGCATTATCTCAAAATCCAGCGCCAGTTGGTCTAGCGCAACATTTTACTCTCAACTATTACCATTTTATGAAATGGCATCCAACTTTAGAAGGGATAATAAGAGGCCATTCTTGATAATAGAAGAGAAATCAACGAGATTCATAACCAGTTGGTGAAAATCAATAATGGGGTTGTGGGATACATTGACCAAGAAGTTTTTCATCAAGTTAGCAATGCCACTAACCCTATTCGCCATAGGATTACCTCCCTGGAGGATGAGATTAAGAGACAACTAACTCAGCTGCAGGTCAGACATGAGAAGAGCTTGGGGGAGCTTAATGAGCTAACCTAACATCAAGTCCAAATGGTGGGTTTTATTAGAGAAGATGAACCCAGCCCTGTTGGTCCTCCTGGACCACGGGACCACCTAGCTCCCCATTGGTAACCTCAGGACCTCCTGGTAAACGTGGTCCCCCTGGTCCAGTGGGTCAACAAGGACCCCTGGGACCTCCTGTTCCCCTGGCTCCTCTCTTCCAACGTCTGATTCTGAACCTATAATGCTCCTAGTATCTCAAGTACAAGCATTAGAAACACAAATCTGAGCCATAGCTCAAGGGTGTTTCTTATCGTTGAAAGGTCTTCTGACCAACCTAGACTATTCCTTAATCAATTTACTGGATGGCGTTGAGAATGCATATCATCTATGTGATGCAAATCAAACTACATAAGAAACCCAGTTTCCTTTGTTGATAGCGTCCATTGAGTATTTGGCTGTCAAATGTGAAGTACTCAAGACCAATCAAACGGAGATGGTTACTGCAATTTCCATCTAAAACCGAATTTCCTACAAATGACCATCTTAACCAATGGGTTCAAAATTTACAAGATGATTTGAACCTCTTGAGACAACAAGTTGATTGAGTTCCCTCTCATGCCCATTTCACAGAGTCTGAACCCTCCGAGTCTGGACCAGTCGCAATATCAGGCGTAAACTTCTTGAACACTGAAGTCACCCTTTTCAAACCTATCTTCAAGGATAAGTTTGAACCAGGTAGAGGTAGCATCCATTCTTTTCAGTTCGTTTATGAACGCACAATGGATGGAGTTACTGATCAACATAAGGTCCACCATATCACTTCTTGCCTAAGCTGGTTCGCTCAAGAGATCATGGTTCCTCATCTTAAGGTTTACACTACGTGGGCTCAAGTGAAAACCGCCCTCATAAAGTAATTTGGGGGTGTGATAAAATTACTTTCCAACCAAAAGCAAGCCTTTATGAGTATTTAAATTAAACGATGAGAGTCTATCCAGGAATTCGCTAAACAATTTTACCATGAGGCCCAGACACTTGCTATTTGCAACCAGATTGGCATTGATGATGCTATATCAGCTATAATGAGTGCATTTGATTCTCGCACTCGGTTACTACTTCACTTGAAATCACTAAAAAGAAAGTTCAGCTTCATTATTGACATCAAGGAAGCTCTTATGGAGATTCCTAATGGGGTGATACATCTGACCTCCTCTAGTAACCCTCACTCTCACATCCATGCAATGCCACCTAAACCCAAATCCAAACCAAAGAAGGAGCTGTGTACTTATTGTGATCTCGTGGGTCATGTGATGCCTCAATGTTGGAAAAAGCAAGCAGAGGAATCGAAAAAAGAGGAGTCAGCATAGGGCATGAGGTTTCCCGTGCTGACCTACCTCAGGTGCTCAGTCAAAACCTTTTGATTCTTCTACAGATTATTATGTGGTATCCGCTCCTGATGAGCTTTAACCCTGATGAATTATCCAACAAAGCACTATTTCTGCTTATGCTTCATCTTTTTTTTAATTACATTCAAACGATTAATCCCTCAGTGTTCTCTATCCCAAACTTTGGCACTGATGTAACCTGGGTGGAAGTCATTGTGCATAAGGTAAATTTTTGGCCATCATTGATATGGGATTGCCCATCAATTTAATCTCGTCCAAACTCATTAAGAAAATCAAATTGGCTCCGGACCTAAACCATTCCTAAGACTATGGAACTGGCGGATCTTACTAAACTAAATCTATAGTAGCATATTCCTCTCTTCCGTTGCACTTTAAAATTGGTTGTCAGCTCCTGAAGTGGTATTGGATAACAACTGAAATGATCTGCTCTTAGGAACTAAGTTTCTCACACATTTCGATGTGATAATCAGTCTTAAAGACAAATACCATTCTTTAATTAAGTACTGATTACCTTTAATCTTACATGATGTTCCCAATAGAAAAGGCAAACTCAAACGACATGTTTGCTTAATGGAATATCCCACTTCTATCTCCGTCTCAAAAACCGAATCCTGGTATTGAATCTTGGCAATTCTGTATGTACCTGCTGAGGGGTATTTTGCACAGGGTTTCAGCCATTAAACAATCAGAACGGATGATATGATGATCACCCATTCCTTGATACGCTTGTAAACAATTAATCTATGATAAAATGTGAGCAATTTTCCCCAAACACTTCTTTTTATTTTAATATAATAAATAGGCGGATCTTCCTCTAATCTGCTCTCTCTTTCTTCCTTCTTTTTCTTCTTTTCTATGAATACTGAAAAAACCTCTTTCACCAGTACCTTTGTTTCACTGATTCCCAGTGACCTCAGTCAGTACCAACCCTTTCATTTCGTTATTTGTTTCGCCATCTTCTCATTGCTTTCAGCTTTTTGTTCTTCTATTCTTTATTGCCCTGATTCGAGGTGATCCAATTTATCAGCTGTTGAATGTTGACATCACCCTATCGCCTTATTTGAAGTCAATCTGATATGACCCATTAAAACCCATTATCGCCTCATCCAAAGGTGCTCAATTAATTATAGCTCTGAAACATCCTTGGCGGATTCTGTCCATTGAACCTTCAGCGGAATTCCTCCAATGATTCGCTTGGTCATAATGGTGGCTTGTCATCCAGTCATATATATTAACAACACCTGGGTCCAAGGACTATACTTCCACCTCCATCAGCTTGTGCCTCTGAGAGCATGCCGTTATATTCTGACTCTAAAATTACTTTCCCCCAAAACTCAAATCATTGTTGATACAGGAGTACAAGTATTTGTACCCCCTGATCATGTATTAGAGATCTTCTGTAATCAAACTCCCTCTCATTTGGAGGCCTTACCATGCCCGGGTATCCTTGATCCTGCCTACTATGGGACTGTTTCATTTCTACTGGCTAATCTCACTTTCAAACATATGCGATTAAATCAAAATAATCACTTCACCTATGTGCGGCCTACCCCTATGAGTGACATATTATCTGTCTCAGGATGTGGAGATTTAAGAGAATTTGGGATGGAAGATCCCCCTATCATTGCTAGTTTTGACATCACATTTGGAGATTCACTTACTTCAGAACAACAGCTTGAAGCTGAGGCCCTGATTGAAGAATATGCGGATATCTTTGCCCAAGGTCCTGGAGATTTTGGCCTAATGAAAGAGGTACAGCATCAGGTGAAAACTGGGGATACTCCCCCTTATTCGAGCTCAACCATATCACAAATTCAAAGTCAAGGAGGTTCAGGTCTCAGTGGAACTGAAACAACTCCTCGATGCTGGGCTACTGACGCCTTCTAAGAGTCCATGGGCTTCCCTCTATTACTCATCTAAAAAAGGATGGTGACACCGAGTGGTTGTGGACTATCGTCAACTCAAGGCTGTTACTCAAAAGGATTCTTATCCTTTACCTCACAGAGATGATTCATTGAGATTATTATCTGGATCACAAAACTCCTCAGCTATAGACCTTGTGAGCGGTTATTAGCAAATTGATCTTGCCCAGGAAGATTGTCAAAAATGTGCTCTAATTTCTAGTGAGGGTTATTTGAGCCAACTCATATACTGCAGGGGCTTTTCAATGCCCCTGCTATCTTTCAACGATCCATGGATGGCTTGTTTGGGGGTTTGAAACTTTCTTGTGCTTTAGTTTATCTATATGATGTTACTGTTTTTTTCACGCACTTTTTATGAGCATTTGGCTCATTTGAAGGAAGTTTTTGGTTGACTGCGTCATGCCTCACTTAAGTTTAAACCATCGAAGTGTGGTTTTTAAAACTGAGATGGAATTTTTGGGGCATAAAGTTAATTGGTAAGGTATTTTACCCTTATCTGATAAGATACAAGCTAGTTTGGACATGCCTGTTCCCAAAAGCTTGCGCGAGATCCAAGTGATTTTAGGGATGGTTGGTTATTACCAACAGTTTATCCCCGTTTTTCAGAAATTGCAGAACTTCTAGTTTACCTTTTGCATAAGAAAGTCAATTTTATATATGAAGAATCACAGCAACAATCCTTTGATCTTTTGCACAAAGCCTTAATGAGTGTCCCCATATTAGCCCATCCTGATTTTTCCAAACTTTTATACTATTTACTGATGCCAGTGATATTGCTATTGGGGCCATTCTGGCTCAACATGATACCAATCTGGTTGATCACCCCATTGCATACTATAGTAATACCTTTCTAAGGCCAAACGCAGTTATAGCGTTACCAAAAGAGAATGCCTTGCTGTTATCCGCCATCAAGAATTTTTGCCCTTATCTATATGGCAAGCATTTCACTATTGTAACGGATCTTGCTTCTCTGAAGTGGTTGCAACAAATGAAGGATTCTGATGGGCGCTTAGCTAGATGAGCTTTAAAGCTCCAAAATTATGACTTTTCTATTCAACATTGCGCTGGAGCTATACATTAAAACGCTGATGGCCTTTCTTGATGCCTATCTTAACCTTATTCTCTTCAGGGGAAGATCGTATTTATGACCTGATTGGTAGACCTGAACTCTGGTTTCGTGAATCTAAGGATGTTATCTTAAAGCTACAATCCTTAACCAATGACACTCAGGTTAAAGAAGGCTCATTATATAAAAGTCAGGATCTAAGTGGTTGCCCCTTATTCGGCCCTCTGCAAGGTTTGATACTATTATGGAGGCCCACCAAGCTGTAGATCATGGAGCTGTCGCTAAGACACTACAGTGATTAAAAAATCATTGTTATTGGGATAATATGCTGGAATCTGTACACAATGTGGTGGAAATTTTTAAGTGCCAACAACAATGTGGTGGAAATCTGACATTTCAACACCAAATTGTGGGACCTTTATAAACCTTCTTCTACTATGGATATTGATGTGGTGGGTCCTTTCCCTACAGCCATCTATGGACATCAATATATTTCATTAACTATCGAGCATTTTACTAAATGGATTGAAACTATTGTAGTTTCCACGGTTACCGCCAAGGTGACGGCGTCCTTTTTTCAAGCAAGCTCTCACCAAGCATGGTAGCCCAAAAGTCCTGTCATCAGATAATGGGACCAACTTCATTCTCAGGTGGTAGCTGAGCTTACCAAAATAATGGGTACTATTATACCTTTACAACCCCTTATAATCTGCTACTAATGGTGAGGTCAAACGAGCTAATGTTACCCTTATAGTCATTCTTTGAAAAGTGGCCTCCAATGATCCTAGTAGGTGGAACCTTTACTTACCTAGTGTGATGTTAGCTTATAGAGTTTGCTACCATCGTATTATTGGAATGTCTCTTAAAGCTTTATATGGTTGGGAACCTATTCTCCCTTCGAGTGTACAACATATATTTGAAGAGGCTCCCCTCAAACTACCAATTTAGCTATGCGGAGATTAGCTGATGAAATCGTCTGATTACAAACATTAGCTTCAAGTTCCCTTTCAGCTACCACCTTGAAGGAAGGAATCAGACCCAACGATAGTAGAGCTACTTTACCAGAATATTTTGTCGTGGATCTTGGACTCTTCTACCATCATAGTCTGGGAGGAAGGATTCACAAAGTGGACATCTTATAGACTGGTCCTTATCATATTATTTATTTTCAGGGTAATGAATACTCCATTGCTGCTATTGATACTGGTACTGTTATCAATAGAGTGCATAGTAGGTATCTTCGCAATCATGTGCCCCCTAGGCTAGATCTTGAGGGGGCATTGTTGTAGATACAACTAAGATGACTGAGATTACTTCAGATCTAGATTTGATATCTTGGTCTAATGAAATTCTAAAATTTATGACAGGTATTTCTAATTCTCAATTTGACTGAAGAATGACCCTTTGGAGTTATCAACCTCTTATGAAGGATGAGGTTAACCAATACAAGGAAGCTCAGCAATCAAAGATGACCAAGCAATCCAAAATGACTAAGCATTTCAAAGGGGCTAAGCCCTCACTAAGAAGGTCAATCGCATCTAACAAGAGTTCTATTAGGTCTGACCATCACAAATATTTAAATATTAATGATAATCTGTAATATTAGTCCTCTGTTAAAAGTGTTCTTACCTCAGGTGAATCATAGAAATCCTCGTGAAGAACCACAAAATTTTCCCCTATAAATATCTCTGGTTTTTAATTAATAAAGTCTCTCAAATTCTTGTCTCAAGTAGCCTAATTTTGATCTATTTCATACAGGATTCTGTATTTCCAATTGGACTAAACTTTAGCATTAGAGCTTGTAACTTCGTTGGAATTGTGTTGATCTTCGTTAGAGCCATGAAACTAATAATTTTGTAGCCTTTGTAGCGCATGCTTAAAGTATTGTCTCACAAAATTCCTATACTTATCTTGAGAAAATATCTCCTGGTACTAATCAGAGAGTCATAGTACTTTTTTGCTGCTTGTCAGATTCTAATGGTTGACTCAAAAATAAACCTTTGACAACCATCAGATTGGGCCAATTATCCTTTCAATTCTTAAGCTAATACCTTAACTCTCACCTCAAAGAATATTGCAACTAAATGATTTGGGACGAATATCTCAACCTAAATTCAATCAAGTACTCTATTAATAAGCTTTGGCCTAATATGCTTGCACATTATGGCAAATTAACTATGCATCAAATCTTGGCAATTAAACCTGATAATTGGGAACTCAATCAACTAATTTATAGAATTATACAGGACTGACACAAAGCTAACATATAAAAGTTCCATGGATCATTAAATGAATGAAAAATGTAATCGATTTCCTGCCCTAGGGCGAAATTCATATGTAATCCACATAATCTGCATGATAACACTTGTCATGGACCACCCAAAAGGGAGTACCTAGTGCTATCAAGAGATAGGCCTGCTGACATCCCAGTTACAGGTATGTCATCTACTTTAATCGATGCAAGAATTTTACAGAAGGTTGATTATATCAGCAGTATGATGAAACTCAAATCAAGAAGATCCTAGGACAATTTTTCATGTTTTTATCACAATTTTTGTCCCTGAAATTCTCCCAATTTTAAGATTATTTAACCACCAATAAACCTAAGAATAGGTCTCAGTCATATCCGTTCAAGGGCTGAACTGAAGTGGTAAAATATCTGTTAAAAATGCTTGCTCAAATGTGGCCAGGAGATTCCCTAGAGGTATAAATACCGGCGCCTGGCCTAATAACAGATTATCAAATAAATACCTTCTATCAAAAGGTATTTTATTTCATCTCTTTCCCACTTTTCTCATCTTAATCCTTTCTTTGTAAAAGTGTCAACAAGCTGGATGTACTGAATCCCCAGCTTGTATCTTTAATGCCTCAGAAGTTGTTTATTGATTATGAAGGAAATATTAAGCTAAAATTGACCAGAAGAGTCGGGGCTAATTCAATAAGCCTAGTGAGTTTCCATATGGTCAGAGTATCGTAAGCCATTGGCAAAATTGAGGATCAATTAGAGGAACTTAATCCTGATTTAGCATGCAGGATTTTAATTATTTAGCGATATATCCTTGGAATTTTACAACTGGTGCTCACTCAAAACTGGTGACACTCTCCAGAAATTGATTCTCATAACCAGTTCCTTGAAGATTCAGCCAGACAAGATAATGACAATGAGATGGAAATTAGTGACAAGGAAATATAAGATTATTTTAATACCAGCTGCCAAGGCTCTGAAGCGGATACCTCCTACTCCCTGGATCTTATCACAGTGGGGGAGCTCATGCAGATACAATCAGCCCAATTGATCTTACATCTGCAAGTGTCAAAAGCTATGCTGGAAACCCTATATTTCAGGGTATCAGGATTGCTACTTCACAAATCAATTCCCTCCTTTGGCCTGTTCTACTACCTTAAGTATCAGGCACTCAAGATGGAGATAATATTCAGTACCTTGATGCAACCATAGCATCTCTTTACAAACGTATCACAGACAGTCAAGCAACTAACGAATTCCTGGTTAAATTTATTCAACCCTCAATTAGCATTCCCAGCAATCATTGCTAGACAAAATCCGGAATTTACGGAAATCTACTGTGTGCAAGGGGAGGAACAATATTATTGAAATGCTCTACTGGAGAAACTAAAATCCAGTTTTGCTGAAGTCTGAAAGGCAATTGTGGATAATATGGGCTTGCCAATGAAGATCATGGGAGATTAAACACTCATAAGGAGCTTTAAAATAAGGAGTCCTGAAGATAGAGGTTTAAATTCTTGCTCACCTTGGGCTATCACATAATTATTTACAAACCATGAATAACCGCTGTCAAAAACTGGAAGCCCATTCTGATTACCTATTGTCTCAATCAGAACGACTTACCATACATGCCACTTTGGGCCAAAGAAATCACCTGGAGTCAAATTAAAAGTTGGTGACGTTAGCAATTATGTTCAGGCCGAACTGGATACTATAAACAAAAACTATGGATGCCTTGCAGCAAATCCAGCCGTCCAAATAGGGATTAAGAGGATGCCCAGATCAAAGAGAAAATTTCAAAATATGGACTGTGGTGTCAAGCTTGCAGGCCAGAATTACTGATGTTACTCAAGATAATTGGGAACTCAGAGTGCAGCTATCAAATTCAAATTCCTGAGGATAGAGTATGGCCAAAGTATTAAAAGCATAATGACTAATCAAGCTCCAAAGTGGAGTACAACAACCTTAAAAAAACTAAATCCCTCAAAAAGCAAGGCTGCCAGTGCTCACCCAGATTTGGCAAAAAGAAATAGGAAAAAGCTCTTCTTATTCGGCCAAAAAAACAGCCTTGAAATCAACTAAGGGCTGAGTACAAGCGTCAGAATCCAGTAGTTTGGAGCAATATCATGAAATTGAATTACCAGAAATTGACACCGATGCATAAACTGATATTTTGAACATCCATTCTATGCATAGAGTTCTGGCATCAATCCCAACTCCAGATACTCCCCAACGGGAAAGAAGGCTGATTATGAGCAATGATACACCAAAACATTCAAGAAGTACACCCCTATGCCTAAAACAGGGTGATATGACTTCAAACCATTGAATTTACCAAATTTCAATAAAAATGGGAACGTTCACTCTTTTCTCAAGCTATTTGAAAAACCAATGAGGGGAGCATCAGACCATGCAAAAGGATCAGCACTGATCAACTCACTTGATGCCCATAGCTGTGACATCATTATGCCTTATTTAGGCAACAATTGGTCCTATATGAATGCCAAAAATTGTAGCGACAAAACAGTTTTGATGGCCTCAGAAATTAGAAACTCAAAAAAGAGAGCTTCTTAATATTAAATTCAAGCAGAATGAGACTATTAAGGACTTTGCGTACAGATTTTTCCATGAAGCAAAGTTATGCATGGGTGCAATGCAATAGATAGGTTTGACACAAAGATTGCAATGGAGCACACAATCATGCACTTCCATGAACTGCACAATGTCATGTTACCTGCAATTAATGGAAGCTTGGAAATCCAAGAGCTTACCAATTACTTGATAAGATTTTTTATAATTTCAATACCCCAAATCAGGCTAAAGATCAGCAAAGATCCCGATTTTTGGGCTCAAAAAGCAACACTCTATCTAATCAGGGAAAAAAATTTTGGACTACAAACCAAAAATTTGAGCAGAAGCAGCAAAAAGGGCCGATTACATGCCACTACTGTGGTCAAAAGGGGCACTTTGCTAGCGAATGCTACAGATGGTCCAACAAAAAGCCTGGGGCCAACTTTTCTCTAAAAACAACAGCGATAGTGAGGCGGGAAAAGAGCAGGTGGAGTAGAGGCGGAATGCTCTAACTCCAATGATGTTCAAACCATTCCACTTGACCCTAAGGAGCTCTTTAGGGCTGAAGATGTTGCTGAAGATAGCCTCCACCATTTCGTGGATAATGATTTCATGATGGTCACTACTCAGGCCACAGCAAAAGCAACTAAACCCCTTAAAATTACCAAAGAAGCCTGAGCAGAAGTATCAAAACCTTACGCAAAGCAGATTATTGATCAGGGTTTAGACCTCCAACCCTGATGTTCGACCAACCTACCTAAGCTTAACAACGTTCAAGTAGCTAAATCATGACTACCTTACCAGATAACTTCTCAGATATTTGCTCATGCCTGAAATCACACCTGGAATTGGGCAGCAATCACAGAATTCATACAATAAATACCTCTGAAAACTACTCTGAATGTACTTATGTGGACATAGTGGTAAACAAGGTGCAAGTTTGGCCATCATTGATAGTGGTGCTCCTATTAATATAGTCAGCACAAATGTTGTTTAAAGAAGCTGAAATTTGCATCAGATGTTGCCCACTGTCAGGAATATGGAGCAGCCGGAGCGCATACAACTAAATTGCTGGGTGCATACAGTACCCTACCTCTCAGATTTGGATTTATTGTAGTAACAGCACCTGCTATAGTATTGCCAAATACAAACTAAGATATCCTAACTGGGACTAATTCCTAAGAAAATATGGAGTTGTTACCAATAATAAGGACAATACTCTCACCATTCTTGGCAAGTCCATTCCACTTTACTATAACCAGGATAGGGCAGTTGAAAAAAAGAAACTCAGCCTATTCATAAATCTGTCCTACAAAGATGGAGACATCCCAATTGAGTATGTCAAAGCATGGTCAAAGATAAAAGCACTACCACTCAGATTGATGATTCAAATGGCATTCCACTTCAATCAAATCAGACCGTCACTATATCATCCAGAGAGCAAGTAATCATCCTAATGGGATTAACAATTAATATCCAAGAAGGACTTTATGCTGAGGTATATCAACCTTAGTCTAAATCTCGATTAGAACCTAACATTGCCCCTGGTATTATCATTCCTGGCCATGGAGAAATACATATCTCATACCATCTAGTACTAAAAAAAGAAATACATATATTATGTGCAAACCTGCAAACTCAGCCCATCTCCATCAAGTGATATCAAACAATCACATTTATACATCTGATACCTACCTCAGAAATTAACTCATTCCATGAGTTCAGAGCTTTTGCCAAATTAGGGCTCCCCAATAGGGACCCACTCATCATAAATAATGCCATCCCTATGGCCGATTTAAGCAACCTGATCAACTCTGAGAAAGGCCAAGCTCATGAATTATTCTCTGAATATTGGGAAATATTTGCACAAGATAAAATTGACTTGGAATGTGCTTAGGGTGTCACCCACAAGATTGATACCAGAGACCATAAACCAATTCAATTACGCCAGCTTAGACGCTTGAATCATCAGAAGAAGCTATTCCTGAAAAGATTAAGGAACTCCTGAATTGTGACATGTTAGTACCCTCAAAAAGTACATGGGCAGCACCAATTTTAATAGTGAAGAAAAAGGATGGAAGCAACCGAGTGGTCATTAATTATTAGAAGTTAAACAACATCACAAAGAAGGACTTGTACCCTCTGCTATGAATTGATGATGTCTTTGATAGGCTAGGAGAGTGAAGTTCTTTTTGGCAATGGGCCTTATCAGCGGATATTTGCAAAAAGATCTTTCTAAAGAGGAACATGAGAAATGTGCAATTATGACCCAAAGGGCCTTTTTCCAGCCGATGAGAATGCCTCAAGGGCTCTGCAATGCCCAGGCTAAATTTTAACAGGTAATGGACACAATCCTGGAATATTTGAAGTTGTCATGTTACTAGTGTACCTTGATGATATCAACGTTTTCAGTCGCACTTTTGACAACCACCTGGAACACTTAGAGGAGGTTTTCAGGAGGCTAGCTGCTGCAAACTTGAAAATCCAGCCCAGAAAATGTCAATTTTTCAAATCCAACTGGAATACCTTGGATTTGTGATTGATAAAGTAAGCCTTCAGCCCCAATCCTCTAAGCTGGATGCTATCTCCAAAAATGAAATGGCCCAAATCCAAGCATGATATCAAGTATTCCTAGGCATGATCAGGTACCATCGCTAATTTATTGCTGACTTCGCACAACTTGGAGAGCCACTTTTCTATCTGTTTAAAGATAAGGTCTCATTTGACTGGACTCCAACTTTCCAGGATGCATTTGACTAACTCAGATCTGCCCTTTTGGGCACACCCATTCTTTGATATCAGACTTTGATCAAAAATTTATCATCCAAACTGATGCATCGCAAACAATAGTGGGGAATGTGTTTTCCCAATCTGTAGAAGATGGTGAAGAACATAAATTTGCCTTCGCTAGTCAGACCTTAAATGTTCATGAAAGGAACATGGTGATGGAATGAGAATGCTTAGTTGTCATATATGCTTGCAAGTAATTTTTAGTTTATCTTCATGGCACTCATTTCAAAGTTGTTACTGATCACGCTTCCCTGAGATGGTTGAAAACTAAAGAGAACGAGGGCCAATTAGACCGCTGGGCGTTGAAGCTTTAAGCTTATGACTACACCATTAAGCATTGAGCTGGGGCAAAACACCAAAATGCTGATTGCCTATCCTGACTACCCACCATTACAACACTTGGTCAGGCTATCGATGAGTTTTTCATGAAAATGATCAGCTGAGAGTATTAAGATGAGCCCAAATCTGTACAAAGAAATTATTGGATCTATGAAAAAATACAAACATCAAAATGAGACACTTTACAAGATCATTGAGGGCAAGAAGTTTATTTTTACAAGACCCTCATCCCAAACAGACCTGATAATGGCGGCACATAAGGCCATAGGGCATGGTGGATTTAAGAAAATGAAAGAGCATCTGAAGCAATTCTACTATTGGAAGTTAATGCACTTTGACATCCAAGAAATGCTAGAATGCTGTGCAGAGTGCCAAGATGAAAAACCGTTTCAAAAAAAGCAACAATTACCAGCTTGTTCAGCCCAAATTTTCCTGGCACACAGTATCTATTAATGTTGTCAGTCCACTTTCAACAAGCAATATGAAGGCCAAGAACATAATTGTAGCCATCGACCACTTGACCAAATTGGTCGAGGCCAAGGCTATTTGGGAAGCTGGAGAAGCAACTACTGCCAAGTTCGTCCTTGAAACATCATCCACAAACATGGATGTCCCCAGGTTATTCTAACTGATATTGGGACCACCTTTACCGCCAATTTCCTTGCTAAGCTCAACCAATTAATTGGGAGTATGAGGTGTGCTTTCTGCTCCCTAGCATCCCAAAACTAATGGGAATGTTGAGTGCTCAAATGGGATGTTGGTGAACTTTATCCAGAAAACAACATAACCAAACCATTTAAATGAAGTACTTATCTAAGTTTGGCAGTATTCGCCTACAATATCTCCTACCATCAATCAACCAGGATGTCTCCATCTAAAATAAATTATGGAAGGCACCCAGCCCTACCAACACTGCTATATTTGGCCCTAAAGGAACCTGGCGAAAACACTTATATTCAGTACATCGAGAAGCTTGCAGATTCTTTTTTTTAAATTTATTGCGGGGAAGGCTGGCCATGGGACGGACACTTCCGAATATGTCTTAGGAAAGATAAACTTAGTATCAGGGGGGCACCCCAGAGAAGCGATGCTATCTCTTGTTGCCAGCAGGAACGCCACTTATGGGGAGGAGGAGGGAACGTGTAAAGGGGCCGTAGCCACTAATGAGCACGTGTGAAGGAAGGGGTCTGATTTGATGAACCAGACTGGGAACCAGGAGGAGACCAGCTGTTGGCGACGCGGTGGGAGATATCCAAACATTCATGCTTGAAAGTGGTCCACCAAATGAGACTGGAATCTGTGGACAGCTTCTGGGAGGGTGGGGATGGAGCCAGCGATGGCGTCCATGACAATCGTGTGGATAGTCCACATGGCGATTGCAACCACCAGAGCACGGAGGGAGGGTGGAAGGGGAGGCCATTGATGAAGCAAACATATCTCTTGACAGACTGAAGGGATGCGTTTGATTCTGGCCTAGCAGACGTTGGACTTCGCGCCATATCGCTTTAGAGGTGGGGCACTTCTCCAGGCGGTGGAACAGCGTTCCATACTGGCCACACACGACACAGGATGAGTGTAAAGCGTTAGAGCGCTCAGCTGTACGATACACCCGCCTCAGGCAGCGCCACATGGGAACGGACTTGAGGCTGAAACAGAGGATGGTGTGCATATTTCCAGATAGTCTTTTGGGTCTCAGTGGAATAAGGGATGTCCATCATATCCAGGTAGTCCACCCTGGATAGGACTTGGGGTCGAATGGGGATCACGCCATCATGGATGGCTAGCCCCTGTACCTCTTGTGTGAACTGAGGAGAGGGGCAGCCTCTTCGGGTTGTATGTTTACTAATACGAATTCTCCACTCTGCGCTTCGCATGGAGAGTAGGATTCGTTTGTAGTGGGTTTTAGTCCCGTGAGGACCTGTGGCTGATGTGTGTGATGCGAGATATTTCATCAGGGAGTGGGGTTTGATGGATTGTTGAGGCCCAAGGCTCGGGAGAAGTTGGAGTGGGCCGCGCGGGACCAGTGTTGGGATGGGAGTGTAGGAGCGGTGATGGCCGCAATCCGGGTGCCCAGGATCTTGGCAGCATGGGCTTTGAAGTCAAGCAGGCCCATGCCATCTTGATGATGAGGGCCAAACATGACCTCTAGCCATACTGGTGGAGGGCGGCCTGACTAAATCCATCCTTGCAGCAAAGCATACAGGGATTTGAAGAAGATTGGGGAGAAGGGGATGGCGTGGGCTCCGAACCAGACTTTGGATAGAAGCATAGAGTTGGCAAGAACAACTCTGCCAGTGAGGGTAGTAGGGTGGGCTCTGAGAGAGGCGATTTGCTTCGTCAAGTTGTCCAGTATATGGCACTCCATTACTGCTGACGCATATCCGCCTGCCTCCATCCACACGCCCAGATGGCGCACCAGTCCTATGGTAGGACATGGCACGAAGGGGAGCACCAGAGGAGCAGTGTGTGTTGAGTTAGTAAGGCGTGGACGTGGGCGAGCAGATGGGCCAGGTTGGGAACTACTTGCTGGGGCCCAGCAGCTCTGAAACTGACCAAGGAGGATGATTTCGGTTTTGGAGGCGTTCAGTGCCGCGTTGCTTACCCGGGAATACTCCTGGATGAATCTTCAAGCGCACGTGCATCTTTGTTATTAGACACCCCCACCACGCAATCATCTGCAAATGCCATCATCTTGACTGGGGTTTGGCCTGGCACATGGACCCCAGTGAGGTGGGCATTCACATTTCGCAGAAGTGGGTCAAGGCTGAAGTTGTATAAGAGTGGGCTGAGGGGGTCCCCTTGTTGCAGGCCCCTTTGAGGGCGGACTACTTCCGTTAGGAAGCCTGGGCCACGCACTGCCATTGTTGCAGATTCCGTGAGCAGCATCACTCAGTTTATGAAGCGGGGGGGGGGTAGGCGGAATTGATGGAGGCAGGCCCTTAGGTATTCCCAGTTTACTTTATCATAGGCCTTTTGTTGGTCCAAGAATACAAGTGCCCCAGAGGCTGTGGACTGACACACATTAGCCACAGAGTGCACGTTATCCCAAATCGACCTTCTGGGGATGAAACCAAATTGTTCTGGGGAGATGGTTGAAGATGCTACAGTCCCCTAAATGGTTAGCCATGATTTTTGTTAAAATTTTGGTGTCTGTGTTTGTTAGAGAAATGGGGCGCCAGTTGGCTAAGTCAAGCTTATCCCCTTTCTTAAAGAGTGTAACAGTAAAGGCCTCATGTCCTCCTGGTAGGAGGCGCGTTTCCAACAGGCTTTGGTTGAGTGAGGCTAGCAGCAATGGGGATATATATTTGAAATATTTTTTGTAGAACTCATATGGAATGCCATCTGGGTCTGGGCATTTTCGGTTTGGTGCACCACAAATGGCTGTCCATAATTCGTTTGGAGTAATTAAATTCATTATTTCTGGGTATTGGAAAATGGTGCAGATATGAGCTCAGTTGAGAAATTCTGCCATTTTGGCCAGCTGAATTGGTTCAGCTTGGTATAACTCAGAGTAATATCTTTGCATTTCAATTGCCACTTCAGCCGGTGTGTCTGCAATGGTTTTATCCGATCTTTGCACCTGTGTGCAGGCCACGCTCTGGCATGGCGCGAAAATTTTTTTAAAGAAGTATGCGGTGCACTTGTCACCTTTAGTGATACGTGTGGCCCTGTATTGGACACAAACCCAATGTTTGTATTGCCTTTCGAGTGCATTGAGGTGGGTGGCTGCCTCCGCCCACTTCTGGCCCTATACAGGGCTGTATCCTGTGGCTGGAATGTTGGACTCCAAGTGGGCCAATTCCGCCAGAGCGTGCGAGATAACCGCTGATGTGGCTCGTGAGCATCTGGAGGAGAGATGGCGATAGTGGCGGATGGTGTCCTCTTTGAAAGTTGCCCATGTGGAAATGGGGTCCGCGCAAAATGGTGCAACAAATGATTTTGCCAAAGTTGCCTCTTCCACCCATGTGGAAACTTTGGTGATGCAAGCTCGGGGTGGGGCGGATTTTGCACCAATGTGGGGCCTTTGCAACTGTGATGGGTAAGTGGTATGTTATCAAGATTAGTTGGTAGTCGGAGAATTCCATATTCGTTGTTTTGAAGTGGGAGATGTGGGGTTGGAATTTCGCCAGCATTAGAATAAGGTCGATGCGGGTCATGGACCTTAATTGGCCATTGTGGATGTGGGGACATGTCATGTTTTCGAGCAGTGGGGCATGTCACGGCAGCGCATCCATTAACCCAAGGGTGGCTTTAAGAACGCGTAGTTCTACGTGACCCTGTGGGGCATGAGGTGAAGGCGGCCACCGGTCTGTTGGTGAGGTTAGCCAACAGTTCATGTCGCCAACTAGGAAAGAATTGGGGGGTAGCAGGAGGGATTTGACTGACAAGAAAAATTCCTGATGCTCATGTGCACCATTTGGGGCATAGATGTTGACGATTGCGTGCGCAACGTCAGCCCACAAGAAGGTGATGACAAGCACTCAGCCATTTAGGAATGTTTCTGAGGATGTGAATTTGAAAAATTATTTTTCTGAATTAGCACCCCACAGTGCTTCAACCAAAAGGATAGGGATGGGAGGAGCATTGTTTTCCAAGCTTCCTCGGAACCTCGTGGACAGTGGGACTCCTGGATGGCCAGGATATCCACGGGTAAATTGTGTTGTAAAAAACTCAGTTTCCTAGCCCAGGACAGGGAGGCCTTGAGTCCAGCGATATTCAGTGTCCCTAGAGTGAAGGTTTCCCCCATCGCACCTTAGGTGTGAGGGGGTGGGCCCCGAGCCCACCAGCCTCTTCCAGGTCCTCATGGGCTTTCACAGCAGCACAGGTGTTAGCAGCAACACTATTGGGTTTTTGTTAATTTTTGCAGAAAGAGTCACGTTGGCTTTGGCCTTTGCTTTTTGTTTTCCTGACGTCGGACGATTTTTTTGTGGTGCGGATAAGTTCAGTGCACCGTTGAGTGGGGCAAAAAAAATTTTCAGTTGGGATAGGTCCCAAGTCAGTTTTGACTGGAGCTTGGGTGCAGCGATTCGGTGAGATCAAATCTCCTATTGGATCCTCAGATTGAGTGGCCCACTCAGCATGGGCCTCCCAATCTGATTGGGTGATGGATTCCCAAGTTGCTTCTGCCGCGAAGGTCTCCATGTCCTCCTGGCGTTGTGAGTGTGGGATGGTGGTGGTGGCCTTGGCCGTTTCCTTGGCCGCGGCCCTATGGGCCTGCTTGGCCTTCTTCTGCTCCTGCGGGGAGATGGGCTTTACCAATAGGTAGCAGCCTTGTGCTCCCCACGGGAAGGCCTCCTTGGTGCTTGCAGTTGGTTTGTAGTGCGCCTCTCCGCTGGCCATGGCTGCCAAGGGGTGCTCCTGGAACGTGATGCCCTCTTTGATGGGGCATGCATGTGCCTTATGGCTGAACGCATCACAATGGGTGCAAATGGGGGGCGCGCTGTCCACAGTTACCCAGAATGGGTGGGTGGTATGCCCTGCGATGTCAATAAAGGTGGAGTGCGGGATCTGGGTTAGGTCCTTCATGATCTCCTCAGTTGGGGTCAGAACTGCGATGGCTTTGCCAGTGCACAGGTGTGGCATCAGCATGAAACGTTGCATTTTGAAAGATTGTATTTTGCCGTATATGGCGAGACCATCTTTCAGGTGTTGCTCCAAAATGTCACGTTTTACCGTAGTAGGCAAAAAGTCAAACGTGAGGAAAATTTGGTTTGATTTTGTCTATCTGGTGAGTTTGGTCTTGATGACCCGTTGCCCTTCGGAGAGGTCGACCACTATGCGCACCGCTGCAGCCTCATCTGCTGCTATTTTGCTTTCAAAACCTAGGTCCAGCCAACCGCGTGACATGGAGTGAGGTGCAACGTACACCGCGGTTGGGAAAATTTTGTGTACATCTTCACAAAATTTTTCCCATAAGGCCGTTTTTTGGATGTCCAGATACACACAGACTCCAAATTCCACCGATGAAAGTGGCTGGGAGTGTGGCGTGTTGATGTACTGGTTGCATCGTGCTTGCCACACGAGTATCTCTGGGGAAATTGTGACCACCAGTTTTTTTAGATTTTTTTCTATTCCGCCAGATTCTCTGGGGCGTTTTCGAATGTTAGAGGCCGCGGGCCTTCCGCCTGCTCCTCTTGCCTTGCTTGCCCAACTGCTCCCAGACATGGGCGCAGACTAATCTCCTCTGTGAGATTATCAAACTAGATTTAGTCTTGAATTGAATAGGTTGCAAAAGTTTTTGCAACGAGAAAGAAAAGCTAACAGCTTGCAGATTCTTTAGTCAAACTACAAGCTCAAGCCTTTGACAACAGTTTTACCAGATAAAAGGCCCAACATCAAAAGGACTTAGATTATTGCTACACACTGGCCAAATTTGAAGTTAACAACGAAGTTATATTTTGCAACACTCATGGATTGGGCTGATTGCAAAAGTTAGATTGCATCTGGGTCAGTCCATTTGAAGTGGTTGAGAAAACATCTAAGTTTATATACACTATTAAGGATATTAGGACTGGCCATATATACAACCAAGTCCATGCAAAATTCCTAAGAAGGTTCAATAAGTGGGCCAATTAAGAAAAGAAAATTTTGAAAATTGAAAAAAAACAAATAATTTATATATAAAATAACAGTTTTATTTAATTAATACTTTAGTTCACACTTGAGGTTGGGGGGAAGATTCAACTTCAGACATCATGGCATTCAGGCTGAAATTAACAATAAGAGTGACATACTTTATATTCACTAAGCGTTCAGGCTGAAGTTACCAAATAGAAAACCAAAATTCATACTCATTGGGCGTTTGGGCTGATGATACCAGATCAACTAAGGCTAATTGGGATTCTTTTTTTAGTACTAGATGGTCCCAACCTGAGGGGGCTAATTGGGATTCTTTAGGCTTATGTTTGAGTCAAGTGGGGGAAGTGTCATATTCTGGTAGTTGACTCAAAAATAAACCTTTGACAACCATTAGATTGGGACAATTAACCTCTAAATGCTTGAGCTAATACCTTAACTCTCATCTCAAAGCCTATTGCAACTAGATGATTCAGGCTGAATATCTCAACATAAATATAATCAAGTACTCTGTCAATAAGCTCAGGCTAAATATGTTCACACATTATGGCTTATTATCTATGCATCAAATCTCAGCAATTGATCCTTATTGAAAAACACAATCAATAAACTAGTATACAAAATCGTTTGAGACTGACCCAAAGTTAATTTTTAAAAGTTCCATGGATCATTAAATGAATAAAAAATGTAATCAATTTCCCACCCTAGGGCGAAATATATATGTAATCCCCATAATCTTCATGATAGGACTCGCACATGGACCACCCAAAAGGGAGAACCTAGTGTTATCAAAAGATAGGCCTGCTGACATCCCAGTTACAGGTATGTCATCTACTTTAATCGATGCAAGAATTTTACAGAAGGTTTATTATATCAGCAGTATGATGAAACTCAAATCAAGAAGATCCTAGTACAATTTTGCATGTTTTATCACAATAATGTCTCTGAAATCCTCCTAACTATAAGAGTATATTGCCACCAATAAACCTAAGAATAGGTATCAGTCATATCAGTTCAAGGGCTAAACTGAGGTGATAAAATATCTGTTGAAATTGCTCGCTCAAATGTGGCCAGGAGATGTCCTAGAGGTATAAATACCAGCTCCTGGCCTAATTACTAATTATCAAAAAATACCTTCTAATAAAAGTTTTTTATTTCATCTCTTTCCCAGTTTTCTCATCTTTATCCTTTCTTTGGAGAATTGTCAACAAGCTGGAAGTACTGAATCCCCATCTTGTATCTATCCCGCCTCACAAATTGTTCCCAATTATGAATGAAACATTAAGCCCAAAATTGACCAGAAGAGTCGGGGCTATTTCAATAAGCCTAGCGAGTTTCCATATGGTCAGAGTACCGTAAGCCACTGGCAAAAAGGAGGAAAAATTAAAGAAACTTTGTCTTAATTTAGCGTGCAGATTTTAATTATCTAGAGAGCTATCCTCAGAACTTCACACTCCTGATTGGTCAATTCCGCCAGCTGCTCTCTATCTATTAAGACATTGACATTTTTGGCAGTTGCCTATGGCAACACATCTTGGTTAGCATTCTGAAATAAAAAATTTTGCTGATCTTTACCATTAGGATAAATGGAGAAAATCCAACGCCTTGATTTTTTGCTAACTTTATAGTTTCATTCTAAGATTAGCCATTATCACATTGATTTCTCAATGACCCAGCATAATTATCCCTAGTGCAAACAATGGTTCAATTCTTTAATTCCTTCATGGGCCAACGACTCTGCATATAGTTGCTCTGTAATATCACGCAAAAACCCTGTGTTAACAATTACTTGCAGCTAAGGAAGTATTGTGCTCATCGTTTTTGCATCAAGGGGATTCTACGATTTTCCAGGATCTCCCTCATCATTTCTCTCCATTTTTGCCCAACCATCATATATTTAATGGGAACTATGCTATCATTGTAAATTGAAGTTACAAGATTGACTTTCTTAGTTAGTGGTAATTCTTATTCCAGCTGATATACCAAAAGCAGGGTCTGCTCCTAATTGGTCAATGTATTCTTCTCAAAATTAAATTTCACTCCATATTTTCTCAGAAACTCCGTCCTAATAAGGATAATGTAATTCTTGTTTTGCTAACACAATGGTGGGAGCTGATACCACTAGTGAACCAAACCAGAGAGGCAGAATGCTGTACGATCCACAGGATATTGTCATCTCTGGTCTGGACATTCTATATTCCTTCTAGAGCTCTAGGTCTGGCGAGATTTTCATTCATTTCACCAGTTTGGTCAATATGATACTTATGGGCGCTCCACTGTTATAATCGCCCTCAATCTCACTCAGTTAGCAATAATATCTGCATATACGCACTCAGAATATTAAATAGGGTATATAATGAGTGAATTGCAGTATTATTTGCAAAATTAAGAAAATGAATTATTTATGCCAAAAGACCAAAAAGTTATTTCTTATTTAAGTATCAGAATGGTAACGTTTGCCTCATCTAATCTCGTCTTTAGTAACTCACCTTGGTTCTCAAAGAAATTATTCTTGTCACTAGTGATGAGTGTGCAGTTGAGCCACTTCCTTCATGGTTTTGAGAACAATAATCTTTTTTTGACTTAAATGATAGCGTAAATGTCCATATTAATAACCTAATATATAGTGTATCAGTTGCTTCATCAACTACAAAGATATTGGAAAAGGCTAGTTATCATTCATATTATTTGTGAGGAACAGGTTTAACTGTGGTTCCATATTGTTCTGTCTATAGAACGTGGGACCTTTTCCTGACTCCTGACAGTTATTTTTCTCCTTCGCCTGGATTAAGGTGGCCTTCTCCTTGGGCTTCTTGCTCCAACATTGGGCGGCTAAATGTCTAGAATTACCAAACTGGTGGCAGCGGATTAGCATCTAATCTGCTTGCCTCCATAATTTGGGCTTATTCCCCAACACAGCTCAAATTTTATGCTTCTTAATTTTACAGCAAATTTCACAGTGTTTTAAGCTCAAGTCTGAATCATTTTGAAAGCTCTGTTTGGGGCTTCAAAAGTGGCTCCAAATGTTTTCAAATAATCCACCATTTTAGATGTGGTCATTTACTTTACTAACTCTGAAGCCATAGTTCCGTGAAAATCATGATATGGCCTTAACGCCACTTGCATCATGATTCAAGCATCAAAGTTCATTAGAACTTTTGCGCCAGCCAGGATCTGCAATTCCAGGTAGAATTGGTCTGTAAAGGCTACTAGGATTCCATCTTTTTGGAACTGGATCTCCATAAAATCTTATTTTGCAGTTAGACATCAGATTGGGGCTCTGAATACTAGCATGATGGCTTCTTTAGCCTCCTGGTAAGATCAGCTGTCCCTATTTAGATGGGTTAACACTGATTCTGACAATTTGTGTTCAGGCTGTTCATGACAGTCACTGCCTTCTGTTATTCACTGAAACCAAACATTGTCATCTTGAATAGCAGAAAAATACAGGGGTGTTAATTTAATTTAATTTGGGTAATTTCAATGTGCTTTAAAATTCATCAATGGTTCCACTAGAAGGTGTATATAGTCTAATGACTACATTGACCTTTGGAGTGTCATTGGGTGTCATATCCATAATTTCTCCAAATGACCCAGGCATGTTTCTAGGTTAAATATTCTTTCTAACTGGAGTGACAGGCATTTCATATTTGGCTTCATCTTCCTCCATTTGTGCACAGTCACATTTATGGTCCTCCAGTTCCTTTTATACGCAACAATTGTATTGCTATTTCTTCAGTAAGTCGGCAAATGCGTTCTTGGTCTGCCTCTCACTCAGTCTTCTGAAACAGTACTTCTTTGATCAGTTCACCCTCCTTGCACTTCAAGGAGTTGACTTTTCCACTGAGGTCATTGTTGATTTTCCCACTTGACCGACCTCTTTCTCATCTTTTGTATCCCATTCTTCCAATGCAGTTAAGTTGGCTTGTGATGCTGAATCAATTGCGTTTTTGTTTACAGTTTCAAATTTCATCCAGAGATTTCATAGTTCACTTTTGTATGATATGTGATTCGATCTTCTTATTAAATTCAGCTAGACTCAACCACCTCTTGTAGTGAGCACCAATTGTTAAAACTTTGGGGATCATGAGCCCTCAATTGAGTTTCAATTGATAAGTTTGATATAAGATTCCTCATTATTAATAAAACTCTCTTCAGATCCCTGTGTTTAACTCGCACAGGTTTAAAGTATCTGCGTTGTTTAATTTGATAATATGATATAATGGGAAATGGTAGTATGAAGACTACTGTTCTTTGAGCTAATAGCCAGAATAGTGATTAGGCCAACGCCAACCTGGTTCATGTCCTAATCTTGATTTCTTATGAAATGGTAGAGGCTTCTTCTCTATTCCATCTGATAAAAGTAATCTAGGGTAAGGTTCAGAGGTTCTTTTTTCTTCTCATCACGCAGAGTCTGCGGAGATAGCAATAAATTAGACAAAAGATCTTTCAATGCTCCTTCTCTAACAAAAATATCAAAAGGATAATTATCAAAGTATTTAATTAAAAACTATCTTTCTATTTTATTATTTCTTTATTATAAAAAGTGAGGAGTGGTACCATAGCGGGGTGTTTCCTGCTCCACTCTGGTCAAGTTTTGATTATTACAAGTTTAAAACCAGAATAGGCTAGATAATTCAGCGTGGGATATTTGTCCCAAGGCCAACCCGCCTCATTTACTTTATTTTAATAAAAAGTCAAGGGTCTTTTATAAGAAAATTTAGTGTACAAACTTCAGTTGGAACACCAATTGGGAATGACGGCTCTTGCCAATGAATTAACTATCTATGGTCGCATAAAATGATGATCTTCCTCATAAAATATACTCAGGTCCTCTTCCCTACTTTACCACAATCTCTTCTGAGTTGAAATGAGAATGTATCCTAGCGTCTTCGCTCAACTCCCATTGAATTTACCCAATTTTGTAAAAATCTGCTTAAATAATGGGACTCTTACCCATAAATATTATATTGCATTCTATGAAAGTATAACTAAATTTTGGTTTAAACCAGGTGGCATTACTCGCCAGCAACTCATAAACCCCTTAGTCGATCAGCAACTAAACTTGATTGACTCCTACAAGTCAATTTAGTTATTAATAATTAAATCAACCCCTAATCGCTTGCTTATTGTTGGTGGTCATCTTTAACAAAACACTCATCAATATGGCAGTTTATAATCCGATTGATTAAAAAATTCACTGTAATGTTTCTCTAGACAATAGTTTTTGTTAAAGTAATTAATAACTTCAATATCCACTAGTGGGATGGATCCCCTAGTGGAACAGCAAATTAGATGTAATTGATGAAGCTAGGTAATGAGGGAAAAAAGTCCCAACAGCATTATAATGAAAATGTTTAGGTATTTTGATTATTGTCATCAAAAAAGCCTCTTACCCTATGCTGACCAATCAATTTGCTGCCTTATGGCAAGAAAAGTGATGGCAGAGGTTTTCAGTAAGGGTGGTTCCTTTACAAAAGTATCAATATAAGTTAGTTTTGAGTGAGTCAGGAATTGTTGCCACCAAAGCCTGAGACTGCGACTCATTGTTAGGACCTGGTAACCTTGGTAGTTTAATTAGGTTGTCAGGAATTTCCATAATGACTTCTTTGATATGCAAAAGAGATGTAAGGTGAGGCTTCAACGCTATAAGGTATATTTGGACGTCAGAAATAGTTTTATAGGCAACAAAAAAGAGAATTAGCTATATCCAGAGTAAGGAGTACCCAGCAACTAAAGTCTGGGCTTCAAGATAAAATTTGTGGGTGATTCAATGAAGGATTCTCCCCAATTAAGTCTAATTCCTAAAAAGCCTTTTTCTGATTTGCTATGGTAAGTCACTCCCAAACTCCCGAATTAGATCATCTTTGACTTCATTCCAGGTGCAAAAGTTCAATAACTGGGTCACAAGTATATCTTGTTCCAGGCGACTAAGGCAGTTGGCAAATGTCAGAGCCATTGTTTTTTTAGCTTCCTCCATTACACTTTCATAGCAGTAAAAGCATAAGAAGATGCTCCCTTTCCCCTGGAACATACTTGTTCTTAAAGGAAGGTTGAACATGGTACTGAGGGGTTAATGGCCGCAAAAACATGGAATGATATCAGAGGCGGCCTCTCTGATGAAGAGGAAACAGTATCCACCAGGTGTTCAGGAATATGGAGGTTGTCCACGCGACTCCTTAGTTCTTATACATTTTCAATAACTAAATCTATACACTCATTGGCGTCTTGAAGTTTTGTTTTGGTGGAAAAAAGCAGGTTCAGCTGTTTTACTTCAGTTTTTATACTGGTCATAGCATCCTGAAGAAAAAGTTGATAGTTCATGGTGGCTGCCTTGATGTTCCAGCCCTTGAATTAAAGAGGGTTAGATTGTCAAAGTTTGTCCAATATAAAAATGAATTTCTTTATGAACTCAGGGTGATCTGGCATGGAGCACCAATTTTGTTAGAATGTGGGTAATATATTCTGCCCATCCAATTTAAAGTCAGGCTACTGAAGCCCTAGGCGCAAGGATTTCAAAAAGTTGTACTTTACTTTATTATACAAAAGTCTAAAACTAAGGGAAAACAAACTTTTGTTTCTATATTCTTGTATTCTTTTGCTAGTTTGATCAGTTATACCCTAAAATTAGGCTGGTAGAATAGAACGCAATCTTGAAAACTTTTCTCTCTCATTTCAAACACTTTTGCAACGTATTTGATTCAAGTCAGGTTAGTTTGATAATCTCATCTAGGAAATTAGTGTGCACCAAATGTTGGGTAGCAGTTGGGCGAGCAAACTAAAGGTCACAGGAGTGGGCCCCGCACCATTCAAGCTTCATAAACGCCCCGGTGACACCAGCAGCCTAGATAAAATTTATAGTAAAAAACTGGCGTTTAGCATTTCCCCTGAAATTTTGGCCTGGCAAGTGAGATGTAATCAGTTCATCAATATGCCACACTCCCAGCCCCTGTTGTCAAGGGAGCACAGGGTGTGAGTTTTCCTGTATATACAACAAACGAGGCTTTGGGAAAAGTTTTGTGGAGATGTACACACCCATTTTCTGACCGCAGTGTATGTCATACCACACTCCATGCCCCAAGGTTAATTGGATCTTGGGTTCAAAACCAAACATGCGGCGGATGAAGCTGCAAAGGTGTGGGTGGTGGTGGACCTCCCAGATGATCAACAGGTAGTCGACATTAAGTGCACTCAATAGCTAAATCAAGAAAATTTTCATACCGTTCAACTTTCTAACTACAAAGATTAAGTGCACTATGCTTGAGCACCACCTAATGGCTGGGCTCAACGAATATGGGGAAATACAATACTTAAAGTGTAGTACTTTAGGTTCATTCTGGAACTGTGCACAGGCAAAGCAATCGCTGTACTCACCCCATATACAAGGGTTGTGGAAGATTTGACCCAAATCCCCCACATTACTTTTGTGGAAATGGATGGGCATAAATCCCATCCATTCCATGTCACTGTGAATAGCGCGCCTCCTATCTGTACTTTCTGTTGCACTTTTAGCCACAAGGCCACACCTGCCCCACCAAGGAGGGCATTACCTAGAACGAAATCATCCTAGATGCAATGAGCAGTGCAGATGACCATTATGAACTGGCGATAAACACTGATGCCGCCTTCCAGTGGGGCGTGCAGGGGTGCTACATCCAAGTCAAACTGGTGTCCCTGAAAGATCATAAAAAGGCCGAGAAGGCCTGCAGAGTGGCGGCCAAGGTTGCAGCCACAGCTGCATCTGTGATCCTGCCTGCCCAGCTCCAGGAGGACATCGAGTAATTTGCTTCAGAAGCAGTTTGTGAATCCAACCACCAATCATATTGGGCCACCCAACCTGAACACCAGATGGGTGAGTCAGATTCACCCAATTAATGTTACCAAGCCTTAATTAAAACTGATTCGCCCTCCAATATACCTTCCAATTTTTTTCCAACATGCAATGGTGCACCACAGGTACACACCAATCTGAAGAATCATACCAAGGGGGGAAATTAGTTGAAGGCAAATTCCAGCAACAATCTAACTATGAAAGCAGCTAATAAAGACACTTACTCTGTAGCACAGAATACCCGAGCTGCCATACAGCGATGTGCCAAAAAACAGAAGGCTGAAGGGCATGGGAGCACTTCCCTCGCACCTAAGGTGTGATAGGTGGGGCTTTTACTATAGGGACGTTGAACATCGCTGGACTCAAGGCCTCACCTTCCCAGGCTAGGAACTGAGTTTTTTAAGAATAATTTTTACCCGGGGACATCCTGACCATTCAGGAAACCCACTGTCCATACGGTGCTGAGGACACATGGGCAACCATTCTCCTTCCTTCCCTTTCCTTTTGGTCGCCACTCTGTGAGGTGCTTATATGAGCAACCCATAAATTTAAATTTACTTCATCATCTTCATACCTGGACAGCCATGTCCTTGCTGTATCCTTTTTGTGGGATAACGAAGTGCACTCTGTCATTAACATATAAACCCTGACCTGTGCACAAGATCGTTGGTAATTCTTCTCATCCATTAATTCCCTCCCGCTTCCCTCTGACCTGTTTGTGGTGGGCGATATGAACTGCTGGACCAACCTGGCCACCGACCACTGGCCCTCGTCGCCTACCCCCTGCAAAGGCACATAGAACTTCGTGTTTTAAAGGCCACTTTTGGGTTATTTGATACTCTGCCTCAACATACACCGCTGCTCACAAACATGTCTTGCCCCATGTGCACAACGGTCAGCTGAGGTCTATGTCTCGCATTGAACTTGTTCTTGCACTGTTGAAATTTCAGTTTCAGGTTACAAATTTTATGGCAATGAAACTTGTTCTATTGACCACAGAATGTAACAATTTCTTTCTCTTTGTCAAACCCAGTGGCACAGGCGCCGATGTGGTGCAAACTCCACCCAGATAAAATCATATCCCCCAGGCTTTCCTCATGGGTGGGCATCGAAACCTCAGCTCCAGAGTTTGCCACACCGATATGTGAAGACCCACAAACTACCTGGTCAAAATTCAAAGCAAACACCATCCGCCAGGAATACCACATCTCATCATGTCGCTCTCAGGCTGCCTTGGAAGTCATTTCATGCACACTTGCAGAAGTGGATCATCAGGAATCTAATGTCCCTGCTGCAGGCTACAGCCCAGATTGGGGTCACAAGTGGGCAGAAGTGTCTGCTCGCCTCAACGCACTGGTAAGGTAATACAAACATCGAGTTTGTGTGCAGTATAATGCAAAGCATATAATGGCAGATTACATGTGCTCCACTTACTTTTTCCGAAAATTCTTCACACCATAACAGAGCTTAGCCAGCACACAGGTGAGGCGGCCAGACCACTCCACTACAGATACTCCTGCCAAAGTGACAATCAAAGTTCAGAATTATTACTCCAAATTGTATTTCTCCAATCCAGTCATACTGGCTAAACTTGCTGAATTTCTTAAAAGTGCATATATCCGACCATTTCCCATTATCTGGAGTTGAATTTAATTTCTCAAGATGAACTCTGGTCCGCTATTTGTGGTGCACCATGCAAGAAATGCCCAGGTCCAGATGAGATTCCTTATGAATTATACAAGAAGTATTTCAATTATTTCTCCTACTTGCTGCTTGCCTCAATGAATAGGTGCTTGTTAAAAACGCGCCTCCTCCCTGGGGGCCAAGAGGCCTACATGATAATGCTGTACAATAAAGGGGATAATCTGGACTTGGCCAAATGGCGCCCCATATCACTTACTAACACAGATACTAAACTTTTACTAAAATCAAGGCTAACCGCCTAGGGGAAGTTGCCTCGCTCTCATCTCCCCTGAGCAATTTGGTTTCATTCCCAAGCGGTCTATTTGGGACAACATACATACTGTAGCCAACGTCTGCCAATCAACGGCTACTGGAGCACTTGTTTTTTAGATTAGCAGAAGGCTTATGATAGAGTCAACTAGGATTACCTCAAAACCTGCCTACACAAGTTCCACCTCCCCCGCCGTTACATTAATTGAGTTGTGTTGCTCATGGAATCCACCACAATGACTGTGTGTGGCCCTGGCTTTCTCACGGATGTAGTCCGCCCTTAAAGGGGACTGCGCCAAGGGGACCCTCTTAGCCCACTCTTGTATAACTTCATCCTTGACCCACATCTTCAAAATGTGAGTGACTGCCTTACTGGGGTCCATGTGCAAGGCCAAACACCAGTCAAGATGGGCAATTGCTGGTGATTGTGTGGTTGGGGTGTCTAAAAATCATGATGCACACGCGCTTGAGGCTACTATCCAGGTTTACTCCAGGGTAAGTAACGCTGCACTTAACACCTTTAAAACAGAAATCATTCTCCTTGGTTGGTACCAAGCCCGCTGGTCCCCAGCGCCACGTTTTCTACTTGCTTCAGCAGCAAGCACATGGATTCATTTGCCTCGCCCACCCCAATCCACCCCACTTGTGCTCCCCTTCGTGCCAAGACGCACCGCTTGTCTGGTATGCCATTTGGGGGTCTGGCTGGAGGCAGTTGGGTAACCTCAGTGGTGAATGAGCACCATATCCTGGGCAAAGTTTCAAAATGCATATCTTCCCTCATAGACCGCCAAACCTCCCTTACAGGCAGGGTAGTGTTAGAAATTTGGTTGACCACATTATCCAGCTCGCTTGCAGATTAAAAATTGATGGTTGTTAAAGCAACCAATTGTTTGGCAATGGTTGCCAACTAAATTAATAATTATTAATCATTAATAATCAAAGGATATAATCCAACGGTTGATTTTGGTTAATATTTCATCAGGGATCATCCCCAACTAAATTATTAGTCATAATTATTCAAAAGACCTAATCCAATGATGAGATCTGATTACTATTTTGTTGGGGATTATCCCCATCTAAATTAATAGTTGAAATTCATTAAAGGACATAATCTGACAATTGTTTTGATTAATTTTTTGTCAGCCATCACGCCTGACTAAATTATTAGTCATAATTAATCAAAAGACCTAATCCAATGATGAGATCTGATCACTATTTCATCAGGGATCATCCCCAACTAAATTATTAGCTAGAATCATTAAAGGACATAATCCCACGATTGCTTTGATTTATATTTCATCAGCCAATTACGTCCAACTAAAGTTATTAGTTGTAATAGATCAAAAAACCTAATCCAATGATGAGATACAACTAGTTTGTTGGGAATTATCCCCAACTAAATTAGTAGTTAATGTTCATAAAAGGACATAATCCAATAAATTGTTTTGATTATTATTTAGTCAGGCATCACGCCTGACAATGTTAATTAGGTAATTTGATGAGGGCATAATTGCCAATAGTCAGATTGTATAATGAATTGTTACAGCAGAGGCGCTGAATGATTAGGGGCATTTAAATGAAGCTACTGAAGCGTTTTAACGCTTGTTTTGGCAGTAGCTAGTAGTATTAATCAGGTAACATGGCCCCAAACCATCTGTGTATGGTCCCTAACATATGGGGATGGTTGCTAATTTGTAAATGGTTACACTGCTGGGGATTAATTAAGATGAAGACATTTGCTACCGTCAGAAGTTAATCCCAAGGGTTAGAAGTTTCAGGGACTATTCAGTTGATTTTCAGAGAATTATTTGAAAAAGATGTCCGCCTTCTGCCTATAAAAACCCCTAACATTTGCTAATAAAAAACAGAATTCAACTGCAATATAGTTTTATATTTGCTTCTAAATTGAAGATTGAAGGGAAAATAAGTCCCTAGTTATTTTTCTCAATTATCATTACCAGAGTGGAATTGTTGTCACTTAAATTGAAGACTCAACCTAATAGTTTTTACCATAAACTAGTATTTGTAGTTTTACTCAACAACCAACCTGTGCAGTAAACGTCCCAAAAGTTTATACTTGGTGCTCACTACAGGGGTTTAGTTGAGTCTTGTCAAGAAGTACAATCATATCTTCAGTGCAGGGAGAGATTCAGTGATTATGGACTGAGCTGGAGAGTGTGAATCAGACCACTCTAATGTCAGCAGCTCAGGATGATTTATCCTGAATGGAGAATTGCGTTTTCAAGGTGGAAGAAGATGTCAACCTTGTCTCAGAAGTTAATAATTAAAATTTGGAAAAAGATCTGAGTTAGAGCAACAATATTCCAAAGTGGAGAAGGAGCTACTCATGCTGAAAGTAGCACTTCAAGCTGAGGCTGAAAAAATGGTTATTACAGGAAAAGCATAGTCAGCTCCAGAAACAAGTACAAGAATGGGTAAAATATAAGTGTACTTGTATTCATTTGTAAACGGAGATTGGGGATCAGGACCTATATGAAGATGAAAGTAATATAGGGAGCATTCAGCCTACTCAAAATATACCAAGTGCCTAAGCCGCCATCTTGGCAATGACCTTGACAACACACCAACTGGTACTAGAATGGCTAGCTGCACTACTCATCCTACAACTGAGCATGTGGAAACTGAAGAATTTTGGCCCACCCCAGAATTGTCACTCTTTCATTGGGATAATGCCCTGGCTTTCTTCATATTGTAAAAAATGACCATGTTTGGTTGCAGTGATCGCCAAAAAGCAGTTACTGTTATCAATTGTTTAGACACCACTTGTCTAAACCTGGTATTACCCCATTTGCGAGGGGAAAATTTGTCCTATAATGAGGCAAAAAATGCAATAATGAAGGAATTTGGAAGCCCTGAACGAATGGCTAACCAAAAGCAGGAGTTCATGGAAATACAATTATGAAAAGATAAAACCTTAGGAAATTTTCCAACCGCTTTTATGAAGAAGAACAAATCAACTCTTGGGAGCTGATACCCTGAGCAATTTTTAATGCTCGCATTGCTATGAAGGCAGCACTCCAACCCTATTGGGATTTACACCAAATCATGTCAACCTTCACCGGTAGTAGCACTACTTCTCAAATGGTGGAGCACCTGAAAAAAATTGGCTTTCACTTTTGATGCACCAAATTGAAGTATAAAACAACAACAGCCTTTTAATTCAAATTTGGCAAAAAAAATCCCAAGCCCAAAAAGGATTTCCCCAATTGAATGGGGAAAACCCCAATGGTCCAAAATGGTCTAGTAATGCCCCACGCATTACTTGTAACAGATGTGGAAATATTTGACACTATGCTGCCCAGTGCTGGACTAAGAAACCAAAAAATCAGGTGAACGTTGTTCAGGAAGACAACTCCTATGAGGAGTCAGAAAAGGCCCTGCGGTCTAGATGAGGAATAATCTAGATCCACAAATTTCCCAGTTCCCCCATATAAATTTTGATGAAATTGATACCTCTGACCTGTTTGTAGATGAACCTGTTCATGATTCTCTCAAGCAGAGCTTAGGTCCAAATATCCACACTATAACTTGATCAAAAACAAATGCAATTAATCCTGAAATTATATCAAAAGTTGCCCGACTTTACGCTTGTCAACTTTTGGAAAAGGCCCAAAATGCTGATGATCAAGATGAATTTCTAAAGATAGATTTGGAAGACGTTAACATTTCAATTCCTATCACTACCATAAAGTATTCATTTACTGGTATATCAGCCAAAATTATTCACACTCTGGATTTGGCAACTGATGCCGCTATACATTCAGTAAACAACATTTCCCACTATTATGTGTGTAATTATGCTGACATTTTGGCTAAATGAGTAGAAGTAAGGGCTATTATTGATAGTGGTGCACCAATCAATATTGTGTCTACCAAAATTGTAAAACTTTTAAAGATTTCTCCAGATATAGCACATTAAAAAGCAGTATGGTACTGCTGGACCCAACCCTACTACCTCCTGTGGTGCTTATAATGCCTTACCTCTTCGTTTTGGATCTCTACTTGTGTATAAACCAGCAATTGTTCTACCTAATCAAAATTATAATATTCTCATTGGCACTGACTCATGTGGAAGTATGGAGTAAAGTGTGACTTTGAGGCGAATACTATGATAATCTTGGGCCAGAAGGCTACCATTGATCTATCATCAGAAGGAGGATGCCCCCTCACTCAGAGAAATAAATTTATAAAAATGATATATAAGGATGGCATCCTTCCCATTGGTTATAAACTAGTTGGTAAGAACATCCACCCTTTACCAAAACACGTGAATGAAAATTGAAGATCACAATCCTAGTAAAAAAAGAATTAATCCTACTGCCTGGGATGCAGACAGTGGTCAATACTGGACCAACTCTGAAAATTCCTGAGCAATTTATATATAGGAATCGAGGCTCCCTGACAAAGATCAAGAATTGAACCTTGGTTAGCTCCAGGGATCCTAATTTCTGGTCATGGGGAAATTCATATTCTATTAGCCAATCTGGGAAAAACACCAATGATAATCAAGCAAAATCAAGTAGTTGCGTTCACCCAGTTAATTCCTATAACAGAGCTCCATTTCTTCCACAAATTTGGGGATTTAAATGAAATTGGATTACCTGATTTGGCTGTATGCATTAATATATTAATCTCTCAAGAATAATTATCAGTATTAACCAAAGATCAGCAAAATGAAGTATTGGCTTTATTCAAATGATATTAAACTATTTTCGCCCAAAAATGATCACGATCTTGGGTGTGCAGAAAATGTACTCCATCAAATTTGACACTGGGTAAGCTGCCCTAATTAGAATGAGACCTATTAGAAGGTTCCGTGCAACTGAGGCAGTAGTTGCCAAAGAAATAGAAAAGTTGTTGGAGCACAGATTGCTTGTGCCTTCATCCAGCTCATGGGCTAGTCCAATATTAATTGTCAAAAAAAGGACAGGTCAAATCAGGTTGTAATCAACTATCACCATCTTAATAAAATCACAAAAAAAAGACTCTTACCCCTTGCCGCGAATTGATGCTGCATTGGATCAGTTAGGCGGGGCTAAATTCTTTTGGCGATGGACCTCATCTTAGGGTATTGCAGATTGATATGTTACCTGAGGACCAGGAGAAGTGTGCCATAATAACGACACAAGGTCTTTACCAACCTATGCGGATGCCCCAAGGCTTATGTAATGCCCTTGCAACTTTTCAACGGGCTATGGATACCATCTTATGTGACCTCAAATTGTCCGGTGTTCTAGTCTATCTAGATGATATCAATGTATATAGTCAAATATTCACCAAGCACTTAGAACACTTAGAGGAAGTATTCAAGAAATTAACTGCTTCCAATCTTAAAATTAAGCCCCAAAAGTGTCACTTCTTTAAAGAGCAGCTAGGTTATTTGGGCTTCGTTATAAACGCAGATGGATTACAGCCTCAAAAACAAAAAATCAATGCTATTGAGCAGATTTTATTGCCAAAAAGTGTTTGTGATATACAAGTCTTTTTGGGAATGGTCAGTTATTATCGCCGTTTTATTAAGAACTTTGCAAAAATAGAGGATCCATTATTCCATCTGCTTAAGGATCCAAAAAAAGGGTTCAAATGGAATGAAATGGTCCAAGAAGCATTTGATGAATTATGGCAATACTTGACGACCAGCCCAATACTCTGATATCCAAATTTTGACTGACCGTTTATTATACAATCAGATGCATTGCTCATGGCGATAGGTGCTGTACTTAGTCAAGTGGACGAACAAGGTGAAGAACACCCAGTGACATATGTCAGCCATACCTTAACCAAGGCAGAAAGGAATTATAAAGTCACCAAGCGTGAATGTCTTGCAGTTATCTATGCTTGTAAGCAATTTCGTGTTTATGTTCATAGGATGCATTTCAAGGTTGTAACCAATCATGCATCTCTCCATTAGTTGCATAACTTAAAAGAACCTGAGGGAAGACTAGCACGATGGGCCTTGAAATTACAGGCATATGACTATGTAATTGAACATCACTCTGGGGATAAAAACCAAAGTGCTGATGGATCATCCTGACTACCAGCAATTCTTGCAGTTCAAGATTCGCTGATGACCTATTTGAACAAATGGTTAAAGGAGATTTGGAGGACGAGCCACCAGGAAGTTCAAATGGCGTTACAAAAAGCCATGGAGGGAACAGAACAAAAGAACGGACAGCTATTCAAAATAGTGGATGCAAAGGCTTCTGTTCCCAAAACCATCTGAACAAACGGAGATAATTTGCACCGCTCACAAAGTTGTTGGCCATAGTAGCCTCAAGAAACTTATAGAGCATATTTGCCAATATTACTTCTGGGAATCGTTAAACTATGATACAGCAGATTTCCTTTCCTGTTGTCTAGAGTTTCAGCTCCACAAGCCACTCAAAATTTTAGCTGGATATTGTTTAATGCGACCAGGATTCACCTGGCATACAGTATCAATTGATGTAATGGACCTCTAAGTACAAGCACTGGAGGAATTCGATATATCATAGTTGCAATTGATCACCTGACCAAATAGATTGAAACCAAGGCTATGGTACAGGTTGATGCGATGAATACTGCCTAATTTATTTTGGATCAAGTCATATATTGGAATGGCTGCCCTCAAGTGATCCTGAATGTTAATGGAACAAATTTTACCTCCTTTGTCATATCCCAATTGAATGAATTGATGGGAATCAAGGGGGTGTATCAGCCCTATATTGGCCAGAGATGAATGGACTAGTTGAGAGAGTGAACATTATCTTAGCCACAATGTTACAAAAGTTGGTTGCAGGAAAAACGTCTACTTGGTCTTTGTACTTAATTTTGGTGACATTTGCCTATAATGTTAGCTATCATTCCTCAACTGGGAAACACCTTTTTAATTGCTATATGGAAGAAAAGCCGCCTTACCACCAATTCTATACTTGGCATTGTAATTAACTTTGGGGATGAGTCCAGATCAATATTTAAATTGATTAGCCAATACTATGATTGATTTACAATCCCAAGCATTTGCCAAAACCCTTTTAGAAAAGGATCCAGGCTAAAACATATGATGATAGAAAATGACCACCCATAAAAAGATTTGAAATTGAGGATGAAGTATCTTATTGTGATATGCATTGAGTTGGCCAACGAAATAAGCTGGATGTCTTATGGATAAATCATTTAAAGTAATTTCCAAATTGGCAACAGATGCATATATGATCAAAAATATACTTGATGGTCATATAGTTAACTGAGTTCGTAGCAAATATTAAAAAAATTGGCACTAAAAAGAATATATATAAAAAATAAAATGAAAAAAAGAAAAGTTAAAAAACCATAAAAAAGGAAAATAATTCAATAATAATAAAAATATATAAAAAAGAATGATGAAAATTTAATACTCGTACTTAAAACTATTGGGCATTGATCCCTACTATTGTTGGCAGGGCCAGCTTGGGTTGCAACTGGGTCCATCAGAGTTAGTCCTGAGGTGCTAAAGTATATCATCCCTAAAAATGAAGATCTGCTCTGATCGCAAATGGAGAGCCCAACCTGGGGAGTACAGGCTTTCCAGGCTATGGCTGGTGTTGAGGCAAATAGTCCTGGTATGGCATGAGGCCATAAAACCACACTCTTCAGAGGTGGCAGCGAGAAGGAGACCTCTGAACTAATGAGATAGTTAAGTCCAGAAGATGGACCTCTGAACTAGAATTGTTAGTTAAGTCTTAAGAAGAAGAATATGCTTTGGAAAAACTATATTGCTGGGTAATCTGGTCAAGTGGGGTGATGTGTTGGAAATTTGGTTGACCACATTATCCATCTTACTTGCCAATTAAAAATTGATGGTTGTTAAAGCAACAAATTGTTTGGCAATGGTTGCCAACTAATTTACTAATCATAAAAATAAATAAAGGATATAATCTGACAGTTGATTTTAGTTAATATTTCGTCAGGGATCATCCCCCAACTAAATTAATAGTCATAAATTAATCAAAAGACCTAATCCAAAGATGAGATCCGATTACTATTTTGTTGGGGATCATCCCTAACTAAATTAGTAGTTGAAATTCATTAAAGGACATAATCCAATGATTGTTTTAATTTATATTTCATCAGCCATCACGCCCAACTAAATTATTAGTTGTAATTAATCAAAAGACCTAATCCAATGATGAGATACAATTACTATTTCATTGGGATTATCCCTGACTAAATTAGTAGTTAATATTCATTGAAGAACATAATTTGATAATTGTTTTGATTATTATTTAGTCAGGCATCACGCCTGGCAATGTTAATTAGGTATTTGATGAGGGCATTATTGCTGATAGTCAGATTGTATAATGAATTGATACAGAAGAGGCGCTGAATGATTAGGGGCATTTAAATGAAGCTACTGAAGCGTTTTAACGCTTGTTTTGGCAGTAGCTAGTAGTATTAATCAGGTAACATGGCCCCAAACTATCTGTGTATGGTCCCTAACATATGGGGATGGTTGCTAATTTGTAAATGGTTACACTGCTGGGGATTAATTAAGATGAAGACATTTGCTACCGTCAGAAGTTAATCCCAAGGGTTAGAAGTTTCAGGGGACTATTCAGTTGATTTTCAGAGAATTATCTGAAAAAGATGTCCGCCTTCTGCCTATAAAAACCCCTAACATCTGCTAATAAAAAACAGAATTCAACTGCAATATAGTTTTATATTTGCTTCTAAATTGAAGATTGAAGGGAAAATAAGTCCCTAGTTATTTTTCTCAATTATCATTACCAGAGTGGAATTGTTGTCACTTAAAATGAAAACTCAACCTACTAGTTTTTACCATACAACTAGTTTTTGTAGTTTTACTCAACAACCAACCTGTGCAGTAAACGTCCCAAAAGTTTACAGTAGAGCTAACCAATTCTATGCTCCTTTCTAAAGTTTGGTTTGGGGCCCATGTTATTGCTTTTTCCCCATCTTTCTTCACCTCATTATAAGCCCTTCTGCAAGGGTGGCTTTGGTTAGGCTTCCCTCCGCCTGTGCTCCTGGATGTCATGTTTGGCCCTCGCCATAGTGGAGGTATGGGCCTGCTCAACTTTGAGGCCCACGCCGCCAAAATACTTGGCACATGGATCGCATTTAGTCATCAACCCAACGATCTCATCCCAGCACTGGTCATGCACGGCCCACTCCAAAACTACCTGCGCCTTGGGCCACAGCAATCCTACCCACTCCCATTCCCTGCTAAAAAGACTTGCCTCACACCCTTCTGCTGCAGCCCCGCATGAGACGTCACCTCACTTCAAAAAAAATTTTCTCTATGCGGAGCACTGAGTGGAAGATTTGTATCAGTGGGCACACCGCCCAGAGGGGTCGCCCTACTCCCTGGTTCACCCATGAAGTACAAGAATAAGCCATTCTGAACTATGTGATACCCATGAGATCCCCAGTTATGGTCAGGGTGGATTACCTGGACATGTTGTACATCCCCTACTCCCTTGATACCCTGAAAGCCATCTGTAAGTACGCCTATCACCCTCTTCTGCAGCCACATAGTCAGTTCCCATGTGTGGCGCTGCTTGAAAGGGGTATACCATACCGCTGAGTGCTTTAATGCACTGCACTTATCTTGTGTCTTGTGTGACCAGTATGGAACTTTGGTTCACCGCCTGGAAGAGTGCCCTCTGTCAAAAGTGATCTGGCGTGAGGTTCAGCATCTCTTTCGCCATGATCATACTTGGCCCTTCAGCCTATCTAAAGACATCTTCGCCTTATCCTTAATTTCCCTATACAACCTTCACTCTGAGCCTTAATGGTCACTATCGCTATGTGGACTATCCACACAGTTGTCTTGGATGCTATCTCAGGATCTGCCCCTCACCCTCCAGGAAGCTGTATGCCAGTTCTATTCGCACATTGTGGACCACTATCAAGCATGGCTGTTTTGATACCTCCTATCCCGTTGCCATCAGTTGACCTCATCCTAGTTTCTGGCTTGGTTAATCACTTCAGAGCCTTTCTTGCATACGTTCTCAATAGTGGCACAAGCCTCTGCACACACAACCTCCCTTCCATTTCTTGGCGATCCCACTGGTAACAGGAGATAGCTTTTGCTTCTCTGGGGTGCCTATTGCTGATATAAATTTTTTAGCTTAACATATCAGAAGTGTCCATCCCCTGGTCAGCTTACTCAAAATAAAATTAAAATTTAAATAGAACACAATCTTTATTTTCACTTAAGCCTGAAATTAAGTGGATCAGGGAATTACTATTGGGAAAATGTCCAAGCGCTTTCAAAGCCAAAATTTATAATAATCAACAATTGGAATTTAGTGTGACATTTTACTTACTTCTGTAAAACAAGATCAAATTGTTTCATAGATCAGGATTGAACCCCAATATTAGGAGTTTTCTGTTGAGAAACAATTGATCGCTTAATTTGTGTTTCAACCCAAATATTGGGAGGCCTTAACTTTATTCAGGGATAACCCCAACTGTAGTTTTAATTAAATCTTTAGATTGGGTTCAAATCTTGTCTTCAAATGTACTTAAATCTTTAATATGGGCTGGAATCCCAACAGGTTTTCTACTAGTGTGCCGGTACAAACATTATGAAGACTGCTAGCCCTTTCTCTTTCGCCTTCATAGGCGCACCTTTCACTACAATATTACAGGTAACTCCCCAATCCAGAAGACTTCTTCATCTTGGAAGATTAACCCATCTTGGGTGGTATATCAGTGGTCCTTATACCCCTTGCTCCTCCACCCTCATAGTTAATCCCCACTTGTCCTTCGCTGCGTCCATTGACTGGGCAAGTCCCCGTGGGGGTTCCTTGTAAATACAAATTTGGAGTAGGTAGCGCTGGCCAATCTTAAATTAATTTACAGCACCTAACCCTAAGGATCTTTGAACCATTCATAAATGTTAAGTGTCACTACATCTTTTTAAAACAAAGTTAAAAGTGGGTAAAGATAGATATTTTATGAGAATAAAAAGCCAACCATCAAATATGGTGGTCAAAAATATATATTGTGATCATAAGTGCTTAATCACTATGAGGGATATAACGTGGGTATAGGAATGTTGGAATTATGAACTACTTGAGGCTGCATCAGTGACGGTTAGTTTACAAAAGGCTATATCATCTGGAATTCTTCAGCTTATTATTAATCAATTAAAATTATTAATATATAATATATATAACACTGGCGAGGTAATAGCTTGTTGTGGGTAAATTTAACCCTAAGTGGGAAATTGCTTCGCTCACTGCTCACCTCCTAACTGAATAAAGTGTCCTTAAATTGGCAATCAACAATCAACTTGACGCTTTATAGATTTTCTGGTTTCTAATCAGCAATGGTTCACTTTTTAAAATTAATATATTTGGTAAATCCATCTAATAATGAGATTATATTAATAATTACAATCCACTCGCCATTAGATTGACGTCTCAATTAGCAATATATAAAATAAACAACATTTGAACAAGTAGAGTAGATTCTGACCTTCATATAAACTCTCAACCTTGTACTTCACAGATCCTCAAAATTAAAGCATTTTAGGCTATACGCCTGGGTGAGCAAGGTCTAATCTCTAAATTAACCCTAAGGTTAATCCTGAGTTTTTTAGACAAGGCATAACTCAACTAGGAATGTTATTCAGACAGTTAGTATATCTTTTCACCTGAGCAGTTTAAGGTTATTGGATGATTCAGAAGTTAAAATACTTTTAAAGAGGTTGGTAGTCATTTGACTAAAAATAGGCTCAATGGTCCTAGTAAGCAGTTAGTAATTAGATGATTTGATAAGCAAATTGGTTTCTCAGAAGTGGATGGTGGTTTTTGCTTTTGTTGATTCAATAGATTCAGTTTGGTTTTAACAAGTGGTTGGTGCCTGGTTATATTGATCTCGTTTTGAACTTAGCATATTCCTCTGGATTCTACAATGGGTTGCCAGGTGGCATACCATAAATATTAGGTTCTCCAAGTCGTCAATATGTAGGTTGTCTTTGGTCATCCTGGAGGGTTTTGAGAAGCGCCCAGGGTAAAGAATTGTTTAGCTTAGATAAAAATATTCAAAAGGGACTTAAACTCTATAATCTGATACTATCTTATGAAATTAACGAGGGTTTTATACCCATTTTATGGGGTTCCATAGTTCTAATGTTTTAAGAAAATTGGTGAAATTCAGGTTAAAAAGACTAATATTCATTGAACAGAGGTCTTACGAATTAAACAATAATAGTGAGCTTTTAAGTTGTTCAACACTCTTCCTATTTGTGTTATATGGTATAGTTGAGATGGTTGCTGTTGACAGTAGACTAATATGGTACTACATTGAGGGTCTCTAGATTGTAAGTCCCGTGAGGGAGTACTTTATTAACTCTAAATGGCCCTTTATGGGCAGGTGAGTCATCTTGTAAAGTGAGTTTATAAGTTCAATTTGATATGGAAAAACAAAGTAAACCATTGTAAAGACTTGCCGGTTATGAGGCGGTTGTCATAGTTGGTCTTCATTTGGTGGTCATGAATCTGTATAAGTTTCTCCAGGGTAAATTATTTTAGTTGTAAGATGATGGATTTGGGTGCTGAGTTGCATAGCCTGTGATTGGGCTATATTTAATTCTAAACAGTAATTTGTATGGTGTAAACTTGGTATTATTGTGGAGCAAATTTGGTATGCTTAAAGGTTGGCTGGTAAGCGTTCAGGTAAATTTCAGGTTTATTGGTGACACCACCATTTTAGGATGTGCATCAGCATTTGATTTATCTGTTCAGTCAATCTATCATACTGATCGTTGTATTCTGTAATCATGGACTGTTGGGTCCATACCTTAATCGTCTTCCCCACTTTTTGGTTTATTATTGAAATACGATCCTCTAGTCAGTCAGGACAAGGCAGGGTGGTGATAGATGGTAAATATCTCTTTGTATAGGAACTGGGCTGTGGTGACTGTATCAACTTGGGAAACTGCCTTGGCAATAGGCCAGCGGGCATAATATTTGGTGGTTACTAAAATGTACTTCAGCCCATCAGTTGTAACTCTTAAAGGTCCCATAATTGAGGTCTCAATTCTCGAATAGACCATGTATCACTATAGGGTTCAGCAGTTTATGGGCACCTGGAGCTTAGCTAAGACTTGGCAGGCATGGCATGTGGCTATGTAGTTCTTACTTCAGTGTACCATTTGGTCACCAGTATATGGCAAAAAGTCTTAGCTAGTTGATTTATGCTCTGAAATGTCTAGCGTCATTTTGATCCTCTCTCATTGCTGCACAGATTGATTCCTTTGGTGCCATTTGAGCGACTTATCCTTTAGTGCATATGAACAAATGACCTTCAAAAATTATAAATTATGAGCAACGTTCTTGAATGATGGTTCATCCTGGATATAATTTGGCACTAAAAAATCTTTCTGGGTACTTCTGTATCTGTAGAAGCTCATTTTTAAGATTGATTGTCCCATATGGAAGATTGCTGGTCCTGCTGGGCTGTTGTAATATGTGATAATATATATGCTATTGCATTGAGTTCTCAAGGAAGATTCACATTATAAAGTCAAACTCCATAAGCTCATATCATCGTTGTACTTGGCGTCCATTTGGGATACTATTGTTCAGCAGAAAACTCACCACAGAGTTGTTAGTTAATACAGTGACCTCCCAGTCTGACAAGTAATTCCAGAACTTCTGGAGGGCGAATACCGCCAGAACTTCTTTCTCATATGTTGAGTAGTATGTTCCACCGGAAAAAATTTTTTTGGAATTGAAATTGACAGGTAGGTATCTAATTCCTTGTAACTGTGTGATCATGACCCCAATAGCTGAATTGCTAGAATCTGCGAACACCTGGAACTCTTTTAGTTAAGGAAGATCAGGATGGAGCTTGAGCTAAAGCATCCACTAGGCTGACAAAACTCTGTTGGGCAGTATTGGTAATTTCCTAAGGGTTTCATTCTTATGAAGTTGTTAAAACAGGGCAGCTACCTTCCTCAAGTTTAAAATAAGGGCTAGTAGTAGTTAATGGTTTTCAGAAAGCTCATAGTTCAGCTGAATTATTTGGTACAGGCACATGGATATGGTTTTTAACTAGAGGGATCAGGACGCTTTCTTTCTGGTGAAATAAAGTGTCCTATCAGCATCAAATCTCTAACTCAGAGCATCAAATTAGACTCATTAATGCCGAGTTTTCTTCCTTGATATGCCAGAGTACTGCTCCTAGGGCTTCCAGGTGGTGTTGGAAATTGGTATAAATGACAGTAATATCATCAAGTTAGACAGTGGCACACTGATTTGAAAATCCGCGGAATAATTCGTCCTTAACCTTTTTAATATTCTCTGAAGCTCTAAGTTGAAATTTTTAACCAAATTATGGTTCCTTTGTTGCCTAAAATAGTGATTTATTGATCAGCACAGTTGTAAACTATATTTTCTATTTCAAGGGTTTTGACTTTATATTCCAATATGCTTTTGTGGATTAATATATATTGTTCACCCTGTTGACTAAACTAACATAACTTTGGCTTTTGGTGATCAGTTCCAATTCAGATCTTTAATTTAGTCAAAGTTAGCTCTTTGATTTCCGTCAGATTTTAGAAGAATTAAGCCTAATTGCCAGTAGCTTTTTAATATTGTGATTTACCAGCAACTAATGGTGAGGATAAATTGATAGTTTAGTTTTATTAAAACTATTATCATTATAGCGACTAGTGCTGAGAATAAATTTATATTAATCAATTTATGGTTGCCAGAAGACAATTATGAGGAACTTTGAAATATGATTGCTGATGATTAATGATGATTATTTTTGCAAAGGATGAAATTTGAGTTTTTTGGAGGAGGATGCTAATGACTTTTAATATTGCTGCCTTACAAGTGTGTTATTCTTTTCCTACCCCTAGATCCAATATAACCCATACATTATGGAGAACAAGGAAATACATTTTTAGTACTAGATGATAACAAGGAAATACATTAATTTCTATCACCGTGAAATTATATAGATAGGCAACTGGTGACTGATGATCAGCTATAAATACCCCACCTCTTATATTTAATAAATTGACCTATTCTACATTATCTTATCATCTTAAGCTAGGGGTGTAACAACCCTAGCTGGTTTTTATTTGTCTAATGTAGAATAGTTCCTTAAAGTATGGGGATCCCATGGGTGATTACATCTGCTTTAGCGGTCATCCCAGCTTCGTGTACACCTTCTTAATGCATAAAACCTCTGTGAGAGTATTGATGTGACTCAGGACCTTAATTGGCGCAGACCTGCTAACAGAAGAAGTACTGGATGATAATAACCCCAGATGGACTTGGGATCATTTAGGAAAGATGCTGGAATGCCTAGAATAAGATAACTAGATGGGCGTTGGGGCACTCAGGCCAATATGACTAGATGGGTGTTGTTAAATTCACATTGAGATGGCTAATGGGTTGAAGGTGCTAGATCTGGACTCTAACGATGGCGTTAAATTACTCTGTGGTGAAATTGCTCAAGAGGAAGCCCACAGTTGAGGAGTTGCGCTGCTCAAAAACTTGCGGCAAGGGAAGATGAGCCTGCTAGTACTGCTATGCATAGGAATAAACAATATTCATATTGCTTATCTTGGCACATCATTGGTGTTATGACCCTTTTGCAAAATGTAATTTTTGCAACACTCTAGTAAGTCTAAATGCCATTGAGTATATTTACTTTGTCCAAATTTAGAGATAAACGCTGCTTTCAGAATAGATTCTTCCTTTATCACCAGGTGGTAATCCCCAGTGATTAAATCAATATTAAAAGAAATAATGTGCACTTTCATGGCTTTAATAATATCTGCAATTAGTGGCATCAGGTACGCGTTTTTCTTGGTTACTCAGTTCAGCATGATGTAGTTAAATCACAACCAGAGCTTTTTATTCTTATGGGGACAGCTACAATGGGGAATGCCCACAGTAATTAGGAGAAAAATGAATCCACTGTCCAGCCCCTTCTTATTTTCTGCTTCAATGAAAATTCTTAGGCTTGATTCAGGTGGTAGGTTCATCTGATAATGGGTAAAGCATTAGTAAAACAATCTGGTGTGAATCCAGGGTCCAGAGGGGAACGTCGTCACCATCATGGTGGAAAAGCATCTTGAATTGTTAAGGAACTTTGTAGATTATCCTCTTTTTTGATCATCCAAATAGGTTATGGCGTTAACTTTGTTTTCTATCTTATTATGCAAGTAGATAGACAGATTCTTGGGGCGTCAGTTGGCTTTTCAGTTTAAAATATTTAATGTTCAGGGCTTATTCCTTTTTTTGTCTGCATAAACCATTAATTTATATAAAGTTGGCTTGGATTTTTAAACTCCTTTAGGGCCTGTCAGAAAAAAGATATCTGAAGTTGTTGTGTTCAAAAACCTACCACGTTAATCTAGAAGACTTTACTTAACATCTACTGGTAGGTGAACACTGGATCACAACAAGTTTACTAAGTTCCCCAGCCATCAGGAAAAATGTCGTCCTGAAGTATGTCCTTGTATTCATGTCCAGAAGGAATTTCTTGGTTACAATATTTTCTGGGGAGCTCATGTAAAGGAAAATGAGCATGGAATATATGATGAGGGACCTCATATTGTGGGGGCTCACATGTTAGCGAGTAGGGATTCCTATTTTGGCCCCAATTTGAAATCAGTTGAGACAAATAGCTTAATGGAGGTCTTGTCATAACTCAGGTCTGGACTTGCACAGGTCTCCAAGGGGTACCAGAATAATTTTATCTCCTAAAGTTTTTGTAGTAGAGACACATTTGGGTCAATATGATGTTAAATTGGGAGATGTAATAGTGTAGAATGATAAAAAACTAATTGTGAAACTATAGTTCATTTTAATTGAACTGCAAACTAAGGCTTTGCGTCTATGTAATTAGGGTTAATACTTAAAAAATAATTAATAGATTATCTACAAATTTATTATTTCTTGAAAAGCTGAGAGTCATGGCTTTGCAATTTTAATTAAATTTTATTTAATGGTCCATTATTGGGGGTCTTTTGGGCTAGGTCAAAATTAGAATCTATTGTCAATTAGTTAATGTTGAATAAATTCTATACTACTAATTCAAATTGCTTGGGTGCCTTGCTACCATAGTTCATAGAATTTGTACATACCCTTATTAAAACTGTGCTGTCATAGAGATATTTCCTTAATTCATCAAGATTAACCACAGTGGTGACTCTGCATTTACAGTTGCAAATTTTAGATTTTGAATAATCTCCGGTGTTAGGAACCTATAAAGTGGAGAAAGCCCAAAATATGTTGCCCATGATCCCCTGGTAAAATGGTGGGATAAGGATAGGTGTTTGAAAAAAGATACAGTTAGCACCAAAATTAAATTAGTTTAAACCATTGAATTTAGAATAAAAAGGAGAGTAATTTAGTAGTTTATCTAATAAAAGCTCATTACTTTTAAACTTTTCATTGTATTATGTCTAGGAACTTAAACTATATAAATCAGGGAGACCATAGGGCATGAAGCCATTGTTTTATTAATGACAGAAAAATAAAACCTACAGTCTTGAACTTAAAGAGTTTAAATTTAAAAATACCATTTTTGATTTATTGTCTCCATATAATATATAACTGCAACCATTTTTTATTAAAGAACGAAATACTAGCCATTTTGATAAGCTATTCTCCAACATACAGTGAGTTGATGTGTGAAAAAAAATTGGCAGTTGTTTTTTATTACTAGATGGGTTTCTGTAGGAATGAAAGATATATTACTTGGGTCATTTTTAAACCGCAGGTTTTAAGACCTTCTTGGCAAATTCTAGTAAGTTGAGGGGCTATTGTTAGGTTTCTTATTGCTCATCATATTCTTCCATGGTAATTCTATGAGGTTCTTCAAATTTTTTTTCTGCTAAGGATTCAGTTAATCATTATTTTTATTCTCTTTGTTGGGTCATAATTATTGCTGCTAACTAATTCTTGTTTTGTTTATCAGAAACACACATTACTGCCATGAGTAGTTGTCAGGCTTGTTCCATTTCAGTCTGTATATAAGGAAACTTTATTTATCAGATTAGCATCCAAAGCTGTATAGGTGGCAGACCAGCGTAGCGATGCTGGTAGGGCATTGTCCTCGTTCATTAGTTATTGTTTGGTGGCGGAGCTGTATAGGGATATGGATATGGCAGATAGGGCCCCGTTGGCAATTCTATATGGCATTGGCGGCAAGTTGTAAAACTGTAGGGTACAGAATGAGCAAAATTATCCTGCTTGTGGGCTATAGGTGCATCGTGGTTTCTTCCAGCTACCTCTGCTGGACCACCTTTCATCTTGATCGAACAATTTACAACACCATCAGATGTTCTTGCACTGCCTGAAATGTTATCTAGGCTCATTGCAATTGTGACAGTGGAGGTTTCCTTAAGGAGATTATTTTACTATAATGGTGAGACGTTGCGCTTTCTCTAAAAGGCCATTAATCTGTGTGATGAACTTGAAGGGAGTTTAATCTGCTGGACTTTGGAATGCCTTACCCTTGAACTATTTCTTTTTATCTAGGTTTTCTGGAGGTTGGTTTTTTGGCTATAAGTGGGCTAGGGAGAATATTGGTGGCAGATTTAATTGTATGGTCAACACAAGAAAGTTGAGAAATGAAGATGGCATTAATGTATGGTTCTTCTAACGCATCAACAGACCATTATATTAACTGGTGGTCCATGTTATCTCAGCACTTGGTTTCAGAATGTGACATTGTCCTAGAAGATCTTTTTTTTTGTACAGAAAGCAAGTTAATTTCATTTTAGTCCTTAAAATATATGGATCAGATTTTATCCCAGAGATTCTTGGAGAGATCTGAATAATAAGTGGGGCATGCTCTTGCTATCAGTCCCAGGTGCCAAATATGAGAGCACTGTGCCACCTCCTTGTCAAACCTGTTTGAAGGCTAAGAATCAGTTTCAGGACGCTGGGATCAAATCCAACCATTCCTTATGTTGCATCAGAGCATTAAAACTACTGAGGGGTTAGTAAGTCCCAAGGGCAGAAAAACCTACAATAGGACTAATAGAACATATGAGAAACGATATTTATTAGGATAAACCCTCAAAGTATTTATAATATTCTAAGGCTAAAAGTGGGATAGGAAAGGGTATTCAGAATAGGTGTTAGGTAAATAAGTAGAAGGTAGTAGAAGGAAGATAAGAAACTTACTAGGCAATAGATTCTTGGCTTAGCGAAAACTGCTGGCCTAGGTTGCAATACAAAGAAAATCATTTAAAATATAAATAATATTAATATTAATAATAATTGAAGTATTGATTATCCTTGGCTTAATTCGCCAGTAATTGTAAAGCATAAAATAATTTTTACCAACACCTGAAAGATTTAGAGCAGTAAATCATTAAAATTACTAATAATTTTATTGGGATGATCCCTGATACATCAAGTAAGCTCACTAAAGTTAATGAGTAGCACAACTCGGCATTCATTAATAATTGAATATTAATGAGTCAAACCCTGTTAAAAGCTTCACCCAGAAGAAGGCGACTTCTGACAAACCCCCCGGCCCTCAGCTAGGGATCAATAGCCAAGATGGGGTCATCAGGTCCTTCAGGCGTAGTTTGGTATGAGCAAAAAAGCAGTTTAATTCTGGTGCCTATAGTTTTATGAAAACAATGAGAGATCAAACATGACATGGGTTGAATGAGCCATAGGTAGTGGAGCTAACACAATAAAGTCCTCTGGTAGAAAAAGTCATTGACATCAGTCATTGGAATCAGGGATTGGCCCATAAAGGTCATTGGCAGAGCTAGTCAGCATTGGGAGAGTCCTCAGAAAGATCATTGGCATCAGGTGCTGGCATCAGAAATTGGCCCCAGCATCAATGATTGTCCTTGTAAATATCAGTTAGATGGTGTCATTCCACTGATTCAAGTATATTAAATTTGGTTTTGAGCGCTTGATAGCTAAGCATGGGCCAAGGTAAGTCATCATGTACATGACCTCTGGACAGCTTGTGCAGAGTTTAAAGGTACTTCATCCTAGGATTGACCATTTGGAAGCTGGTGCAGAGGCCTAGAGTGACGAACAGGTTCTCTCCAATATGCAACAAAATAAATTTGGCAAAAAGAGACAGGCTGAAGTTCATATAGCTGAAACTACACGAAAGAGTAATCTCTTGCATTGTGCAATAAGACTGAAATAAGTTATGAATGCATGTAAGATAGCGGCCATAATGCTGGTTGACAAAAGTGCAATTTATCCTATTGAAAAGGAATATAAAGAAGCTAAAGCCTGTTAACTCACTATTTTCATTCATGTTGAATCTAGTCATACATTAAAAAAGATATAAATAAAGTTTAAAACTTAGATTATTTTTATTTAAGGTTGAGAAAACAAAGTTTGTAGAGTCCAACATTGTTTCCTGTATCATATATTCTAGAAAATGGTAGGCACTCTTATGGCTTAAAATCTTAAAAAAATAAAAAATGCTTTTGTAAATTACCTAAGCTTAAAGTAGTACTAACGCAGTTTTTAATGTTAATTATGACCTTTAGCCTGCTTGTACATTCTGAACTCTGGATTCTGACTACTGGCCTTAAATTTTAAATAAAAATCATTATTTGAATTGTTTTTAAACTAAACTTATTTAGAATTTTTTAATCTTATGGCTAAACTTGAGAACTCGTTCTCCAAGCTCTTGTTTATTAGTCTAAGGGATAATGAGCATATGTCAGTAAGGTAAGACCTTAACCGTTACATAGGGTAGTTGAATTTGGGTTTGAGGCCCAGGGTAGTTCTATTTAAGTTTTAAGGCTTATGGTAGTGATTGCTACTCCTCCTTCCTGGGTGGTAGTTTACACATGGAGTTCATGGGCATCTTGCAGGAAAACCAATTATGATGGGACGTAATTTCAGTTATAATTGGTTCTTACACAGTGCATTCAAAAAAGTTCTGGGACTAACGTTTTAAAGACACAACTTTACAAATAAATAAACTTTCTTTTATCATAATTTAACATACAACCTTTCCCTCTCTATATATATTTATATTGCTAAAACATTTTGTTAAAAGGTATGCACATAGTTCCTAATTTTGTATAACCATGTTTAAAACAGCTGTCACATTCTTCTTAATTGTCTCTACTTTATCAAAAGGATGAACCTTCAGTGTCACCTTCAGATTATAATTATCCACCCTATTCACCAGATTTAGCTCTGTCTGACTTCTTTCTGTTCTCTAATCTGAAGGTGGCACTGAAGGTTCATCCTTTTGATAAAGTAGAGACAATTCAGAAGAATGTGACAGCTGGTTTAAACATGGCTATACAAAATAGGAACTATGTGCATACCTTTTAACGATTAAATTTAGCAATATAAATATGTATAGAGAGGGAAAGGTTGTATGTTAAATTATGATAAAAGAAAGTTTATTTATTTGTAAAGTTGTGTCTTTAAAACGTTAGTCCAAGAACTTTTTAAGTGCACTGTGTATGTTGCCTCAGGGCCCCAAAGCGCTCAGTGGGTTAGTAAGCCCTAAGGCAGAAAACCATACAATAGGACTAATAGAATATATGATAATCGATGTATATTAGGATAAACCCTCAAAGTATTTATGTACTTGAAGGCTAGAAGCGGGATAGGAGAGAATTCAGAATAGGCGGAATGTAATTAAGCATAAGGTAGTAGAAGGTAATGAGTAGAAGGGATTTAAGGAAGTTACTAAGCGATAGATGCCTATCTTAGTGATAACTTTTGGCTCAGGTTGCTAATACAATGATGATAATTCGTAACTAAATAAAATAATAATAATTGAAGTATTGATTACTTTGGCTTAATTCACCAGTAATTTTAGAGCTTGAATTAACTCTTGGGGCCATTCCCTGACAAATTTAGAACGGTAAACATTCAATTTACTAATAATTATTATTGGGGATGATCCCTGATACAAAAATAAGCTTACACAAGTTAATGAGGAGCACAACTTGGCATTCACTAATAATTGAATAATAATGTTTAAAATCGCTGTTAAAGGGCTTCACCAGAAATAGGCGAACTCTGAGAAAACCCTCTCCAAGCCTCAGCTAGGGGTCAAGAGCCAAGATGGGGGTCATCAGATCCTTCAGGCGTAGTTTGGTATGGCAAAATAAGCAGTTATTAATTCTGGTGCCTATAGTTTTATGAAAACAATAAGAGATCAAAACATAGCATTGATTGTATGGGCCAGAGGTAGTTACATGGACAAAACAAAGATATTTGGTAGGAGAAGTCATTGGCGTTAGTCACTAGCATTAGGAGTTGGCTCATAAAGGTCATTGGTAGTGCTATCCAGTATTGGGGAGTGCCCTAGAAAAGTCATTAACAGAAGATTCTGGAATCATGTATTGGCTCTGGCATTGGGGATGTCCTTGGAAATATCAGATCAGATGGTGTCTGTCAACCTTTGGCAGTATTGGTTAAATCCGCCAAGCTTGTTTCACAAGATACTTACCACTGAGCAACATATGACAATATGGAGATCACCAGTCCTTAATTAAAAAATTTTTACCTATGGAGCTATCGACCTAAAGAAACACATTTATTATATATAATTTGTAGAATCTCTCTGCAGATTAATAAAAAAACATTGCTCTTCTCATTCTCCAGCTCATCTCTTATCCTCAGTATTCTTAACTAATTTTGGCCCTTCCACTTAGTAATCTCCTATTTGTTATATTTTAGGAGTTTTTATTTAATCTTAAGGTTTCAGCGGAACTCCCTCAATTTACTGAACTATAGGTACTATAATCAATTTGCTCCACATCAATATAATCTTACGCTTTAATCTCAAGGCTCACCTTGAATCATATACTATGATCCATTGGGTATATTGAAATCATCCAGTCATATTAATTTCTTAACATTACCCCCCTTGACTAGACAATAAGCTTCTATTGCTTGTATCCTTGGAGGAATTTTGCATGTACTTGGATGATAATCTGACCATCTGCAGGTTCTGCTTGGTGTAGGCATTGATACCAGTCTTCTCAATTATTTTAAACAGCCTAGTCTAAATGCTTACGAGCTTGTTCTTCTGTTCAAATCCATGCCGGTCATAGAATAAAACATGGTCTCCTTAAGCAAACTGTGATGCCCTCTGCGCCTATTTTGATCAGCCACCTGATTGCGAACCTTCTTAGCTAAGCTGGTAGAATACACTTCTGTTTGTAAGTTGATCTACATCTCCATTAGTTTGTTCAAATAACGCTGCAGTTCTACACTTTTAATATCATCCACACACGAGCAAAGTAGAGCAGGTAAGGCTGGATGTCTATCATAGAGCAGTTGGAAAGGACTCTTGCCAGTGGATGAGTAGTAGCTGATATTATATGCAAAAATAGCTGTGGGTAGGAGGGTACTCCATTCAGTGGGTCACTCTTTCACCAGCTTACAGAGAGTGTTTACCACTGTTCTGTAGACCCGTCCCGCCATTCCATTGGATTCTGGATGGTAGGGTATAGTCAAGACCCTGCATATTCCCACCAGTTCATTCAACTTAGCTGGATATGTGAAGTGAAATTGGTTCCGTTGTCTGTAAGGATAAATTGTGGACAGCCAATTTTCTGTATGACACACTCCATGATGAACTTGGCAGTGGTGACAGCCCCTTAATCATTAATCGCCCTGGCTTCCACCCATCTCATCAGATGATCATTTTCTACTATTATGTACTTAAATCGTTTTGCGCCAGTTGTTAAATGCCCCACCACATCAAGAGAAATGGTATGCCATGCGAAATGGGGCTTAACCAGCTGGTATGTGGTCTTCTTGTGGAAAGGTTTCTCCACTTGGCACTGATGACAACAACTAACCGTATCCAGTACATCATAATGCATGCTCTCCTAATAGGTAGTGGGGTCATAAGAACTCCAAAGTTTTCCACAATTTTCCATGCCCTACTGCCCTATGTGCATCCAAGATGATTGGCAGCCTTGCAGAGGGTTTTGGGAAACTCAGCGTTAATTCTCTAATTTGCTTATATACTTCCCCATCATGTAAGAAGGTATCTTATCTAAACCCATCTATCACTTTGATCACTTGTGACAGCTCATCATGATATTTGCCCACCACCATCTTCTCATACATAATTTTAACCAAGTTCGCCGTAATGGCGACCTTTAGTAGCCATGAAAGACAGTCTGCATTTTATATTTTTCCCCTAGCTGATTTACAATCTCAAAATCATATGCTTGGAGCTTCAATGCCCATTACGTGAGCCATATTTCAGGTTCACGGAGATTCTGCAGCCAACGCAAGGATGCATGATCTGTTACCACTTGAAATTTCACCCCGTGTAGTTATACGTGGAACAGTTTGTATGCATATATCACCTCTAAGCACTCTGTCTTGGTCACAGTGTAATTTCGTTCATGACGGTTTAGGCTCTGGCTGCAAAAAGCAACAGGGTGCTCTACGACGTCATCATCCTTCTGAGATAATGCTGTTCCTACAGCGGAAAATGATGCATCCATTTGCACTTTTAATTGTTTTTCAAAGTTGGGATATTGTAAAACGGGTGCACTCACCAACGTGGTTTACAAGATATCAAAAGCGCTTTGACATCATTCAGTCCAGTCAAAGGTGGCGTTATTCTTCATTAACTCAAAGAGCAGTGCCCCAATAAAACTGAAATTAGTAATGAACCGCTGGTAGTACCCAACCGTTCCCAAAAACACTTTGATATCTCACTTATTTCCTAGCCAAGTCATCTTACATATGACCTCCACCTTTTCAGGCTGAGGTTTAAGGCCCTTTGATTCCACTATGAAACTGAGTTATTCTAATTGCTCCTTAAAGAAATGACACTTCTGAGGCTTGATAGTGATGTTAGCATCAGCAAGGCGTTGGAAAACCTGTTCCAATTGGTCCAGATGTTCTGTGAACATCCGAGAGAATACATTGATATTGTCAAGGTAAACAGGACGGTGGATAGCTTCAAATCACCCAAAATCATGTCCATCGCCCACTGGAACGTAGCTGGGGCGTTACATAACCCTTGGGGCATATGCATGGGTTGGAATAACCCTTAGAGGTGATTATAGCATATTTTTCCCGTTCTGTAGCTGGCAATTCGATCTTTCATTACCAAATATCAATTCATGGCAGAAAAATAAGCCCCTCCCAGTCAGTCTAAAGCGTTGTCAATCCGTAGTAAAGGGTAGAGCTCTTTCTTTGTGACGCTATTATTCTTCCAGTAGTCAATACCTCCCGGTTGGTGCCATCCTTTTCTTAACAATAAGCACAAGCGATGCCATTGGGCTCTTTGATGGCTCTAACATCCCTTGTTCAATTAATTTGTCTACCTCATCGGAGACTACATTTTCTGCCACTTTTGAGTGCCGAATAGGCTGTGAACAAATGGGAGGGTGATCTCCATGTCTTCCAGATGCACCACCCCTCATGCGCACCTCCTATCATGGTCATCAGAAGCAAAAATAACTCAATAGTTTAAAATAAGGCCATCTCACTATATTTCCGTTCCTCCAACAGTCCAGTCACCACTTCCCGTGGAACCACTGCCATTATGCTGAATGTGGATTTTACTGGTAGGCCGAGGTCCTCTCAAAAACCAAAGCCATAAATATGGTGAATCTCGTCAATAGGGGTCAAGTGTAAATAAGCCACCATCTGGTGTCTTTGGACCGTCATAGCCTCCTTCTGCAGGTTCGCTATCAGCACCTTCACTTCCCATTGCCCTGGTAACAATAACTCAGGAGCTGCATGAGGTTTGAGCCAGGATTGCTGGAAGGGCCCCATAATCTCCCCGTATAACCCTTCTGGGATGTCTTTTTCAAGCTCCATCCCTAATACGACCTGATTCCCAGATGGTATGCTTACAGTGCTGGCATCTTGGAGGAAAAATACCTTTGTACTCATAGATTTGGTTGGGGAGGGCTCTGGTCCTCCGCTTCATATGCTAGTATCACACAGGAATCACCCTGTCACTATACGCCTGTTGATCTCACTGGTGTGGATTGGGTCCCTTGGGACTCTGCTGGAGGTAAAGTAAATGGGAATATTGTTCCAAGATACTAATGATACTTCCGCCATATTGACCATGGACACAAATTGCTACAGGAAAACAGCACTGATCAACATGTCATAGTGATTATTAGGCAGGACTACTGCTGGAGAGTAAGCCATAACTGAGCCAAATCTCAGAGGTAATGCATTGTTAGCGCCTTCTAACACAGTGCTCTGTGCCCCTGCGGTCCCATACAACACTCTGTGTTCCACATCAGGCTTCAGCAAGAGCTTAGCCACGATCTTGGTAGAGATAACTAACTGGGGCACCATTATATATAATAGCTCGGATTTTGATGTTCTTTAACGAAAATATCACAGTAGGTAAACTCTAAATAAGAAGAACCATTAATGTTTATTATGTGAAAGTCCAGGGCTTTTTATTATCAAGAAAAGTGGAAATACCAGCACTGACATAAGGATACTCCTAAGCAATCTTATCTAATGGAATGGCTACGTTTACAATTCACTAGGGAGGCAATATCCGTTGAGGATCCAACCTCACTCACGCCATTATTTTTCAAGCATTTGCAAGGCATACAGCTTTTGCATATCTTGGCAAAACTCAGGGTCTGTATGACTATGGGAGCTGTCCTGAATTAATGCTGAGATATCATTCAGAAATTGTGATATAATAAGTCATCAGGTTGGGTACCAGGACCAACGCAAAGAGACTCATGAGAATCGTCAGGGACAATTAATTTCAATTTTAGCAGAGTTAGAGTCCCATCTCTACTCCGCTCAAGCTTTTCCCTGCTCAACCAAAACAGATGGCGCATAATGAACATGCTGGTTGCCTGGGCAGTTAGCCACATAATAGCCTTTTTGCCGCATAAGAAACAAGCATTCACAAATGGCTCCCGTCTATGGTTTTCTCCAGAAGGGCCAGGTCAAAAGTTGAACAATGAATTAAAATTAGGCCAGGGATGGCCTGTCTGGCCGTAAGGAGGGCGGAACGGATCTGCCAACTTATTGGGTGGCCAAGTATTTCCCAAAAGATTATAACCAGGTCATTGTGGTCCATTCCTGATGACAATTCAGAAGTAATATCAGGAGCCTTCCGCTCCACGTTGGGAGCACTGAATGTTACAGAAAGATGGTATAAAGTGTTAACAATTTATAAAGGCTCTACATTCTCACTAAAGATGTGGGTCATCGCATTATGCAGTTCTCAATATGGCTTGATTGCTGCAGTCATCTGCTATTCTCACATCTTCATTGGTTAATATATTTGCTCCGACTAAAAGATGAGTTTCAGCCATAAAACTCTCCACAAACTCCACCAGGGATTCGTTCTTGTGAAACTGTATTGTCAGAAATTTGGCCTTGCGCTGCGCCATCTTTGCTTTTCCCCCAAACAGATGGAGCACAGTCCCCTTCACCTCTTGATACATTACAGAACTACTCTGTAGGTAACAGGTGACCTAGTCATCACTTTCAACATCCAGAGCGGATAGCAACAGTTTTGCTTTCCGCTGATCTGATGCTTCTTCCATGGTAAATTCAAACCATTTAAAATATCCGTACATGTTCCCATTGTGACTGAAAGGTGGTAACTTCTCAATCTGAACAAAATCACATTGCTCTATGCTTTGGACGCGAGGAACAGATGGAATAGGTCAGAACGGCCAAGGGGAACATTCCCTTGTGAGCAAGAGTAGGGTCATTCAGATGGTTGCAAATTTGCCAAAGTGGAACTGGAAGAGGCTGGATTGTGGGTAGTAACTGTAACAACCCCCAGAGGATAATCGCTGTCCAATCTGTAACATTCTTCTCCAGACTCACCGCTGACTGCACCCTTCCCTCCCTTATTAATATGTTCAGCAAAATGTTCATCAATTATCTGATCAGTTTTGATCAAATAGCACCGACACCAGCCATCTCTCACCTCCTGTTGAAGCGCTTCAGACTCATTCTGCTTTTGTGAAATAATCTCCACTCAGTGTCCAGCTTACGCTCCATTTCATGAAGCCGTGATAGGACATCCTTCAATGTGCCCTGCATTCTCGTGTTCTGCCATCCAGTGTCACAAGCTTGTAGGTTCGCCTTTTCTACTTGATTAACTAGTGCAGCTTGTTCCTGAACTAGCTCCTCATTGGCCCATCAAAGGTTATCCAAGCACACTTGCATATTAGCATACTTCACCGTCTTAGTGAATGGAAGATTAATAGCTCAGCCTTGAGCCTCCTGACTGGCACTCTCCAACTGATTATTCTGACTTAGCAAGTGGCTGTATTATGAGGATGCCAAAAAAGAGCTGTTCTTACGGTTGGCCGTTCTCTAGTTACTCCACTCAGCACAAAGTTTACTAAAATCAGTTGTCACAGAGTCAGCTTGATCAATTATTTTCTGCTCTTCCAGGGTAACCTGGTCTTTAATCCAAGCCACCGCTGTTTCATTCCCTCCAGCCCATTCCGCCATGTCCACCATAAAGTGCCAGAGTTACTACCCAGCGTTGTGACATCCCAAATCCATTCAGTCAAAAGCCAGCGCTGGTCTAACACTACTCCTATTATTCAAGGTAACTCATTACTCAACTATGGAACCAATTCGTCCAAGCAATGGTGGACGTCCATGGCATGACTGTCCACATTCACTAGCACCCCCTGGATCTCTGAAAAAGAGTGGTCGAGGCAGTCAAGTAAGAGGCAAGTGTCATTCTGTTGTTCTTGGACAGAATGAATGACATCCCCAATCTCAATGTTATGTCAGGCCAACACATGCAATAGTTGGCAGATTGAAGGCTGAATGTACACAACCAAGTATTCCTCAGCTCCGTGTGTGATGAGCTGGAAGACAGCCCCATAGTGGTGGCGTTGAGGTAAGACATATACAACTTATAAAAGAGACTCTTGGTCCCGTTGATTATAAAACAAACTCAGAGCATGTTTCCCACATCTTCTTCATAGAGGCAGTAACCCCGCAAGAGTTATTCCATAATACCCACAGTTGCTGAGGGGTCACACTAGTGGACCTGCCCTGTTGATCTGACTCCAATGTGGGACAAGCACCTAACTTCAGTTCCATTTTTTTATCCTCATCCCCTGGTTCCGTCACCATGAATATTACCAGTTCTTTTTGGATGACTCCATTGTTTCCCTGGAGCATCAGTTGTGGAAGACAATTAAAATTTGGAATAAAGAGTGAGGGCTCGCCATGATGCCCTAGTGCCGTTGTGCTAAAGTTGACCAGTGGCCCCCTGTAGTGAGCACCACTGTTAACTTTTGGCATTATAGATTAAATCTTCCAAGCTTGTTGCACAGGATACTTATCAATAAGCAACGGACAGATGATATGGAGATTGTAGTCCTTAATAAAAACTAATTTAAATATGGAGCTATCTCCCTGATAATCACTTTTATTATATATATATAATTGCAGAAACTCGTTATGGGCTACTAAAAACCTCCCCCTCACCATTCTCCCGCTCAAATCTTCTCCTCAATATTCTTAGTCAATTTCAACCCTTCCACTTAATAATCTCCTATCTGTTACATTTTAGGAGTTTTTGTTCTTTCTCAAGGTTTTGGTGGAATTCCCTTGATTTTCTGAACTATTGGTACTATAATCAATTTGCTCCACATCAATATAATCTTCTACTCATCCTTGAGACTCACCTGGGCTCATATACTATTATCCACAAAATATATACTTATTGTCTGGTCATATTAATCGCTCAACAGTGTCGCTCCACCTGATCCTAGTATATACATCTTGGCCTTGAGATCTTGATAGCTGAGCAGGAGCCAAGGTAGTTCATCCTGGACGTGACCACTTGACATCTGATGCAAAGGCCAAGGTAGTTCATCCTAGGCATGACTGCTTGACAGCTGGTGCAGAGGCCTAGTGTAGTTCATCCTGAGTTTGAGGCTTGGGGTAGTGATCGATCCTCCTCCTTCCAAGGTTGTAGTTTACATGGGAGCTGGGGGGCACCTGTCAGGGAGCACCAATTATGTCAGGACGCAGGATCAAATCAGATCAGTCTTTATGTTGCATCAGGACCCTGAATTGATTAGTGGTAAAAAAATCCATAAGGGCAGAAACCCCACAATAGGTCTAATATAGTAAATAAGGAACGATATTTATTAGAATAAAAATCAAAGTATTTATAGTACTTGAAGGATGAAAGTAAATATAATAGAGTATTCATAATAAGTAGAAGGTTGATAAGCAGAAGGTAGTAGAAGGTGAGTGAATAAGGGAGATAACTAATTTACTTAACAAAAGATTTCTAGCTTAGTGAGAAATGTCAGCTTTTTCCAATACATTGATAATTATTTGTAATTTAAATATTATAATAATAACAATTAAAGTAACTATTATCCTTGGCTTAAGTTTCCAGTAATTGTAAAACTTTAAGTAACTATAGTATCTTTCCCAAAATTTTAAAGAAGTAATCTAATCAAATCACAGTAATTTGTTATTGGGTATGATCCCCAATACATCAATTTAGCTCAACTATATTTATGAGGAGCACAACTTGACATTCATTAATAATAGTATTAGTGAATAAACCCCTAAAAAGAGGCTTCGCTCAGAAGAGGGTGAATCCTAATAACCTTGTGGATTCATTGCTAGTTGCTCACGTCATAGTCACTGCCCCAGGACTTTAAAGGCATCTAACCACTATTTATTGGACTATTTTCAACTTTTTTAAGGTTTTCCTAATGTAAGTTGCATCAGCATCAGGGTCTCAGTCTGTATCTGGAAAGCATTCATTGTTTCACTTCCAGGGTCACCATTTTGGTGAACTAGCATATCCTTTGTGTTATGTGAAGGTTACTGGCAGTGTAGCATAATATCAGGGTTCTCTGGTTCATCAAACCAGTGGTTGTCGTTGGTCATCCTGGGTGTTTTATGAAGGGAAATCCCAAAGAAAAGTATATTGTAAACCTGGAATAAAATAAATTCAACTGAAAATAAATTCTATTATTTTTTTAGTACTAGATGGTCCCAACCCAAGGGGGGATTCACCAATGTAAATTCTATTATTAATAATTAATATGAAACTAATGAAGGGTTTTTATACTCATCTTTAAAGCTTTCTAGAGCCATAAAGTTCTAAGAGGTTTGGTTGAACTTGGGATAAAAATGAATATTCATTGAACAATGGAATTACTAAACTACAAATATTGACAAATTGCAAAATATTTTACTTTAAGCACATGGTTATAACTAAGCGGTTTTTTGGTTTATCTATAATATAAATTTTAAAACAATTTTTCTGGTAAATAGGTTATCCATTTGTCTGAGCAACTCTGGGTAACTTAGTTTAGATGATGAACTAAGATGTGGGAGGAACTGCACTGCGCTACCTGCTAGTATATAAATTGCATTCTATATGAATGACACTATTAATCAACGCTTTTATTAAACCACAAAAGCTAGAAATTAAAATTTTGCACAGAGGTTCTGTTTAAAATTTGTAGCTCATTTAAAATATTAAATTTTGAGGATGTTTTTAATATGTTAAAATTCTTTAAAAAATTAATTTTTTATTTTTTTATTTTAAAAAATGAGAATTATAATCAAAAACATTTTTAAAACCCTAAGGATCCTACATTCAGGATTTTGATATGTATGATCACCTTGAGTGTTGAAATATCAATTATATAAAAAAAATTTCTAAATTTAATTAAAGCAATAAAAAATTAACACATATAAATTTCTAATTAAAAGTCACAGAAAATTATCTTTTTCATAATAAATATCTATGTATGAAAAATTTGGCATGATTAGCCTCTTGTGCGTTAGAGTTTCAAGTAGATAAGAGTTTTAAAATTTCAATTTGTGTGAATTATTTTAGAAAAAGTTTAAACCTATATCTTAAAATAGATGTCAGTTTATTACAGATTACTCCTAACCATAAAAGCTAGGAAACTGAAATTTGGAATGAGACTTCAGCTTAAAGCTGTAGTTTTATTATGAGACCATATATTACTAGAAACTTTTTTTAATTTGTAGAAGACTAGTTTATTTTTACTTAGTAAATTTATTTTATTGAACAATTCATAATTGAAAAATTTTAATTAAAAAAAGCCAAAAACCTACTTTTATAAAAATTGTTATGTTTATGCAGCTTGTATGTTGAATTATTGAGTAAATAGGGATCTTGTAAACTCAAGTTCAACTACAATAATTACAAAAAAGCATATATTTTTACCTATATAAGTTAATTAAAAAAATATTTTTTCCATATAAGCTTGTAATTTGAAATTTGATATTGATAAACTCTTTAGTTCATTTGTATCTATTAAAAAACTATTTGTAAAATTATATACTTAATATATATCATGTTTTATTAAATGATATATGTTAAGTAACAAAAATTATCTGATTTTTTAATCATACTGAAATTATTATCTCACCCAAACCAGAATACCTAAATACATAAGATTTGGTATGCAAAGCCTATTAAGTGTAAGTTTCTCATGTAGGTATGGTTAAAAAGCCTTAACTTTTATAAAGCAAATAAAGCCTGTAGATCTGCATAAAGCTAATTTTTAAAAATCTCCTAAATCATATATGCTAGGAATTTACAAGTTATATGATGGTTAATGGTTTATAGGCATCTACTAATAAACCATATAGAAAACTAAGTGAGTAAATTATTCTTTGGCAGGTTATCATTTTCATTAATAATGTTTCAGCTAGAAGTTTGTTCTTTAATTAAACAATGGGTTTTAAAAAAGTTTGTCATGAAACTGACTGATAAAGTTGAGAATGTCCTGCCAGTTAGGATGACTAACCACCCAAAATACAAACCAGAATATCATTGGTATATATTTGACTACAAAATTTTTGTATTTAGTGATTTTGAAATTCTGCTTGTTGTGGGACCACCTAGTGCTAAAAAAAAAGAAATTCTGCGTGTTGGTTGCTCGCAGGTGCCAATTTAGGGCAGGATTTCAATAACAAATTGATATTTGTTATTTGCCAAGTTATTTAGCGCTTACATTATAAAAACTAACAAATAATTAATATTGTTATTTCCCAAGTTGGAGCTTGGGTGTAAAAAAATTCTATATTATCTCATGCCTCATAGTATTTAAAAAACTCATAGGCTAATAGTGGGGTAGGCAAGAGTTCATAATAAGCAGGTTTAAACTCAAATTAGTTTAATGGCATTTTAACAAATTAAAACACTTGATATTCCCTTCACCTAGCAATAGGGTTTATATTTGGGGATCAAGCTTGAAGTAAGAAAGACATAACTATGAGTTAGCATTTATAATAATTCCTTTAATCAGCTAACTGACACATGCTTTGTTTGCCGTTTAATAAAGTTCCTATTGATTAATTTATTATTAAATTATTTGCACCTCCTGGCATCCCCTCCAGGTCTATAAAAGGGGAATTGTTGACTTTAGCGTTAGCACTAAATTTGAGTTGGTTCTGAGCTGGACTCCCCCATCATTTGGACTATTTGCACCCAAAACACTCTTCTCCCTTAAGTGAGAAGACAATTTTCCTTCATTACCCCCTTCAAGAAAGTTGGGGGAGAATAGGGGCGTAAGAAGCGTCCATGTACTCAGTTTATAATGACTCCTATAGCCATGGACTTTATGGAGTACTCATCACCTCTGTTGTAGGTGAAGAATAAAGGGCCCACCCCAAATTTATCCAAGCTTGCCACTTCTAGGAGTGATGCATTTATGGTAATACAGGACCATGTCAGACACTTGGAATGTAGGTAGGTGAGCCTGGAGCTCATTTGCAGTGTCAGGATTATCCATTTATTGGGGGAAGCCCCAACTAGGGGTTGCAACCCACCTATGAGTGAATGCCAAATTAGGCTCCCCATTAATTGGGGCTGATCCCAATCTGAAGTATTGGGGGTTGGAGCCAATAATATTTATTAAATTATTAAGTTGACACTAGCGACTAATGCCAAGGATATCAAACCTCAATTGGGTCATGGCGAAATCCCTTTTGGTGCTTGAAACTAATCAAGTAATCTTTTGGGTACTGGAAATAGTGCCAAGGTTGGTTCCAATCCTCTTGTAATATTTGTTTATATTTATCTCAATCAGCAATCAACCCCAATATTTCCCAACCCAAATCCCACCTTTCCTAATCTGATTCTAGCCTTGAGGTTCTATAAATACCCCTAAGGTTTATTATTAATAAATAACTGTTTCTTGCAATCTCTTTTCCTTATTTTAGCTTTGCTTAAGGCCTTAATGGCCTATTAACTCGCTGGGGGCTTAGGGCCCCAGATTAATGGTCACAGTCTGGAGTTGCTCCCCGTCGCCTGACAATTGTGCTCCCTGCCAGGTGCCCCCAAGTTCTCAGCGAGATCTAATTCCCAGGAAGGAGTAATGGCGGTTGCTGCTGAGGGCCTTTAGCCCAAAACTTGCCCTGGGCCTAAACAACACAGGAGTTATTACCTGGCCTGCCCCTGCTCCAAGAGGGCAAGCCACGTTGGAAGCAGTAAGGTAAGTTGGGGAGTCCCCCCAGCTGGTCTGATTCTGATACTGGGCTGACAAGCCCAGGTTACCCTGGCCCCTGCCCCAAGAGGGCAAGCCAGGATGAGAGGGGATTAAGGGCCCCCAAAACTAACCTTGGTGGCCAAGCCCAGGTTACTGGCTGATCCCAATGCTGGCTCTTATGCCAATGCCAGGACCTAGTCCCAATGCTAAGTGACACCCCAATGCTGGCCTCAGCGCTGATGCCAGGTGTCAATCCTGATTCTAGGACCTCCTTCCAATGCTGGCCCCAATGCCAATACTGGGTGTCAATCCCAATGCCAGGACCTCCTCCCAATGCTGTCCCCAGTGCCAATGCTGGGTGACAATCCCAATGCCAGCCCTATGCCAATGATTACGCCTTGGCTCTGACCCCTAGCTGAGGCTTAAAGGGGTTCTGTTGGGTTATATCCCTTTTTTTGTGGAATCCCAACTAAGGGTCATAACCCACCTATGGGCAGATGCCGGATTGGGCTCCCCATTAACTTGGATTGAGCCCAATCCGAAGTATCAGGGATTGGCCCTGATAATAGTTAATTAATTATTAATTTGTCACAAGCAACTAATGCTGAGGATTTCAAGTCTGACTCAGGTCACAGCAAATTCCTTTTGTCACTTGCAACCCAATCAATTACCCTTTTGGGATCACTGGCGAATTATTCCAAGGATGGCATACTCCCCTTGTATTATTATTATTATTTATATTTATCTCGCTGTCAGCAATCAATCTTGATATTTTCCCTATCCCAATTCCTCCTTTTCCTGAACCCAATTCTAGCCTCGAGGTCCTATAGATACCTTGAGGCTTATTTCAATAAATTACCATTTTTTCACAATCTCTTTTCCTTATTTAGCTTTACTTAAGGCTTTAGTGCCTAGCAGCTCGCTGGGGGCTTTGGGGCCCTGGATTAATATAGCAGGTTGGAGTTGCTCCCCTGTGGCCCAACATCCAGCTTGTAATTTTTTGTAACAGCTTTAGGTAAGTTATTTGTAGTCTCAGATTGGAGCTAAATAATACTCTGAGCCAACCTTCACATGGCTTTTTCCAGCTACTCCACCTATATGAGAAGACATTTTAAACTAAAAAGCTGGTTTCCCTGGTAACTTCCCATAAAAACATGGAAGTAAGAAGTTATCAGAATCTGGTAGGCCATAAGAGCTCTAGGCAGGAACTGATCTCAGTGCAATGGTTCAGAAGAGGTCATTTTCCGCAGTATTTAGACCAAATTTCCGATTGCTCTCTCTGCGGTTCCATTGGTAGAAGGATTATAAGGGGCCAAGAACAGTTGTTGGGCTCCCATGGAGGTGGCCAGGATCTTGATCACTCTGGAGGTTAAGTTTTTCCATTGTCACAGAGTATTACCTGGGGCAGCTATGACAAGTGAAAATGTGTTGATGCAGGAAGGACGCAGTAGTTTTGGCTGTTTGGGCTGGTAGCGCCGCAGCTTCATTCCGCAAAGTAAAATGGTCAATTACTACCAGAATATATCTGTTCCTAAAGGTAGTCTGCATGAGGGGACCTACCACGTCTAGGCTAATGGTGTGGAACAGTTGTTTGATAGTCAGTTGTTATTGGTATCTAGTCTTAAAACTGGATTGTTTCTTACACGTGAGGCAGTTGTCCAAGACTTCAACAATGGTCTAGATGATTCCTTCCCAATGGTACAGATTCCTAATCCACTCATAGGTTTTCTTCACTTCTACAAGACCTGGGGTAGAGTGAGCCTCTAGGACAGCAGGTACATGTTCTGAGGGGAAAGATAGGGCAACCACTTTGCCCCCACCTGTTTATAAAACTTCCTGCTCTTTACTCTGGTTTTTCAGGAGTACCGGGTTAACATATTTTCTATAGTCTCATCCTCATCCTTCCAATTGTCTGAGGGTCATTAAGAGGTCATATAACCTCTCCTCTTTGCTGTTATCCAAAATTTAAAGACTGGCAGCCTAGTTAACTCATCAACGTTCATATGCTGGGTTCATAAGCAATATTCAATTTTCATGTCATAATGCTGGAGCTTTGGAGCCCAACGCTAACCGGCTGGTAATGTTCTCATGTTTTGTAACCAATGTAGGGAAGCGTGGTCTGTAATTATGGTGAACATAGCCCCATACAGTAAAGAGCAATAATGTTTCGCAGCCAGCAAAATGGTAAGGCACTCCTTCTCAATGACGCTATAGTTGTGTTCAGTTTTGACAACATCTTGCTTAAATAAGATATGGGATGTTCTACCCCGTTTTCATCCAGTTGAGCCAAGATGGCCTCAACGGCATAGTCCAAGGCGTCATTAAACAAGATGAATGGTAAAATAGTCTGAGTGCCGCAAATTAGGACGTTGTTGTGGAAGCTGCTTCAGAGTCTAAAAAGTGGCCTATGGTTCAGCACCCCAATGGAAAGGAGTGAACTTAATCAGTAGGCGGACGAGGGGCTCACTGAGTTTGCAGACTTAGGTATGAACTGATAATATTACACCATCAAGCCCAGAAATATCTGAATATTGTAGTTTTTTTGGTGAAGACATTTTTATATCAATTCAACCTTATCCTGTATGGTCTGAGTTCCTTCCTGAGAGTTAGAATAACCAATGAAGTCTAATTCCTTTGGAAAAAGGTGCACTTGGAAGGCTTTAACTTGACGTTGGACTCTCATAAGCGCCGAAACACTTCTTTTAGGTGAGTTAGATGTTCAATGAAGGTCTTATAGAACACCATGATGTCATAGAGATAGATGATGACGCAATTTAATCTAGGGTTTTGCAAGATGTGATACATGGCTCGCTGGAAAGTTGCAGAGGCATTAAACAACCCTTGAGGTAGTTGGGTGGGCTGGAAGAGACCTCACTGCAAATAAGAGCGCTTCTCCTGAGCTTGGGGAGAAAGGTCCATTTTCCAACAGCCACTAGCCAAGTCTAAGGTGGAAAAGAAATTAGGTCCAGAGAGTTGACCCAGGGCGTCAGCAATGTGGGCATAGGATAGCTATTCTTTTTCATAAGGTGTTCAGTTTGCGGTAGTTCATGCCTACCTGATGACCTCCATTTTTCTTTTTGATCATCAAGAGGGGGGAAGACCAAGGGCTTTGAGAAGGGACTAGTAACTCCGGTCTAGTTTTTAAGCTCAGTTCTCATTTGCTGCTCTTCCACCTTTGACTTATGATAAGGCTTGGACTAAATGGGACGGCATCACCCACATTGTTGGAGTGACTCCAGTCCTTTATTACCCATAGTCGGCATCCAGCTTAGGTATATATCACTATAACCTTCCAGTAATGGTGTGGACTTTGTCAAGTTCGTCTTAAATCAACTCATCTGAGATATGGTAATTCATTAAGGTACACACCAGGTTGTCCGTGGGCAAGCCCATAACCAACATAGAGCCAATGAAATGGATCTGGTCAATATACTCCACTGGGACTAATAGGCCTCTGACAATCTCCTAGTGCTTTCATACAATGAGGTCTGCGGGTGAGGTTCCCCAACAAAATAGAGATAAGTCTCTGGTAGGCTGGGTCTATAATACCAGGCAATACCAGAATCTCCAATGGGCTAACGCCCTCAAGACTTGTAATGTGCAATAAAAAGTGGTGTGGGATTTGCATCGTGATCTTTGTGTCAACTGCTAGTTGTTCACCAGGCTTACTTACTACTTCCTCTAATTATAAAAATGATTGCCTTCCATAGCATCCACTGAATTATGCAATATTCTGTATTACGCCAAGAGGCTGTATAAGCAGAGGCAAATCAGAAGATTTTTACTCAACCAGACAAGAATATTCGTTCTTTCTAGGTACTTTATTAAAGAATACTAAACGGACTTCATAATAGAACAAAGAGAGAACCCCTTGCTTCATGTTTATTAATCCCACCATATATCAATCATGAACTGGGTACCTGTTAAAATCAGATACACTTTGATTGTAGCTCGCTTCTGCTCTCTGATATTAACTGCATAGTTTCTTGACCACTTGCGTTGATTAACTGAAATAAATAAACTGGGGCAATAATAGTATGAAGACTATTATTAAAGTTGATTTCTTTAAGCTACATTGAGTAAAGGGTCCAACGCTAACAAATGCTTATTCTTCTTGAGGATATGTTTAACTGGTAGGTAATACTTCCCTATTCTCTTCGCGCAGAGTCAAGTGGAGATCTGATAATACCAATCTAGGGATATCCAATCCTTACACTTCTATCCCAAGAGTAAGCTATAAAACCAGTATATAAACAACTAAGTCATCATCAGTTTTATATCTGCTTTTATTAGGGAATCATTGGGGGTTTTAAAGTACACTGGCCGCACAGCTTTTCAGCTGCACACTGGAGATTTGTTAATTGTTCAGAGGATGGTTTGACCCTTTAGTTTTAGCTTCCATATCTTGGTGGGTATTGTTGCCTTGATTTTCTTAGGTAACGTAATTCTTGGTGTTCATTGACCAATATATAAGTGTCAGGAGCTGGACACCAGTTAATTTGGGTTGTGTTGCCCAATGACAAATCTACCTTTAACATCAGCATTAAAAACGTCTAGGTAGTTTTGACAACTCCCCAACCATTTTCCCTGAGAGATTCTTCATAATAATTCAGCTGTCAAATCTTACTTTCTCATTAATTTCTTGCTCAATATTGTTAGAAGATCCCTGACAATATACTAATCAAAATAATCATTGGATCCCTTCGTTGATTTATTATTACTAATACTTTAGTCAGCAACCATCACCAAAATATCATATTTAAACTATTAATTTTTGAATTGATTAATTGTCAATGAGTTGCATAATATGGTCAATTAAAAATCAACAGTACCTATGAGAACATCATAAGTATTATTGTCTAAGGCCTTGTGGGGGCCAATAAGATAAGCTTCCTAGTTTGAATGGAGATTGTCAGGATTTCACCAAATTTGCATATCTCCAAATAATCCCCTTCCTCAATTCCCCTGACATCATTGGAAGGAGTGAGCAATCTATCACAATCTATCAAAGTTAATGATCAATCAGATCCTAATCAACTGATTATAGATTTGATCATGCAGAGATTAATTTACTCTGATAGATTACAAACCGTAAAAAAGCCTACAAATATTTCCTCTTTTCAAAAATAAAAATTAGGTCGAGTTTAACCTGTATTTTCTTATTCACTTCATGCATTTTTGGAGAATCTGCCCAGTGTAACTTCGAGATACAACCTGCCTCATTGGAAGTGTAATCCAAAATTCCAGACTGGTGCTTACTACAGGGGCTCTTTGAGTTATGCAACAGTGACCACGTCTATCACCATGGATTCTCAATTTTCGCCTGATGAGGCTCAAGATCAAGAGCAAGGCAGTATTTTACGATGGGTCCCTTCAATTGGAGCCCAAATCCCAAAATTACCCTCCACGTTGGAATTTTGGGCCAACTTGTAATTCTATAATCCTAACTTAAGTTTTGCCTCAGACTTTCAAATGCCACCTGAGGCCTTGTGAAATATCATTAATCTATTACTTGAAGGGGCTCTAATCCCTGGAATACGTTTTACCCAATATCAATTGAATGCAGTACCTTCTATATTGTGAGAAGTGCTGCAATCTTTTCAGATTCCAGGGATTGGCTCCTTACAATATCTACAATAACTTGTACATCCTACATTATATCACTTGTTACCTGTAGTTGGAATGCACCATCAAGGGATGCTCAATTTACTAGAAGGACTCCAATCCTTGAATAATTATATTTCCGAGTTTTTCAAGTCAGCCTTTGGCTTAGCTGATATAATTGTGATTCTATTATTAATAATAGAACTTCCCTCATTGAAGTACAACAGCAGCTCCTTCAGTTTGATCATGGAATATCAAATTTTATTGATGTACAGTTTCCAAAAAAGCTTCAAGAAATCCAGAAAGAATGGAGAGAGGGTGTTTCCCAACTCTCTGAGCATAGTCAATCAATGGAGGAAGAAATTAGAACCTGTCTTTTTCAATTAGAACAATTGTAATCAGGAATTCAGTTCTGGTCAATGAAGTAGAGAAAACCTCTGTAAATATGGGTCCTCCTGGGGTAGAAGGACCTCGTGGGCCACCTGGAGGTGTAGGGCCTCGTGGACCTCCTGGAGCTGATGGGCCCCGTGGACCCCCAGGTGCAGATGGACCTCGTGGACCTCCAGACGCTGATGGTCATTCAGGATCTTATCAGCAAATTAACTCTCTCATGAACATGATGAACCACTTACGTGAACAATTCTCTAAGGTGGCCAAAGAATGCAACCTAACCCCTGAAGGGGTACCAATTGACCCTCTTTTGGCTCTGCAGTCCTTGTCCAATGAATTGATTAATTTGGGAAAGTGGGCCAAGGACACTGATATCTTATTACATGCTTGTGAATCAAAAGGGGAATTGCTCCAAGAGAAGATTTGAGACTCTGGAACTCAAGTACAATGCACAACAGGAACAGATTTTTGAGCTATCTCGCCAACTAAATTAGAAAGTAGGGCATGCAGAACTGAACTAACTGATTAAATGAAATTTGGACAGAAGCTTTTGGTCCTTACCCTCAATTTTCTTAAGCTTCATATTCTGCCTCTTATGTGTCTACTCAAACTGAACAACCTGGATTGCATGTTTTGACTACCAATTCTCCCCTGAGTTTCAAGCCAGTATTCAAGGACAAATACTCCCCAGGGGAAGGCAGCATTATCACCTTTCTATATCTGTATGAAAAGGCATTAAGTGAGGCCATGGATCACCTAAAGCTGAATTACTTGCCTGATTGCCTTACTCAATTTGCTCAAGATATTATGGTTCCCCACTTAATGACTTGCTCTACTTAATCTCAAGTCAAAGAAGCATTTATCAATGAATTTGGAAGTGAGCAGACCATATCTTCGCAAAAACAGGCCTTTATGGGTATACAGCCCTACCAAAATGAATCTATTAAGGACTTTGCTCATTGGTTCTATCAGGAAGCTCATACTCTTGTAGCTTGTGGATGGTTAAACTTGGATGATGCAATAACCACAGTTATCAGCCTTTACTACTATGACGCAAATGCAAGTTTATCTGATCAGTGTCAAAAAGAGTTTCCGAAGTATTTTGGATACTAAGGAGGCTCATTGGAGTTGCCCCCTCAATTCTCCAAAAAACCCCAAGTTTATGAGTCTCCTAGACCTAGTTGGCCCAAAATCTTTGCCATGCCTGAGAAAACTAGAGCGATCCAGTGTAATTACTGTCATCACTACTTTCATACTGAGGATCGTTGTTTTAAAAAGGAAGCAGATGAAAAAAAGAAAAGAGATAAGAACAATATGATTCTTTACCTTGATAATGATGTGAGTGCGCAGCAAGAGCAGCAAAATTCAATAGAGTGTAATAAAGATGACCATTCTTCTTATTCCTTGCCCTCCTTATTGGCATTATCCTCTCAGTTTGGAAGCACCATTACCCAAATTAATTTCCGAGTAAATCAAATCAATGCCAAGGCTATCATAGATACTGGATCCCCGGTGAATGTTGTCTCCTCCAAATTGGTCAAACGGATCAAATTAACCCCCAATATTTCTCATTATGAAGAATATAGCACCGCCAGTCCTCAGAATACTCAGTCTATTGGAGCTTTTTCATCCCTTCCTCTGAAAATCGGGAAATTAACCTTTACCATTCCAGCAATTGTGCTTGATAATCTGATTTATGGCCTACTCTTGGAAACTCAATTTTTACAAGAATTTTATGGAATTATCAACTACCCTGACTTGTCATTGTCTCTCTTGGGGTATTGAGTTCCCTTACTTTTATCTGATCATGCTTCCACTTGACGTCAGTTATGTCTGCTAGAAGGAACTAAAAGTTCTTATTCACTTCAGTATCATGTTGAAGATCCTCATGTAAAAGTACCTCCTACCATGGCTGATATTAAAGAGGGAATGCCTATTTTTCTCCTGAGAAATTAGTTATTCCACCAAAATCACAAGTGATCATTAATACTTCTTTGCATTTTTTGATTCCCAAGGGGCATTTGCTACAAGTCCAGGGCACTGTCAATCCTTCTTCCAAAGAACTCTTGCTTTGTCCTGGAATATTAATTATGTTTATTCAGGCTCTTTATCTGTCTTACTAGAGAACCTTACTTATGTTCCAAAACTGGTAGATTGAGAGTGCCTGATTGATTATGTCAAGCTGTTATCCTTATCTCATATCTATGATGTTAAACCCTTTGGGAGTTTACAAGACTTTGGATTATAGAGTGATCAGGAAATCCTTACTGTGGGACCTGCTATCGGGAAACATCTCTCTAAGGAACAGGAGAAACAAGTGCTTCAATTATTTGATAAATATTCCGACATTTTTGCTAGGCATACTTACGATTTTGGGAAGATGAAAGGTGTAGTGCACACTGTTGAAACTGGTGATCACCTTCCTATCTGTGCAAAGCCTTATCGTAAATCCAAAGTAGAAGAAGCCCAGGTTACTAAGGAGTTGAATCAATTGCTGGAGGCTGGATTATTGAAACCCTCCAATAGTCCCTGGACATCCCCATTGTTGTTGGTTAAGAAGAAAGATGGTTCTCATCAAGTCATAATGGCTTATCGTTGATTGAATGCTATTACACAATGGGACTGTTATCCCTTACCTAGGATTGATGATTCTCTTAGATTATTGGCTGGATCCACCTAATTTTTGGCCATGGACTAAGCCAGTGGATATCGGCAAATCGAAATGTCTCCAGAAGATTGTGCCAAGTGTGCCCTGAGATCGAGTGAAGGGTTGTTTGAACTAACTTGCATGCCTCAAGGCCTAAGCAATACCCCCGCAACTTTCCAAAGGGCCATGGACAGTATGCTCAGGGATTTAAAGCTTACTTGTGTTCTGGTATATCTTGACGACATTACCATGTTTTCCAAAACCTTTAATGAGCATTTAAACCATTTATAAGAAGTATTCAGACAAATTTTGGGCTCTTCCTTAAAGCTCAAGCCCTCCAAGTGCTCATTCTTTCAAAATGAAATGGACTTCTTAGGACATCAGGTTTCAGCTAAAGGGATTTGACCCCTTGCAGAGAAAGTTCAAGCCATCCAACAGATACCTCCTCCATCTTCTTTATGGGATATTCAAGTCTTTCTCAGTATGGTTGGGTATTATTGGCAATTTATTCCCAACTTTGCTGATATGGATGAGCCCTTATTTTATCTTTTGCAAAAAGGAGTGTCTTTCAAGTGGGGATCAGCTCAAGAATAGTCTTTCAATTCTCAGCGTACCGCCTTGATGAAGGCACCTGTTTTAATTCACCCCCAGTTTGATAAGCCTTTCTTTGTACATATGGATGCAAGCAATGTTGCTATTGAGGCTATCTTATCTCAGTGTGATGAAGAAAATAAGGATTATCCTGTTACTTACTATAGCAAAACTTTGTCAAAAGCTGAACGAAATTATAGTGTTACTGAGCGGGAATGTTTGGCAGTAATTTTGGCCATCAAGCATATTTTTGGCCCTTTTTATATGATACCCATTTCACCGTTATTACTGACCATTTCTCCTTATGATGGCTGCAGAATATGAAGGATCCTGATGGGAGGTTGGCCCGTTGATATTTATTATTGAAAAATTACGATTTTTCCATTGTTCATCGCTCAGGAGCTCAGAATTAAAATGAGGATGGGTTATCCTGACTACATATTCTGACCTTGGAACCAGAAAAAGAAGAACTCTTGTATAATCTTATTGGATGACTGGAATTATGGGATCGAGAGACTGAAGAGGATTGAGCCTATCTAAAATCAATTACCAAGGATACTATGATTCAAGATGGAGCTTTGTATAAGAAATTCAAGACTAAGTGGTTGCCCTTTCTACATCCCAACTCCAGGTTTCACGCTGTAATGGAAGGTCATGAACAAGTCAGTCATAGCGGCTTAAAGAAAACTCAAGAATGGTTGAAGACTTGTACTATTGGAACAACATGACTGAGTTCATTTGGAGACTCTTGACTCATGTCTTACTTGCAAAAAGTCATGGAACTACCAACCCCATTTATCAACATCAAGTCATTTCCCCAACTAAGGCGTTCAAAGTAGTCAGCATTAATGTTGTAGGGCCTTTTCCTCAAGGAGTGCATGGTCATCAGTATATCATTATGGCCTTCAACCATTTGACCAAATGGGTTGAGGCCATTTCAGTGCTACCCCTTCAGCTAAGACTATAGCCTTAACCTATATCAGCATATTATTTCCCAACATAGATGTCCAAAGGTCCTTACGTCAGATAATGAAACTAATTTCACCCCACAGCTTATGCAGGAGTTACCAAAATTATTTGATACTACTCAGCGATTTGTTGTCCCATATAATCCATCCACAAATGGGGCCATTAACGAGTTAATGGAATCTTGGTCTCAATTTTAAGGAAAATGGCCTCAATTGATCCAACTTAGTGGAATTTTTATTTACCTAGTGCCTTGTTTGCTTATTGGATAAGCTATCACCGCATTATCAAGATGTCCCCATTTAAGTGTATATATGGGCGGTATCCTTCAGTCCCTTCTAGTGTTCAGACTATCCTTGAAGAAAGCATCCCAGAAAATTCCGATTTAGTTATGAGAAATTTAACTGATGAGATTATCCGCCTCCAGGCTCAAGCAATAAATTCAATTGAAACTACTACTTGAAGAGAGACTCTATAAAGCAATCAACATAAACCAGTCCTACCTGAATATCAGATTGGAGATTATGTTATGTATTATTATTCTCAGCCAGGTGGATGGACTAAAAAGCTGGGAACTAATTGGTCTGGTCCTTATAGAGTTATATTTTTGAAAAGGATTAGAATATTTGATTGTTCATACTGATACTGGTATTGTGGTAAATTGTATTCATCCTAGGTTTTTAAGAAGTCATCCTTTACTGCAATCGAATCTTGAGGGGGAAGTGTTGGGATTTTACCAAATTCGCATATCTCCAAAAAATCCCCTTCTTCAATTCCCCTGACATCATTGGAAGGAGTGAGCAATCTATCACAATATATCAAAGTTAATGATCAATCAGATCCCAATCAACTGATTGAAGATTTGATCGCGCAGAGATTAATTCACTCTGATAGATTATGAACTGTAAAAAGCCTATAAATATTTCCTCTTTTTGAAAATAAAAATTAGGTCAAGTTTAACCTGTTTTTTCTTATTTACTTCATTGCATTTTTGGAGAATCCGCCCAGTGTAACTTCGAGATACAACCTGCCCATTGGAAGTTTAATTCAAAACTTCCAGAGGGATGGAAGTGTACGCCCCAATGGCGCAAGTGTTTTTTGGCCCCACAGTGTCAAGATCTTGAGTGTACTTCAAGTCAGGAGCCAGTTTAATCTTTTTGATAAGATTAGAGGAGACAACGTTCACCGTGGAGCTTGTAAACAGGATGGCCATGATTCAGACTTTTTGATACCCACTTCTACCTTGGTCAGGGCTCCACCAAAGTTAGGAGAGAGAGCCAGGACCTCCTAAAGCCAGAAGGTGGATGTCCGTTTATGAGCTGTCTCAGGGTATCTCTCCAAATAAACTTTAAGGTATGGACAAGATGAAGATAAAGATCAAACTGAACAAGAGCTGATCAGCATTACTGGCGGTGTAAATCACCTCAGGATACCCCAGAACTTGACTGAATTAGTTCTCCTTGTGTATGGTGGCATCATCTACACCTCCCACGTTTAACCATTTAGGAAATTCAACTTTAGCAGGTGCCCTATAACATAGTAACCCACATCTTCAAAACCCCCTTCATATTTATCACCAGGGTTATTCTTAACACATGACAATATAGCAATAGAGATAGGAGAGTCTGGTCCATCAAGTTGGTTGGGAGGCTTATTTCAACACATTTTGAAAACAAGCCATTTGTGTTGCTGTTATTGCTCAAAGGCGCTCAACTACGATGTTGGCCCTAGAAGAGGGTGTTTTAGACTCAATGGCCTTGTGTAATAGGTGGGCTCGCGCCAATATGCTATGAAGGAATTGGGTAGTAAGAGCCATGTTGCTGACCATACTAGGATCAGGCCTGCAGAAGCCCATTATTGAGCCCTCCCACCATGCCTTGTCGTTGCCACAAGTTCCCACACCACTTTTCCCATAACACTGCACGTCAACAGCAGGGCCTGGCTCCATAAGAGGGCTGAGAATGACGCCAACGCCACGCTAAGCTCACTAGTTGAGCTCATCACTTCGATCTAATATTTTTAACAAAATAAGTATTATAGTAGCAAGCGATTTTATTCAATTTCCTGATTTTTATTAAAAGATTCAACTGGCCATTTAGGCCCCAATTATCCCCTAATAAACTGCACTCTGCTAGTCTTGTAATAAGCTCCCTCCTACGTTAGGCTCTCTCAAACAATGTCCAACTCATCGCTTGTGAAGACTTCACATCTGACCAGATCATCCACACCATTCATAACCCCAACGTCATATTTTCTCAGATGCAACTTGGTCTTGGAACGTTGAATCTCTCACCCTCTATTGTACAACTCCCCATATGACTTACCACCAACTCTGACTTCCTCAAATTATCTTCTGACACTTCTCTCCTATTTGAGGCCCTTCCTATCGAAGCAATGTACAGATCAAGTGTCATCTGATCTGAATCAAATTGAGGATCAGATGCAGCCTGATCCATTACATCACCCCCCTGTGAGGCCCAAAAGTCCTGGACCTTCCCTAGGCATCATGTGCAGTCTTCCTTCATCTACCACGTCACCTCCTCCACTGGGTAACCTTTCCACTTCACCAGCAATTGCTGCCAACCCTTCACCCATCTCACATCCAATATGCGTTCCACCTCATATTTCAAAACATCCCCTTTCCTAGGGATTAACAGTCCTGGTCAATCTGGACCTTTTCCTTTGAAAGTCTGTAACTGGGAAGCATGAATCACCAGATGAGCCTTAGAACCTTCTGGGAAATCTCAATTCAAAAGCAATCCAATTAATGGCTTGAGTAATCTGGTATGGGCTCAAAAACTTTGGTCCCAGTTAATGACCCTTAACCAGAACTGCATAGTTCTTAGCCGCCACCAATACCCAAGCCCCAGGCTCAAACTCTGGATCCAGTGCTCTTTTTCGATCTGCTTGATGCTTCTGTTGAGCCACTACTTGCTCCAAATTTCCTCGTAGCCTCTTCCTGATATCTGCCATGGTAAAGCCATCTCATCCACTCCCTGATGCACTTCACCCATGGAACCCCCATTAAATCTGGGATATAGACCATGATTTGTGAAAAATGGAGTCATTCTCATTGAAAATTTTCAATGATTGTTATAGGCAAACTGGTCCATCCAAAACCATGGAACCCAATTATCCTACTGATTGGAGACATAACACCGGAGATACTGCTCAAGTATCTGATTCACCGTCTCCATCTGTCCATCATATTTTGATGGTATGGTAAGGACCAACCAGGCCTGATTTACAAATTCCCCAGCAAAATCAATCAGAATTTTGAGCCAGATTTTGATCATGGTCCAAAATAATTTCTTCAGGTAATGCATGCTGGGAATTTACTTCATCAATGAAATCCTTACTGCGTCCTTTGCCAAAAAATCTCTGTACGTGAGAAAAGCTAGGCGTATTTGGTCAGTCTATCCATGACCACCATAACCGCATCCTTCCCCTGCACTCTCAGAAGACCCATTATAAAATCAACGCTAATTGAACTCCATGGCGAACGTGGTATCTGCAGTGGGTTTAACTTACCCAATGGAGGTTCCCTTGAGGGTTTTTATTTTGCACATACCAAACACTCCCTCACATACTTCTTGACATCCTTCCGCAGGCCCAGCCACAAATAGTCCCATCACACCAACTCCGCCATCTTCTCCACTCCCGGATGACCTGCCAATGGATCATCATGAAAGACCTGAATTACCTCCCATTATAACGATGGATTAAGCACCCATACGTGAGAATCAGAGTATACCACCACACGCCTCTTCATGAAGGATCTATGGCGCCAGTGTGGCTGTCCTTCCTTCATCTCAGCCTTTAATAACCGTCCAAATTCTGCTTTTATTTAAAACCAGAGGACTTTTTCCCCCAACTTACTCCCCCCACCCTCAATCATGGAAAATTGATCTGGTCTGAGCATTGTGGCTGTAATAAAATCCACCAATTCATCTTTCTTATATGCTAAGCCTTCATCTCAACTCAACCAGTCTGCTAGAACATTTGTCAAACCCAGCCTGTATTCTACCCAGAAGTTTTATTGTACTAGCTTCACATGCCATCTGGCTTGCCGCTGGTTCATCTACCTTAGTTCACAATACTATTCTAACGCTCTATGGTCTGTATAGACAACAAAAGGATGTCAGGCATAGAGCAGGTGGTGCTGCCATTCCCACATGGCTTCCATCACCGTCAGCAGTTCCTTATCATATAACGGATAATTAGTTTTGGCAGGGATCATCTTGCAACTAAAATAACACATGGGGTATTTGAGCCTATCTTCCCCCTCCTGTAGTAACACTGCACCTACCGCATATGTTGAAGCATTGTTTTCTACCACAAATGGCCTCCCAGAATCTGGATGGGCCAAGACAGGTGCCATACGTAAATTATCCTTTAATAAATTTGAATACCTGCTCTTCTTTTCCTCCCCACACGAGTAGAACATCCTGCGTTATATGCTTGAGAGGTAAGGTCATTCTGGGATAGGTTTCTTACAAACCATCATAGAAAGTTCAATGTTCCCAAAAAACTCCGCACCCCCATTCAATCAGTATGGGTCTTCCATCCTTGTACCATGCGCAGTTTATCCAGACGTACTCCTAATCCATTCTGGAACACCACGTTGCCTAGAAAATCACTGAACTTCGATTAAATTCACACTTAAAAGGTTTTAATATCAGACTCATCCGGCCAATTGCCCCAGAACTTCCTGGACATCTCAGACATGATCCTCTTGGGACTGTAAAACACCAAGATTAATCCATATATGAGGCACAGCATCAACTGATCTTCCCTCCAAGGACATAATCAATTATCCACTGTAACACTGCTGGGGCATTTCTAAGACTGAACGGCATCATGTGATATTTATTACAACCCCAAGTGACACTTAAACGTGGTGTATTTGTGATGCTCTGGTCTAACTGGTACCTGATTGAATGCACCTGCGAGGTCTAACTTTGTAAAAATGGTGCAACTGGTAACCATTGAGAGAAAATCCTCCAACAAAGGCATCAAATATGAATCAGGATCAGTGACCATGTTCAGACATCAGAAATCCACGCGTGAGCGTAGTTTGCCACCCACTTCTGGCACCAGTAATACATGAGATACAACTGACGACTTAGAAGGCTCAAACAATCCTCTGTCCAACATTGTTTCACATGGCTCTCAAATGCTCATTTTTCTTGTTGGTTGAAAGGGTATAATGGACATCCACGGGAAGCTCCAGCCCTTCCTTAAACTGGAATGAAAATTCAAAAGAACCATTAGGGGAAAAAGGTGAGTTCCCAATAGGACTAAGTACACCCACAAAGTTGCTAATTCAGAAAGTAACTCTCCCTCCTGCATTCCACCCATATTTCTGAGTCTACTCAGAACATCACTTCTAACCTCCATCTTCCACCTCATCTGAGGCCTCATCTGAGGATTCAAACTAATTGTATTAAACATCAGATCAACTTTGGGCTGGAACTGATGCCACCACATCCCCAATACCACAGGATGGGCCAGATCCCTTATTGCATAGAAGCTCTCTCTGAACCAAAATGGGTTCTGCTAAACAACTACCCAAGGCACCAAATGTCATGAGTCCTCCTCGACACATTGGCAGACACCACCTCAGGACCCTTCTGAATTTTCAACTTCAAACTATCTTCCAGGGAGAATTTTCACATAGTTTTTCTCAGCCCCTGTATCCACCAGGGCCAACACCCTCTCCATCCGATCTTGCAAATATAACTCCACTGGAATAAATAGTTGATGATAAAGTGAAGAAGTATAATTAATGTTTAAAGTATTCTCAGGTTGCAAATCCGCATGTAAGGTAGGTATGGGACCATTATTCTTCCCTTGTCCCTGACCTCCTGTTCTCCCTGACTCTACAAAGTTTCCTTGGAGGAACCATCCATAGATATTTCCAAAATTTCTGGGTGATCCCTGCCAACCTCCTTGACCTCTATGAGCCACTACAGGCGGCTTCCTCTTCCTGGAGACATAGATTTCTCCCACCAGTTTCATGCCAAGGCCAGTTGTTTCTCAACCTGTACTGACAACGCGATTTCCTTATTTAATGTACTCTGAACTTTGGCAGCCGCCATAGCTGCCAACATGTCTGCTTGCAGCCCCATCAAAAAATTTGCGATGATTATGAATCTGATACTAGTGCTCCTTTTGCTAAAGGTCGAAAAATCCGTGCATATATTTCAACCAATCCTCACCCCTGGCTCACTGTCAACAAAGCTGACCACGCCTCATCTGTGCCTTGTCTGGACAGGTGGCCCAGTCAATCCAATTGACACACTCATCCATGGAACCTGGAAGGCGACCTTGTTCCTCAATCTTTTCTTTCACCCACCCCACCAGGTCCAATGGTAACGCCTCCACAATTTGAGCAATCTGAAGTGAGAAAGGAGTCTCTCCTCCTGTCACTGAGACCAACTGCACCTGAAACTGAACTCAAACACCACCTGATGAATTTTATCCAAAGCTTCCATTGGCAATGCCGCCCGACCTTTTGGAGATTTAGATACTCCATAACTCTCCTCCACCTCCATGGGTCTCACACCACATACCCAAACCACCTCTCTTATCACAAACGTTAATGAGAAACTCATCATCACCACTGTCAAAATATGGCGATACCATTCCTCCCCTCCTTAGGTCACCACCTTCTTCTCAGGGCCTCCACAAGACTGACAAAAATGTATTTGAGTTCGTCTCATAAAACGGGTGGACTTGTGCTAATATTCCATGAAAATTGGGTAGTAATAGTTATGTTGTTGACTTTACTAGCGACAGGCCCTCAGAAGCCCATCCCCAAACCCTCCCACCATGCCTCTTCATTGCCACATATTCCCACACCACTTTTCCAATGATACTGCACATCAACAGATACTGCACATCAACAGCAAGGTCTGGCTCCATGAGAGGGCTAAGAGTGATGACAATGCCACGCCAAGCTCACTAGTTGAGCTCATCACTTCGATCTAATAATATATTTTAATAATATAAGTTTATATTAGCAAGTGTTTTTAATTAAATTTTCTGATTTTCCTTAGAAGATGCAAGGAGCCATTCAGGCCCCAACCATCCCCTAATAAATAGCACTCTACTAGTCTTGTAATAAGCTCCCTCCTACGCTAGGTTCTCTTGAACACCGTCCAACACATTGCTTGAATAGACTTCACATCCCACTGGATCATCATCCTTGCCTTTCATAAATGTCAGGCAAACAGCAAGTAAGAATTAGACCAGCCTGCCAGTCTAGGTGCCAAAGCACCCAAACGGCAAACCAGAATGCCAAAGGCACTGCTGCTGGTACAACGGCTATGGAACTGGAAAGGGATTTCGCCAATATCTGCCGGTGAGCCAGAATCTCATACAGGCACATTATAAAATACCAGATGAGTACAGCCATTAACCCCGAGGGGTGTGTGAGGGTTGGCGGAAAAGGCGGTTTATTTTTTGACATATAAAACTAAATTTTAAGGAAGGTTATTAATGGAAAATTTAAGAAATAAAAATCAACCAACAACTTTCTCAGTGCAATGTGACTGATTAAATAGTGGTCAATTTAGAGAAGAAATAAGCTGAGATTGGATCCTACAAGTTTGACCTAACCAGCGAATTGTTTGGGAATGGGGAACAGATAAGTTAACTGGGAACTGACATTGAAGAATTTGGTGGCAGGCCGAATCACTGTCAGTTCAACCTTGAATGTCCATTCTGAGGCTCAGATATGTTTCTGATGGTTGGCATGATGGCGTTTGGCCCAACGAGCAGTGGGAATCCCCCAAGGCCACCCCACATAGGGGTGGTCCCATTTGGTTGGGAACAGGTTCAGGACGCCCAACCTGCCCATGCCTGGTCACTGAGCCATTCATTTAGTCAAGAGAGTTGCAATAGCTGCAACGCCCAATTTTCATAAGGGAGCTTTGAACCCTCGTCTATGGTGTCCAATGCTATTACCTGCCCATCGGGGATGATCCCCAACAATTTTAAGGGGGTTGATTTTATTTGATTATAGCATTAGCTGAAGAGAAACTGTCAGCAATTCCATCTAATGGGAGAGTCTTCATCCCTTTCTGACTACATGGAATCTGGCTATTGGGCTGACTCCCACTCAATTTTGAGTTGATCAGTTTTATTTTGGTGATCTTGGCACAGATTTCCCCAATTAACTGTTCCAGTTCTTTCAAGGTGAGTGTGGGCACTGGGGGAGGAATTCAAAGTGGAAGAGCTGTTACCCAGCACTCGTCTACCACGTGTGTGAGGTTGCCTCGGGTAATGAGGGGTACAGCTGCCCTCTTTGATACCTTCTTACTCGGGAATGGGAAAAGGGCCCAATTGTCAGCCAGGTGACATTCCACAGTACTTACATTACCCTTTCCTTTTTCCAAAGGAAGGGCGCCACCACCAGGAAACTGCACGAGGGCCACATTTTTGTGCGCCTTGGGTAACTTGATCGCCATTACCATTGCGTTTTTTGGGGAGGGCGGGAGCATTGGGGTGGGATTCAGAAACGCTTTGACCAGTTCCATACAGTTCACACAATTGCGCGCCTTGACCCAACTGTTCTCGTAGGCTGGATACCCTTTCCAAGCCATGAGATATTGAATGGACTATCGGGACTTGTGGGATGCCAGCATATACTTTACCTCAGCCTCTTCCACATCATTGATGATAATTGGTTCAGGTTCTGTGGGAACCATACCCTTGAAAGGCGACAGCTGGGAAAAGTGTAAGACAGGACGCTGTTTCCATTGAGCTGGAAGCTTCGACCAGAACGCACCTTTAACCAAGACCTCTTCCACCAAATGGGGGCCTGAACGCTTAATTGCAAGTTTATGGGAGGAAGCTTGAATTTGTAAATGGCGGGTATTGAGCATAACATAGGAGCCCACTGTTATATCATGACCTGGGAGCCGCTTACAATCTGCAAACTGCTTGTAGTCATCAATAGCTTTGTTGAGGTGTTCCCGCACCAAGCATTGAGTTGACCTAATATGTTCAGCGTGATCTGCGGCATCTTGGACCTCAGGCTGCAAGCAAGGTCTGACCAAAAAGAAAGGATTATAACCTAACGTCGCTTTGTAGGGCGAAAACCCTGTATACGTGTGCGTTCCATTGTTATAAGTGATTTGAGCGAGGGGAAGTTTGTTGGCCCAGGTGTTCTGTGCAGCCGAATCATAGCAATGCAGGTACTGTTTGAGGACTTGGTTAACTCTCTCAGTCTGTCCATCAAACTGGGGATGGTACGCTGTGGAATGGCAGGGGGATATTTTTAGCATAGATAGGAGTTCTCTCCAAAAATGCACTGTGAACTGTGCACCACAGTTGCTGATGTTCTCCTGTGGGAGACCAAAAATTGAGAACATATGATGTACAATAAGGTGGGCGGTCTCCTCATATGTAATTGGGAAGTGCAAGGAATAAAGAGGGAAAATATAGTGAAACGATCCACCACCACCATCACCGCTGTGAACCCATTAGAGCAGGGGAGTTTGACAATAAAATCCATGGACACCGACGTCCATGGACCCTCCGCCTGCTGTAAGGGGTGTGTTGGATTTTTTCCCATATTCCCAGCCTGCTAGATTACTTGGTGTCGCTAGGGAAAAATTCCCTGAAGTGAGGTGAATCAGAAATCAGTTGGCCCAAGTTTTAGAGGAACTACATTTGGGGGATTTTGGGATATTCACCTGGTTGTATCCATCTGGAGATCAATCCAGATGAATACCTAAGATCTCATTAGGTGGAGTGGCCGACGAAATAGGGGCATCTGATAGTGATTAACTATCAGGTGTACCAATTGGGATCAATTGAGTTTCATCACCAACTGATTGGGAATGAATAGTAAGTTGCGAGGCGAGTGATGCCACCTGCAACTAGAGAATCAATTGGTTGGTGAAGTGAACTTCAATAATGGGTATAAGTCTCATTACCTAAGCAGGTCACTAGCCAATTATGGTTGGTTTGCTTGGATCTAAAGGAAAACATTAGGGACACGTTTTCTGAATCTTTCTGTTTGAGGTCTCAAGGATGTCCAATGACAGAATACTATCCAGGATGGGGAAGACCATCGCTGCTGAGATGAGGAAGGGTGATTCAAAGGCAACAGCTGCTGTTTTAGCGAAGAGGTGTCAACTGAGGGTTAGACAGCCAAATCCCCTACTATATAATTCCCTAGGATTTACTATAATAAAAACAGTATTAACAGTATTATTAGTATTATCAACAGTATTATTACTAATATCAGTAGTATCTACAGTATATATTGTCAATTCAGTATATAGTTAGACTATCAGCTTCTATTGTGACGTTCCATCTCTAGGATATTATTGCAGAAGGCAATAATTGGAAGACTCTCAGAAAGAAGAGTAAAGATCTGAGCAGGGATCTAGAGACAAAGGAACCACAATCAGGGATAGCTGCCAACTGTGTGTTGGGCTGAGAGAGACTGTCACCAGGGTATCTTAACAAATATTGGGTGGACAGGAATATAAGGAACAAATCCCTACAAGTATGACTTACAGAGTACTTAATCAGAAGTATGACCAAAGCGTTGGGCCTAATAATAGTTCAATCTCAACTACAGATAATAGTCTCCATACTATTATCAATTAATGCATTCTATACAACGCGACAAAGTGCAAGAGGAAATTGAACCTGTGCAGTAAAAAGGTTACTGGGTTGATGATTGATAATCAACCAGTAGAGTAAACTTTTACAAGTTGGTGCTCACTACAGGGGTAGTTGAGTAAAGAATCTATTATAATATCATATAAAGAAGATGTTTCCAATTTTCTGAAATAAGTTACTGAAGGAAGTAACTAAGATAGAATGTTAAGAGGATCACGTTCAGTGGCGCTCACCCAGCTCAGCAGTGGAGCTTCGAGTGAAGCAAAAATGAAGATACTCAAGTTCAGGGAAAAGGACTTGCAGCCTAGATATGGAACTATATAGTGCCGCAATGAAGCCAGTTCCACCGGACATCTACTTGAGATGAAGAGTATCAGCAGGGCCAACTCAGGCTGAAATTGAGTCCGCTGAAAATAGTCCTAAGGAACAGCAGTATCAACTCGGGTTGAAATTGGATCCGCAATAAATAGTCCTAAAGAGTGAGTGTTTAGATGAGGCATTGGACGAAATAAGAAGCAATCAATCCAGAGAATTGGATTGCCATACCAACGAAGAGATGAAGTCAAAATAGGAAATGATTGATCCAAGATAGTGGAGAAAATTGTTTGACTTAATAACACTCAATCACTGTACAGAATTTGCTGGAGATGAGCTAATCAATTCAGAAGAAATTGGATGAAGCTAACAAGGCCAGAACGACCTGTGTAATTAAGGATAAGCCATGCAGGCTGAAAATCGTTTTCAGGAGAAAAATGATCTGGACAATCGGACAAAACTGTTGGCTGATGAGATACAAATAATCAAATGCATCAGTTGCTGAATAAGAGATAAAATTAGGGCCTGTTGGAAGAATCTCCAGTCAGTATTAAAGGCCTAATTCAGGAGAACTGCCCGAAGTTGGTAAGTATGGCCTATACATAAGGAAACAGCGCTGCTGTCATATAGTGAAGGTCAATACTAATTGAAAGTATTGAGCCTAAGAGAAAATAATTTGCAATGTTCCCAGCGGACCTCTGAACCATTAAATGGTTATGTCCTGAGATTTTGGTCAAGTCCTAGAAGAGGACCACTGAACCAAATGGTTGGTTAGATATTAAGATGATAAGATTTTGAACCATGATAACTGGTAGGCTTAAGTACCCAGGACCCAGTTCTTGAAGGGAAAAGAAGGACCTCTGAGCCTTTTTGTAGGTTGCAAGTCCTAATGAAAAAAGAAAAATACAAAAAATATATAAAGTATTACAGTATCTGATCTTATGGTCTATGAGTTTCAGACCTAAGAAGTGACAAGAAATCCTGACAGCCAAATGGAGGAAATTCCAACCTCAATGAGATGAAATTATCAGCCAGGGTAGCCGAAAGTATCAGCCTATTGGTTGATTAAGAGCAACTCGCTGATCTGTTGGAAGGCCAGAAAGAGGAGGTGCTCAAATTGTTGAAAAGTATTGGAGAGTATTTGCCCAAAAAATGACCAGGATTTGGGATACACAAGAAGTGATTCACAAGGTCAATACTGGGGAAAATCTGCTGATCTGGATGAAATGAGATTGCAGCATGAGTGCTAAGAGTATCAATCCATTAGAAGATTTATTTGGGACTTTGTCTGAATAACCGAGCCTTTATTTCATATATTAAAGGATCCTAAAAAAGGATTCATATGGAATGAAAAGGCTCAGGACTCCTTCAACGAGTTATGCCGGTATTTGATAGATTCGCTGACTCTGGAATATCTGGATTTCAATTGGGAGTTTATCATCTAAACTGATGCTTCATTGATGGCAATTGATGCTGTACTGAGCCAAGTAGACAAACTTGGGGACAATCATCCAGTGGTGTATGTGAACCAGACACTCTCAGCCACTGAAAGGAACTACACCGTAACTGAACAAGAATCCCTTGCAGTCATATATGCATGCAAGCAGCTTTGGGTGTAAGTTCTTGGGATGCACTTTAAGGTGGTGACGGACCACACTTCGCTGCATTGGCTGCACAATCTAAGAAAACTTGAAGGACAACTGGCCCAATGGGCACTTAAGCTTCAGGCTTATGATTATGAGATAGTCCACCGAGTGGGGGCTTCTCATCAGAACGCAGATGGCTTATTGCAGTTGCTAATGGTCCAGTTGGTATACCCACAGGAAGATGAGCTAAACCAGAGAATGGTCAAAGATAGAATTGGGGATGAGCCTTAAGAAATCCAAGGTGCGCTTTGAAAAATGATGGAAAACACTGAGACTATGGATATACAAGTATTTAAGATGATCAATAGGAAGTGGCTATTATTTCTCAAACCATTGGAAAGAGCAGCAATAGTACAAGTAGCTCACAAGTTTGTTGGGCACAGAGGCCTGAGAAAAACAACCAACCATATTCTCCAGTTTTATTACTTGGAATCGAGAAACTACAATGTCGCGGATCATCTGGCTTGTTGTGTGGAGTGTCAGCTGCACAAACCACACAAGAACACAACTGTATACTGACTGGTCCGCCCTGGATTTGCCTGGCACACGGTGTCCATCAATGTGATGGGACCGCTGGTGATGAGCACAGGGGGAGTCAAGTACATCATAGTAGCCATTGACCATCTGACAAGATGGGTTAAAATGAAGGCCCTAGCCAGAGTAGACGCTACCAGTACTGCGAGATTCATCTTAGATCAAGTAATATACTGGCATGGATGCCCGAAAGTCCTACTAAGTGACAATAGGACTAACTTCATGTCTCATGTGATCCTGAGGCTAAACAAAATAATGGGGATCTGAGGAGTAGTGTCAGTACCATACCAGCCGGAGACAAATGGACTGGTATAATGGGTTAATGGGATGCTGGCAGTGACGCTGAGGAAGCTAGTCACAGGGAGAACTTCCGCGTGGGGAATGTACCTGAGTTCGGTGACATTCACCTAAAATATTAGTCATCACACGGTGATGGGAAAGATGCCATTTGAATTACTATACATAAGAAAGGCCGCGTTGCCGCCAATATTATATTTGGTTGTGGAACCTACGTCTGGGGAGGAGTACCCAGCAATACTTGAACCCACTGATGAGTATCCTGATCAATATGCAATTGCAAGCATTTGATACAACCTTGAAGATTATATGAGCAAAATCGATGGATGGCAAGAAACAACTGGCATTAGAAGAATATTGTTTAGGGGAAAGAGTCGCCTATTGCGATACACATGGTTTCAGATGAAGAAACAAATTAGATGCATTGTGGTCAGGTCCACTTGAAGTAATCGCCAAAATGGCAACCGATGCTTACTCCATCAAGAATTTCTTGGATGAAAGAGTTGTAAATTGAGTCCACGCTAAGTATCTAAAGCATTGAATTGAGGAAAAAAATAAAAGAGTTCCTAAAGGACTGATGAACCATTAAGTTGGTCATGTCCTGATGATTAGGTCAAGTCCAAAAAAAGGACCTCTGAACCATGAAAACTGGTAGGTTAAGTACCCAGGACCCAGTTTGGGGGAAAAGATGGACCTCTGAACTGAAACAAAGTCAAGTCCCATAGGAAAAAAATAAAGTTAAAAATTGATAAAAAATATTGGAAAAAGAGAGATTTTAAGATAATGCATAGATAAAAAAGCTGATATATTTTTTATAATTTTATTTTAATTGATTGTCCTCAGTATGGGGATGATTCTGCCTATGTCGCCTCTTGGGGGAGGGAGGATGGATCACGGTAGGAATAAACAGCCCATCAAAATTGATATGCAATTGGATGCTTGTGAGGGCGAGACCTACACAAAACCACATTTGTTGAGCAGATGCTGAGCCCTGAGAAAACATGACTAGGGGAAGGGAAATTGAGATTTCAGAAGATGCCAATTGCATAACCCCAGAGCGGGGAGGAAAGCAGCAATAAAGAAAGAGGCAATCAGCAATTAACCCCAAGTAATCCCAATATGGCACTGGAGCCAGAAAATTTGTCTTGAGCGCCTGCCGGTGGGCTTCATCAAGAACACTGGACATGTGAGCCAGCAGCAAAGAAGAAATACTTTTTGGGAGTTGCCAAATCATGCCCCCTATTAACGCCATCAGCGAAAGATACTGATGGGAAGCTCTGGAGAAGAGGTAGTTGTACAGAGAGTGGATTGCATCCTGCAAATGGTGACTACAGGCTTCACGGAAGCTAAAGCTGAATGACTGGTGGAAGCCAGGAGAGGCTGGAAGCTTCATATACTAACTTCAAAGAACTTGGCCAGCAAAGCGAAGAGCATAAGCAGCAGTATCCTTATCCAGAAGTTTTTTCAGATCAGAGGGATTCAGCGCCAATGGCAAAGCCTCAGTGACTTGGGCCTGGAGTTCAGCGTAGGGGAGCTCAAAGTATATGCTGTTACCAATTGAGAGCTCAGAAACCAGTACAGCAGGTTTGTAAAATTGATCTAGTCAGAAGAGGAATTCAGGGAGCAAGTCTGACCTGTCCAGTAATGAACAATCCAGAGCAACCAGCATAATCTCTGGAGCATCTACAATGATGTTCAGAGCATTAGTGAAAGGAGCTGAATCCAGGAGGGTCTTAAAGTCCAACTCTGGAATTGAATGTAAGGGAAGAGTAGGCTGAGAGTTGTTTGAAATGATGGCCAGCCTGGTTTTGAGGATTAATTACCATTTCCAGTAGTTTGATGGAAGGACTAGCCGCTTGTGCCAGACTAGGCGTATGAGTCTTAGAAGGACCATAGAAGAGGTTTCTTTGAACATCCTGAATAATCTGCTGGAAGAGACGGAGGTCTGGATCAGACAGACTGTTGAGGAGCTGCTGGTAGCATGATTCAGAATTTGACATATGAGCTGGATGAGATGGGGGATGTCAGACTTATATAGAAGTTGACATTATGCACTATATAATCCATTAGGCTCTAATTTTGGGGAAATTAATCTCAAAATTAATGAGATAAGCTTTCCAAGGGAAGAATTAAGAATGACTTACAGCCAAGAAGTTATAGCAAAATAACGAGGGCAAATAGAAATAAATATTCTTAATCAAGCTGTGAAACAAACATCAATGGCAAGAGTCTCCTGTCTAGGACGAATAGAAAGATCAGGAAATCAAGGACGCCAAACCAAGAATCCTGAATATGACAGTGGGTCATATACCCTGATGGGGGGACCCCGGATCCTGGGACTAATATCATCACAAGTAAATTTATCAGCCTGGCATGACAGAAGGTCATGGGGACCGCGCACTGAGAAGGCAGTAGCGAGAAGGAAGAGGAAGAACTCCATATGCCAAAGGGCATCCTGAGCAGCGTTGAGTATTGACAAGTGTACTCCGCTTAACCAATGAAGTATTCAACCAGGTGTCTGAAGTGGTGTTCTCATGCCCTGGTCCTTTTCTCGCTGGAAATCTAGGCAAGAGGGGGGATGTGTTGGGATTTTTGCCCATGTTCCCAGCCTGCTAGATTACTTGGTGTCGCTAGGGGAAAATTCCCTAAGGCGAAGTGAATCAGAAATTGGTTGGCCCAAGTTTTGGAGGAACTACATTTGGGAATTTTGGGATATTCACCTGGTCATATCCGTTAGGGATCAATCTGGATGAATACCTAAGCTCTCATCGGGTGGAATGGTTGATGAAATAGGGGCTTCTGATAGTGATTAATTATCTAGTTTACCAATTAGAATTGGTCAGTTTTCATCACCAACTGATTGGGAATGAATATTGAGTTGCAAGGCGAGTGATGCTGCCTGTAACTAAAGAATCAATCGGTTGGTGAAGTGAATGGCCATAATGGGTAATAAGTCCCATTACCTAAGCAGGTCGCTAGCCAATTATGGTTGGTTCACTTAGATTGAGAGGAAAATGTTAGGGACACATTTTCTGACTCTTTCTGTTTGAGGTCTCAAGGATGTCCAATGATGGAATCCTAACCAGGATGGGGAAGACCATCGCTGCTGAGATGAGGAAGGGTGATTCAAAGGCAACAGCTGCTGTTTTAGCGAAGTAGTGTCAACTGAGGGTTAGACAGCTAAATCCCCTATTATATAATTCCTAGGATTTACTATAATAAAAACAGTTTTAACAGTATTATTAGTATTATCAACAGTATATTTACTAATATCAGTAGTATCTATAGTATATATTGTCAATTCAGTGTATAGTTAGACTATCAGCTTCTATTGTGACATTCCATCTCTAGGATATTATCACAGAAGGCAATAATTGGAAGACTCTCAGAAAGAAGAGTAAAGATCTGAGCAGGGATCTAGAGACAAAGGAACCACAATCAGGGATAGCTGCCAACTGTGTGTTGGGCTGAGAGAGACTGTCACCAGGGTATCTTAACAAAGATTGGGTGGACAGGAATATAAGGAACAAATCCCTACAAGTATGACTTACAGAGTACTTAATCAGAAGTATGACCAAAGCGTTGGGCCTAATAATAGTTCAATCTCAACTACAGATAATAGTCTCCATACTATTATTAATCAATACATTCTATACAACGCTACAAAGTGCAAGAGGAAATTGAACCTGTGAAGTAAAAAGGTTACTGGGTTGATGATCGATAATCAACCAGTAGAGTAAATTTTACAGAGTGGAAAAGACTGTTTCTACCGGAGCAGTCAGACTTAGCCTGAGCACAAGTAATGCAGTCAGCGATCCAGGCTTGAACTTCTTTTGTAAAACCCGCCCAATTGTAGGTCCACTTGATCAAGTCAATGCATTTCTTATTACAAGGATGACTGACCATGGGGGGATTGTGATGTGTGCAGAATACCTCAGTTCTGAAGGAGGGAGGAACCCAAACGCATGACCAAAAATAAATAAGACCCTCCTCCAATGAATATAGGGAGTGTTTATGCTTCAGGTGAGATACCTACTTGACCAGCTCCACGCCCTCAGGGAAGGCCATTTGACGCACTAAGACCTGAGCAACTAATAAAGCGTCGGGGGCCAGAGTGACAGAAGAAACAACAGGGGGACAATTGACAGGATTTGGGCAGCAGAAATCATGGTAGTGAGACCCACTTCCTCCAGATTTGTGAAACAGTGGATGGGCTGCAGCTGAGAAAATTGAGAAGTACGTTGAGCGCACCTTTTACAAATTCATATTTGAAATTGAAACTGCACAAGTCCTGATAGGTTTAGGCTTGTCGATGCACCAATTTTTGGGGTTTACAAAAGTACAAGAGAGCCTGGTGGTCCGTGTGGACCATTAACTCATGTTAAGCCTGCAACAGGTACCTCCAATGAGTTAATTCCCATGAAATGGCTGCCAACTCCTTGTTGTAAATGGCCCAAGACTTCTCCATAGAGGTGAACTTTTGGAAAAAAAAATAGGTGACTGGGTGTTCCAAGCCATCATGCTCCTGGAGCAACACCGCCCCCACTGCTACCAATGAGGCGTAGCATGCAACAATATACAGCTTGGTGGGATTGGCATGCTTCAAAATGGGAGGGGACACAAACACCTCAATAATTGATTCAAATGCCTATTAGCATTTGGGCGACCAGCAAAATGGTACGTTTTTTCCTGTAAGGGGGTGGAGCGGGGTAGCAAACTGGGAAAGTACTTGGGAAAATTTTTTAAGAAAATGATGGTTCCCAAGAAACTCCAAAGTTGTTTCTAGGTAGTTGGGGTTGGCCATTCTCAGATAGGGTCCAACTTATTGGGAGGTATTGCATAACCATCTTTAAGGATGAGGTTCCCAAGGAAGGTGACCTCCTCCTTATAGAACTCGCACTTGGAAGGTTTGATGAACAAACCTGCCTTATGCAAGGCGACCACAACTTCTTCCAAGTCAGTAGCATGTTGTTTGGTAGTCAGGGAGTGAACTAGAATGTCGTCAATATATGCAGCTGCACAGGTAAACTGGAGGTCACCCAGTACATTGTTTATCATATGTTGAAACATAGCGGGAGCATTCTTCAGCCCAAAGGGCATTATGCAGAATTGGAAAATGCCTTGCTTCATCCAGATTTCTGTTAACCATTATTGCCCTTTCATTACCCAAATCTGATGAAAAGCATTGACAAGATCCAGCTTGGAGCCCACTCGAGACTTGGCGATTGCTTGGCTTATCATCTGCTCTAAAGGCAGTGGGTAGGGATCAGAAACTGTGACTTTATTTAAGTGTCCATAGTCCATGCAGGGGTGGAGGGAACCATCAGATTTTTTAGCAAAGACGATGGGAGATGCAACTGGTGATGTCTCCTTAAACAACCACCCTTTTTTAACATAGCGTCCAACCAAGTGTTGAGCGCAGCCTCCTCCTCTGCTGTGTGGGGATACAATGGGCAGTTGATATTCACCAACTCCACTGCCGTACAAAATCCACAGTCAAATCTAGTGTGAGGAAGCAGATGATCCGCCTTTTCAGAATCCAAAATGCTTTGATAGTGCATTAAACTTTCTGGAAAATCAGATGGTATGCTCACAGGAGAGACGAGGGAAGTGATAGAACTATGACCTTGAGCTTTCTTAAGAGTCTAAACTAGGGAGAATTACCTTCCAGTTGATCATTAATGAACAACAGCATTTTAGACTCCAGGTGGATCTTGACATGTTGCCGGCACCACCATCCCACTCCTAAAATCACCAGAAAACCCAAGTTTGGCATAGCAGAAAAGCGGTCAAAGAAGCTGAACTAGTGTATTGAAAATGTAACTGGTCGGTGAACCAGGTATGAGGTTTGGGAGACTGACAACGCAACCATCACCGAAGGACCTTCATCCATGTCAAGTCCCAATTGCTGGGCCAGTTCTACACACATAAAATTACCCATTGTTCCGGTGTCCACCAGGGCCTCAAAGGAGACATGATGAGACCCAACACTAATCTTCATGGGTAATAAGAAGTAAGCGGAGTTCTCTTTATTGGTAGTTGTGGATGAATCCAGTGATAACGAAGAGATGGTAGTGGGGTCAGGGGAAACCGCTAGGCTCTTATGGGGGGTAAACTCGCTGCAAGTCGAGATATCAGATCCTACTAACATTGGTAAAATAGCCGCGGCAATTATGGGGTGTGGGTTTGAAGTTTTGAGTGGAACTGGACTATTGTGGGCAGGGAAAATCTTCTTCACAACCTGGTTCAGTTGAAAAGGAGGGGCCATTGCTGTGCCAATATCTACAAGAAAGGTGGAAATGGTTAAAAATTTTTGGCTGGTCGATTATGTCAGGAAAACAGCAAGTAAGAATTAGACTGGCCTGCCAGCCTAGGTGCCAGAGCACCCAAACAGCAAACCAGAATGCTAATGGCACTGCTGCTGGTATGACAGATATGGAACTGGAAAGGGATTTCACCAATATCTGCTGGTGAGCCAGAATCTCATACAGGCACACTATAAAATATCAGACAAGTACAGCCATTAACCCCAAGGGGGTGTGAGGGTTGGCGAAAAAGGCGGTTTATTTTTTGACATATAAAACTAAATTTTAGGGAAGGTTATTAATGGAAAATTTAAGAAATAAAAATCAACCAACATCTTTCTCAGTGCAATGTGACTGATTAAATAGTGGTCAATTTAGAGAAGAAATAAGCTGAGATCGGATCCCTCAAGTTTGACCTAACCAGCGAATTGTTTGGGAATGGGGAACAGATAAGTTAACTGGGAACTGACATTGAAGAATTTGGTGGCAGGCCGAGTCACTGTCAGTTTGACATCAAATGTCCAAACCATGGCTTAGATACCTTTCTGACAGTTGGCATGATGGCGTTTAGCCTGATGAGCAGTGGGAATCCCCCAAGGCCACCCCACTTAGGGGCGGTCCCATTTGGTTGGGAATGGGTTCAGGACGCCCAACCCGCCCATGACCAGTCACTGGGCCATTCGTTCAGTCAAGAGAGTTGCATCAGCTGCAACGCCCAATTTGCTTAAAGGACCTTTGAACCCTCATCTATGGTGTCCAATGCTATTACCTGCCCTTTGGAGATGATCCCCAATGATTTTGAGGGGGTTTGATTTTTTTGTACATAGTGTTAACCAAAATTCTAAGCGTCAGCAATTCCAGCTAATGGGACAGTCTTCATCCCTTTCCGACTACATGGAATCCAGCTATTGGGCTGACTCCCATTCAATTTTATCAATCAGTTTTATTCTAGTAATCTCAGTGCAGATTTCCCTGATTAACTGTATCAGTTCTGCCAAGGTGAGTGTGGGCACCAAAGGAGGAAATCAAAGTGGAAGAGCTGTTACCCAGCACTCATCTACCACATGGGTGAGGTCGCTCTGGGCAATGAGGGGTACAGCCGCCCTCTTTGATACCTTATTACTCATGAATGGGAAAAGGGCCCAATCAATGGCCAGAGGATGTTCCCTGGGACTTACAACAACCACAACATCATATTTTCTTGGATGCATCTCAGTCTCAGAACGTCAAATTTCTCACTCTTGATTGTACAACTCCCAATATGACTCACTATCAACCCTGACTTCCTTGAATTATCCTCTGACACTTCTCTCCTATTCAAGGCCCTTCCTATCATAGCAATGTGCAGATTGAGTGTCATCTGATCCAAAACAACGTGCGGATCAGGTGCAGCCTGATCCATTACACCTTGGCTGAGGGGCGCTTTTAAATATGGGGTAAGGAGGTTAGGCGGCGCCTTAGGAGAGGGTTTTGAAATGCAACCAGCCAGCATAGTTGCTAAGGGTGCTACGGGCTGCATTATGCAGGGAAGTGGCACTTGAACCACTGTGGGAACACTATCAGTGGGAGATTCAGAGGGAGACAAAGGCTCAACAGGACATGCATGGTAGTCTTGGGGTGCAGCAGCTAGAAGGGAGCGTGGCCCGCAGCGGATGATCTACTAAAACCAATCTCCCATGGCATAGGAATTCTGTTTTGAGTTTTACAGCAGGAACAGTCTTTGAAGAGGCCAGGAGATTCATCCTGGATTTCTTCTGCGGAGCGACGGTGGGAAATCCTCAAAAGAGGGACTCATTCCATATCTATTTGTTGAAAATTCACAACCTCCAATACAGCCCATATTATGTCACAAATAAAATGGAAGTGGCTCTTTACTGAGATGATGTGCCTAGCTATTGAAGGGTTAGAAGCCAATCCAGACAGAAGAGCAGCAACGGCGTCATCAAGAGTTAATATATTTGCAAGTAGTGAGAGCTGGGCTTCACTACAGAACCAATCAATAAAGGTTGCCAGTGATTATCCCTATTTCATTCAGAGCCACATAAATGCTTGTTTTTTCCACTTTAAACTCTGCGTTAAAAATTAATTCTTCAACTGAGAGCTTCTTTTACTTCCGCTCAGGTATTTAAGGTGTTCATTTGAGGAACCATTACCTCTTGGGTGAGGCGACTTAGGCAAGGGAGAATGTGTTGAATTTTTTGGTGCTCAGTCACCACATCCATGGCAGCTTAATATACATATAGAAATGACCTTACTACCTTCACCAGGGATGTACTTGACTTTAATCTAGGGTTTGAAGAGGGAGATGGTACTTTTTTGTGAGGTAGATAAGGCAGGAGCAGCTTCACAAAGAGCTGGAGAGGGGCACTGTTCAAGCTTTTTAAGGCGCGACAAATCATTAGCTAGCTGCTGTTCCATAGAAGCTAACCTGGGTTTCAGTTGTAGCGGGGAAGCTCTGAGGGTTAATTACCCCAACTCCCTCCATCTTTAGAAAAGATTTTTTGTGGTGTATATGTGACCCCTATAATAAGCACCACTTTGTTGGAATCCTGCTTGCCAGTTGCTCCCAGGTGCTGATTTAGGATAGGATTTCAACAATGTATTGATATTTATCATTTGCCAAATTAATTAGTGCTTACATTATAAAATAGAAAAATAATTAATGTTCTTATTTTCCAAGTTGGAGCTTAAATGTGAAAAGCGATCCTTTATTATTTCATGCCTTCTAGTATTTAATAACCTTGTAGGCTGATATTGGGGTAGGCGAGAGTTCATAATAAGTAGGGTTAAAGTCAAATTAGTTAAATGGCATTTTAACCTATTAAGACGTTTTAAATAACATTCACCTCGTGATAGGGCTTAGATTTATGGATCAAGTTTAAAGCGTAATGATGTAACCATGAGGTAGCTTTTTTAATATACTTCCTTTTATCAGCTACCTGACACATAGACTTATTTTGGCCGTTTATTGAGTTCCTATAAATTAATTTGTTAGTAAAATATTTGCACATCCTGGCATCTCATCCAGGTCTATAGAAGATGGTTGTTGACATAGGCGTTAGCACCAGATTTTAGTTGGTGCTGAGGTGGACTCCCCCATCATTTAGACTATTTTAAACAAAACTTTCTTCTACCTTAAGCGAGAAGTCAATTGTCTGATATTGAGGATGGTTGCAATTCACAACAATTGTCACAAATGGGCCCACCAGAAGCAAAATTGTAGTTTCAGTTGTGGCTACAAATTAGAGGTATAGTTGCCAAAGGCATGGTCTACCCACTAGGAGCATTCACTCCCTTAAGAGAAGGAGAGCTTGTAAGGTTATTGTGAAACTTGGCAACTTGGGTGGTAAGCACCTCAAAAATCATAGTCACATTGCGATGCTGCAAAGCATCCAAGAGGGAAGAAAAGCCCAAGTGGTTTCCAAACTGGTATCCTCACACAAACAGGGAGGGTAGAAGGGTGGTCACAATTGCCACTATTGCCTAGTCATCACGCAGACCATGTAACATGGCGCCTAACATGTATCATGATGTAATTTGCTTACTGAAATTACTAAACAATTAATAATTATCAAAAATTACATGTTTATCTAACAAAATAAAAAAATGAAACAACAGCACATGTTGGGGGAAGTTGTCATAAAAGTCATAGGGTTGTGGACTAATTAAGATCTGCATACTTATTTAAAAAAGCTCTCCTTAGCTGACTTTGGCGCATTGACACACTGATAATCTTTTAAGATTGACTTAAAACTGACCTGGCCAGTCATATAGAATCTAATGTTTTACAAAAAATAGGAGTGCAATTTCACTTAGCAGATCGTTGACAATTTGTTTGATGACTGATGAGGTGCACCCAGGACTGGGTAAGGTATGACCAATTCCATATCAAATTAAATAGATTTGGTATGCCAAAACCTGTTGAGGTGGGATTACCTTCATTGGTGGCAAGGGAGTAGAACATACAGGGGATTTTGAATCTTGCAGTTGATTCAAACAACTTGATACTTTAGTTATTGACTTACTAGTAATATTAACAAACTAGGAGCTAATGTCTTCTGGCAAGGTGAGAGGCTACCACCTCCCTGTTAGCAATGTCTCCTGTCCACTGACACCTCTTGGCCTATCTCATGTATCTTCTTTACCAGCTTTTGGTTGGTGAGAGGAGGGAGGGGAGGGAGAACCTTCAGAGTGTAAGCTGTTACCCACTGCTCATCAACCACATGAGCTAAATTGCCTGGTTAATATGAGGGAGGCAGCCCTCTTTGGCCCCTTCTTTGTCCTAAGGAGGTATACCTCCAATTTGAGGTGCAGGGGTTGCTCCCTAGGTTCTACATTATCTCTTCCTTTTATAACAGGTGGAGTATCACCACCAGGAACTTAAAGCAGAGATAAGTTCTTATGAGCTTTAAGCAACTTAATGGCCAGGAGGGCGGCTACCTTCTGGAGAGGACAAAGTGTTTTGGGGTGGACGGTGTGGAAAGCTTCAACCAACTCTTGGCTATGGTTACAATCTTAGACACTAACTCAACTGTTCTCTTAAGAAGGGAACCCTTCCAATCAACCAAGAACTGCACCAAATAATAGGATTTATGCAAGACCAACTTGCGTCCACTTCAGCTTCCTCTGTCTCTCCCACCAGGACCAGTTTGGTCACAGCAGGTACCTTTCCCTAAAAGGGCAATAGGGAAACGTGTAAAATGGTGTGTTGCTTCCAATGAGGGGACAGGGACAACCGGAAAGCCCCATATCCCAGTCAGCCTCAGCAAAGTGAGGCCCAGAGAGTTTGCTAACAGACTTCCGTGGAGAGAGCCTTAAGCTGCAAACATTGCTTATACAAAATAACTAAGGAACTAACCTTGATGTCATTAGCAGGGAGATGTTGGCAATCAGCAAAAAGCTTGTATTCTGCAATTCATTTTAGTCAGGTGCTCCATAACCAGGGTTTAGGTACTCCAGATATGTTGTACTTGTTCTTCTGCTGCAGGCACAACAGGCCGCAGGCAGGGACCACTCTGTAATGTTAGGTGTATCCCAAGGTGGCTTAATATGGAAAACCCCCCATGGATGAGAGAATGACGCTGTTTTAAGTGGATTGTGCCAAGGGGAACGTCATCAGCCCTGGTAGTTTTGTGCAGTGTAAGAAGAGCTGCTGTGATACTGCTTGAGGATCTGGTTGACCCTCTCTGTCTGGCTATCATACGAGAGTAGTACGTTGTCAAAATAGCGAGATTTAATCTTCAGTATGGTCAAAAGTGCAGTCCAGAAGCAGTCAGTAAACTTGGGCCCCCAGTCGTTCACTGCCTCCTGAGGTAGGCCTAACATAGAGAAACCATGGCGAACAAAGAGTTGGTCTGTTTCCTCAGAGGTGATAGCTGATATACAGGGAATAAAGAGGGAAAATTTTAGTGAAGCAGTCCATGACCACCATAATCACGTTGACCCCATTTGAATTAGGAAGAACAACATTAAAATTGACTGATACTAAGATCCACGGGCCTTCTGCCCGCTTCAAGGGATGAAGAAGACCCTTCTTATCTTACTTATCATACTAGTGTGCACGCACATCATGCAACTGGCGATCTAAACCAGGATGTCCTTAGAACTACCCGGTCAGTTGAAGGTCCACTTCACCATATGAAGCACTTTATATTACCTGGATGTCCCAACATTGGGGGTCATGATGGTCATAAATTACTTCATCGCAAAGTGGGGGAAACCCCAGACTCTAACCCTAAAAATCGGTTTCTCCTTCAATAAGCAATGGGTTTGCTTGTGGGCTAGTAGTACCAGCTATTTGAACAACTCCAGCCCTTCCAAGCAAGTTACTTGGCCCGCAAGTACCCAAAACCAGAGGCTTATCAAGTCCCATTCTGCCACAGAAATTTTGGTAAGAGCAATAGCTAAGATCTTTCCAGGTGAAATTAATGTGGTTATCTCCTGTGCATCCTCCTCTGTAGGACTCAAGGAAGGATTCCAGTTCAACAAATTAAAAAGGACATTAAGCGCACCCTAGATTGACTTGCATTTAAACTTAAAGCTAGATAGGTCGCGGTATGTCTGGCTAGCCAATGTGCTAACTTCTTTGGCTTCATGATGTACATTTGGCTAGTGGTCCGCCCTAAAAACCACTTCAAGCCACGCTCCTTGAAAAAGATACCACCAGTGGGTGAGCGCCCACAACATAGCAGCAAGCTCTTTGTAATATATGGCCCAGGATTGCTCCCAAGCAGAGAACTTATATGAGAAGTATGTAGTCATATGATCCACTCATCATGGTATTGAAGCAGCACAGCCCCACCGTGGGCAAAGAGGCATCACCGGCTACTATAAAAAACCTGGAGGGGTCGAATTCTTGAGAATTGGAGGCGCCACAAGCACTTGCTTGATTTTCCTTGAATGTATGTTGTAAAACTTTTATTTATTTGAAGGAAAAAATTTCCTGTCATAGAATGAAGCGTTGCTGTCAACTGCAAGAGTGCAGGGGAAAACTTTTTAAAAAATCATGGTACCCAAAAAAATTCTGCAATTGTTTCTTCATAGCAGGGATAGGCCACAAAAAATGGCTTCAAGCTTGATAGGGGGAATGGCGTACGCATCACTTTAATACCAGATTCCCTATAAAGGTGACTTCTTCTTTAAAACTCGCACTTATAACCCTTCATGTAAAGATCAGCTTTCTTTAACGCCTCCAGAGCCGCCTCCAGGTCCTTCACATTCTGCTCAGGAGTGGTATAATGCACTAAGATGTCATATATGTATGTCACTGCGCAAGTGAACATAAGATCACTCAGTGAATTTCAATAATATGCTGGAACATGGCCGGTGCGTTCTTCAGACTTAAAGGCATCACGCAGAACTGAAAAATGCCCTTCCTGTCTGAATCGCTGCAAACTACTCCTGGCCCTCTACCATCCAAATTTTATTAAAAGTATTTACAATGTCAAGTTTTAAGAGCACATGGAACTTAGCCATTTTTTGATTAAAGGTCTGTACAAGGAGAAGAGTGTAAGGATCATTAACTGTGATATTATTAAAATATCTTTAGTCATGCAAGGTCACAGGGTTCCATCAGCCTTTTGAGCAACCACTATAGGGGAAGCAATGATCAATGACTTCTGGAATACCCACCCCTTTTGAAGCATATCATCTAACCAAACCTTTAAGGCCTTATTCTCATGTTCAATATAAATATATAATGGTAAATATAATTTATCAGATACACCATCAAATGGAAGGCCAATTTATGCTCAGAATGGTGTGGGAGATGTTTAGCCTTCAATATATCAAGGATATCAAGTTATGACAATAGTGCGAAGGTAAAGTCAGGTGAAGTTCCATTGAAGAGGGTATGATAGATAAGGAACCCAACCCATTTCAAGAGATAATATGTCAATGAGTGGAATTCCACCCCCCAGATGGGAAGTCAAAAAGTAAGGAAGTTAACGTCCAAATTAATATGTACCAGTCGCCGCCACCACTAGGTTACGCCCAGAATGACTGGATAAAAAAAATCTGGTAATGCGTCAATTTGAATCCAAAATCAAAACTTGTGCACCAAGAAGGGTCAGGTCGCCTTACTTCATAAAAATCCATTATGGAAGATTTTAATTCAACACAGATGAACTCATCTTAGTTCTAAATCAAGATTTTGCACCATTTTCTAACTCATTGAGTTACCTATTGACCCAATATCTGAGAGCATCAATCGATACCTTATAATAACCCAAGTGAATTTCAAAGGCAAGAAAAAGTAGGCAAGAGCTTGTTTATTGAAACAGCATTGGACAAGACCATCTGAGATGTAGTAATTACAAGGACATTATTGGGAATAAAATCTGGAGGGGAATTAGATCCCATAGAAAGAAGGACCTTCTCCATTGCAACTTTACTAAAATGTGGATAGTATAGGCACCAAAGGATACGTGGGTACCTGTTCCTTCTTAGAGTCAGACTTGACAACCTTCCCCTGGGGATATGAAAAGGGAAGACAGGGGATAAAATGGTAATTTCAACCTCTGGAAATGAAAAGACGCTCACCACTAACACCTGGGTGGAACCACCCTGAGAAGAATAGGTTGAGCAAGGCGCGTTGGTAATTTGGACTCCACCCAACACAGCCTCAGTTGAAAATACTTTGGAGATTTTTCTCCAACTACCTGTGCGCATTGAAGTGTGGCGCCAATAGAGGTGGCCACTGCCACCAAATGCTTCAGAGAAGCCAACTGAGATTCCCATGAGAATGAATATTGCACACAGGATCCAAAGCAACCCAAAATACTGCAATCAGGACGTTCAAAGTTAGGCTCAAGCCAGGGCCTTCACTTGAAACTCTTAAATGAAAGAGGTGAGTCTTAAAGATTCAACACCTAAATTAAAAACGTGTAAAAGGTGTGATGATCTTGAAATGGGGCTTAAAACAACAAGGACACCAACATAATTGGAGGGTTAGAAACTCTATCTTGTTTATCTATCTATTTGAGGCAAGACGACCATGGGATGGACATTACCAAAAGAGAGAAAGAAAGAAAGCATCAACATGAAACCTGAGCATGGTCAACTCCATCAAAGAAGTTTTTCAATTCTGGATTGGATCTTGTATTTTTCTGGTTATGTCATGGGTAAGATTTTTGTGTTTTTTGACCTACTAACTAACAATAGTTTCTTTTGGCTGGCACCCAGATCAATGTGAAAAGGGTTGGAATTAAACACACAACCTTCAGGTTGGTAGCCATATGTCAGAATTGCAGATGACCACATAATCCAACCCTTTGACAAAATATGAGATTTGACTATTATGTTATAATTGTAGAGGGTTGGCAATAGTGGCTGATTGATGAGAATACCATCGGGAAGAATCCCAATGATATTTGAGGCCGTTGACAGATGATAATTTTGTTGGGCATCATCCCCAATAAAATTAAGCAATAATTGATATTGGGATAATACCCAATAGTCAATATATAGGGAATCATTTAGAGCAGAATGGATTGGAGTTGTTGGAAACTACCAAAATGTTTGAACGCCGGAGGAAGAGTGGATCCATCATTGGCCAAAACAATCAGTTTTGTGTACCTAATACCAATTTTTGGTCCGCCAAACACCCAAGGATTATGCTGCCTAAAAAACCCAAGGCAAAGGTACGCGCTAAGATTCTGTGCCTAACACTAAGGGTCAAAACCAGTATATGAACACAAATATTCTCATTGGAAAGCTGAAAAGTTGTGTGCCAATTCTAACTATAAAGACCCCAAATAATTCCCTAATAAAATTAGATTTAAGTTTCTAATAACTTTATTATTTAACATTGGTTGTTTAAACATTGCTATTAAGATAATAGTGCAAGAATCAGATATTCCTAGATTAGTTTTATCAAAATCTCCGCTTGGCTCTACAAAAAGGGAATAGGGAAAGTGTTCCCTACCAGTATCGAAATATCTTCAAGAGGAAGAAGCACCTGTCTAGCGTTGGACAATACTCTCAACGTGGCTTTTGAGGATCTAACTTTAATAATAATCTTCATACTATTATTTCCCCACTTCATATTATTAATCAACGCAAGTATCCACGAATCTGTGCAGTTGAATTCTAGGGCCAGAAGCGAGCCATCAAAGCCCAAGATTTAACATTGGTGCTCACTACAGGGGTTAGTTGAGTTGTCAAAAGTCAAAACTAAAACAACGATGTCTTTTAAGGAAGAGCTTTGAAGGCTCTGGTGGAACTACAGGCCGTCAATGAAATTGTGCTCAGCTTGGCTTCTCAGGCCGATGTTATTACATTAGAGGAGCATATGATCAAGATGGAGGAAACGCTCAAACAACTAGAAATAGTTAATAACGACCTATGCGGAAAAGTTGCCTCTTTAAAGTGGAAAGAGGGCAAACTTGTTAAGGAAATTTTATTTGAGAAAACTGAATGGTAAGCGGATTTAGAAGTCATCTAATGGTTTCATGAGGAGATGGCAAAAATTACCAAGCGTATAGAGGAGTTGGAGAAACAACAATGTGATTGTGAACAATTTGAGGCAAATGATGCCAAAGCAAAGGCATGTGAAAGTCCAAGCAATAAGACCTCTCCGCCCTGAAACATGCTTAAACTATTTGCTGGTGTGTCAGAAGTGACTCCCAAAGTCACTCCTATAGCTTCTTGAGTAGCTGGGTCAGGATCTCCTATTATTGGAACAGCTGAAGAATTTTTTAATATGCCAAAATTACCCATCTTTCACCAGGATAACGCCCCGGCATTTTTCCACTTATTTGAGATGACCATTTTTGGCTATGCGGACTGACAAAAAGCAGTAACCATAATGAACTGCCTTAGAAAAGACTGCCAAAATCTAGTGCTTCCTCACCTCAATGGGGAAAATTGGTCATACATGGAAGCCAAAGCTGCCATTATGTTGGAGTTTGGAAACCCTACTCAGATGGCAAATTGTAAATAAGAGTTCATGGGTATCCAATTCCGCAAAGATGAGACCCTGGCTAGTTTTGTCTACCAATTTTATCAAGAAGCCCAGATCCTGGCAGGGTCAAAAGTGCTTGATGATTTTGATGCATGCATAGCCATGCAGTTGGCACTTCAGCCCTACCGCAAATTGCATCAGATTATGGCAGCAGCACTAATAACCAAAATAATGACCTCACAGATGATGGACCATCTGAAGATGCTGGGAGCAACTTTTGATGCACCCAATCAATCTTATAACGAATTCCAACTGAGGACGATCAAACTATAGTGGAATTAGAAGATGAAATTCCATTGAGCAATGAAAAAGTCGTTATTCAGCAGAATCAAGTTCTGATGGGGAAAACCCCAATGGATCCAAGTAAAAGGATAAATCAACTAGCCACTATTGGAAAAATGAAGCAACAAGACAATTTGCCACCCAAAAATTGGCAGAAGAAATCACGATGATTTGTAAATGTTGTGATTCCTCAAGAGGAGGATGAAATTGCCCAAAAGTTGTGAAAAGGCCTTGCAGTCTAGATGTGGAACTATCTAGCACTTCAAGAGAACCTGTTCCGCCAGATATCTATATGGAATAAAGCTGTTGGCAGGACCATCTCTGGTTGCAACTGGGTCTGCCGTGAGAAGTCCTGAGGCATTAGATGAGATCAGAAATGTGAGGCAATTAATCCAGAGAATAGTATATTATGTCAGTTGATCTTAAATTAGTCATTTAATAAGCAAAATACAAGAAATGCCAAAAATGTGTCTGATCCAGATGACTTTAGCAACAAAAAACGTTACCAAATTAATCTGTGTGAGTAGTGTATCATTTACAAATCTATAAGCAGATTTAATCAAATGTTCAAAATGGCAATTAAGGCTGAGAAATAGGATCCGATCTAGACAAATTTGGATAGAGAAAAACATATCCAATGACAAGAAATAGGATCAATTCTGACGAATTTGGCTTAAGAAAACGCCATTTTTAATTTTTATAGGCAGAAAGCCGCATTACCTCCAATATTGTATTCAGCAGTAGAGCCAGCTTTGGGGATGAGTGCCAAACAATATCTATCCAACTGGCCAATATCCTGATTGAATTGCAATCTCAGGCATTTGAAATGACAATGAAAAATTTAAAAAAGGAAAAATGAGTTGGACGCCTATGGATGGGGCCATTCAAAATTATTAAGTTAGCAAATAATGCCTATACAATTGAATATTGAAGGAAGTCAAGTAGGCAATAGGTCCACACAAAATACTTAAAGTATTGGGCTTAAAAAATATATAAATATAAGAAAAAGATAAGATAAAAAATAATAAAAAGATGCATAAAAAATAAAAAGGTAAAAAATATTAAAAAACAGTTTTTAATTCAAACAGTAATGCATCTAGTGATATTCCCATCTATCAAGCGTGGAGGAAGGAATAGTAGCGGGCATGAGTCCTGAGCGTTGGAAGGATCAGAAAGGGCTGAAACTAGGTCCACAGGAATAGTCCCTATCAACAAGATGTTGAGACCTGTCCTGGGGTTTGTACAGGTGGCAAGGGTGCCAGCGGAACCCGTCCTGGGGTTTGTTTAGGTGGCAAGTGTGCCTACAACCTGTCATGGGGTTAATACAGGTGGACCAGTTGATCTCTTGCAACTGATGTGAAGATGGGACTGGCGCAGCATGATGTCATGGGAACTGCGCTCAAGAAGAGGTGGCAACAGGTAGCAACCAAGGATATGAAGTCATTGAACTGAGTTGATCATATGGGCGTTGAGTGCAGACAGAGATGCACTACGCTGAGGACATAGAAATATGACAAACCAAATATGAGCTCCAGATGAGACGGCTTCTATTCCCAAGGGTTCTATCTTCCATTGGAGATTTGGTCAAGAAGGGGGATGTGTCAGAATTGCAGATGACCAAATAATCCAACCCTTTGACTGAATATGAGATTTGATGATTAGGTTATAATTGTAGAGGGTTGGAAATAGTGGCTAATTGATGAGAATACCATTGGGCAGAATCCCTGATGATATTTGAGGCCGCTGACAGATGATAATTTTGTTGGGCATCATCCCCAATGTAGTTAAGCAATAATTTGATATTGGGATAATACCCAATATTTGAATTATAGGAAATTGTTCAGAGCAGAATGGATTGGAGTTGTTGGAAACTACCAAAATTTTGAACGCCGGAGGAAGAGTGGATTCATCATTGGCTAAAACAATCAGTTTTGTGTACCTAATACCAATTTTTGGTCCGCCAAACGCCCAAGGATTATGCTGCCTAAAAAGCCCAAGGCAAAGGTACCCGCTGAGATTCTGTGCCTAACACTAAGGGTCAAAACCAGTATATGAGCACAAATATTCTCATTGGACAGCTGAAAAGTTGTGTGCCAATTCTAACTATAAAAACCATAAATAATTCCCTAGTAAAACTAGATTCAAATTGATAATAACTTTATTGTTTAACATTGGTTGTTTAAACATTGCTATTAAGAGAATAGTGCAAGGATCAGATATCCCTAGATTAGTTTTTAAAAAAATCTCCGCTTGGCTCTACAAAAAGGGAATAGGGAAAGTGTTCCCTACCAGTATAAAAATATCTTCAAGAGGAAGAAGCACCTGTCTAGCGTTGGACAATACTCTCAACGTGGCTTTTGGGGATTCAACTTTATTAATAGTCTTCATACTATTATTGCCTCAATTCATTTTATTAATCAACGCAAGTATCCACGAATCTGTGCAGTTGAAATCTAGGGCTAGAAGCGATCCATCAAAGCCCAAGATTTTAACACTATACGTCCTAATAACTTGCATTCCACTTCCTTTATCTATCTTGTTTTTCTGAAAGTAAAATTTATGCACCCAATGACATGAATCTCCCTCTACTGCATATAGGAGGTCTACACTTTGTTGAGCATCCATAAGAGATGAAAAAGCTGTGGTATGTTTTGAGAAATGAACTTGAAACTCCGCCAAGTCATCCAAAACTTGGTCACTACTTCTAAGGAAGGCAAAAATAAATTTACATTTTCTTATGAGGTAAAGCCTGAGCTAGTTTAAGGCAAAAATGGTGTTGCGTCAGACGGAAGTCTGCCACCACCACGCAGAAACTACTAACAAAACATACCATTTACCAAACAAAGAATAACAATCTGATCAAATACTGAAAATTCATATGGTATAAGAACCATAGCTTTACCTAATTCAAGGCAAAGAGTGGAGATGGTTGAAATTAATGGTCAGTCAATTATGTCATGGAACCAGCTAACAAAGTTAAGACTGGTTTTTAGTCAATGTCATAATTAAATGACATAATTTTGGGAGTGGATCATAAAGATAATATGGGAGATGGGCCAGGCCAGAAGAGTGAATATGGCCTCCCTCCCTGACCCTATATACTGTAGATAAACGTTGGGTTTCTGTCATGCAAGCCTAAGTTCATTCCCAAGAATCATGTGATGTGAGTCTAGATGGTATACTGATAGGGTTAAAATTACCAGCTATAGTTCAAATGATGATGATTTGTTGCATTTAGATTATGAATGCAGATTAAATCTGTTTATGAAATGTAGTAAAACAGATAACAGGGGTGTTTGGTTAACATCATAGTCTTAAGCTTATGCTTACTTGAGATATAAAACTATGATGAGTGGGTCTTGTTCTATTGCCTAGAATTGATTCAAGCCCAACAAATTGAGTAAGGTCCAAAATCCAATTTTTTCCTTTGATTAGGTTTCTTTGACAAATTTCACTGTTTGTGATATCTCTTACAATGAGGGATCTTAGTTTCATATATATTTACTTACCCTATGCTACCTTTTGTTGGCCTTGCATTATACCTCTTTATGGCGGTATCCTTGTTTTTTTCCATAAGCTCATAAGGTGGGAGCACCATAATGGGTGCGTGCACTTTGCTTTTATTATTGTTCTCTTTCTAGAGAGTTAGAGACACTCTCCTCACATTAGATGACAAACCCTTTTATTTTTCTTGTTGAAAATAATTTCATGTGGAACTCTTTTGTGGTGGTGATAGAGTGCGTTGGCTGTGCTCTTTAGTTTGAATACTTCTGACCATGGCGTTATTGTTTCTTTTGGAAATGGGCCAGTTTGACATTTTTTTTTTACTGCCTGTGGAAGCAACTCCCACCCTTTCTACAAGTACTTGGCGGTTTTGGACCATTTGTGGGCCTGTTGCTTGTGCTTCTAATTTTTCCAGAACTTCTATCAATTATCTACAAGCAGCCTTCGCTTGCCTTCTCCTGGAATTGAGAGGCTTCATCAGTTTTTACTACAGGCTCCTGTCTGGGTACCTCTAGTTTTGGAATTTATGTCAAGGGTGGAGGAGGCGATAGAAGGTTTGGAGCGCCTCCTGGAAGCGGAACAACCTAGGTTTTCTGCCTTCCAACCTTCTTTGAATCATTTTGTCCCATTGATTTGGGCGCCTTTGGTGCCCCTATCCATATGAATCCAGTTGTGTTTTAGGATACGTATGTCATGTCATTGTCAAAATGTCATTATTCCTAAAAACTGTAATCATCTGGTCAGTGGACACTCAAGGGTTGCGGGCTCCACTTGCTTCCTCCCATCCTGCAATTGGCTTTTCATTTGTGAATTCCTCGCCCCAACCAAAAGGTGGACTGTTGATTTGTCTATGGGTGTTTCACTGATGATGACCCCATAAATGCTGGACTTGGAAACGCCAATTTTCTTTTGCTACTGGCAGCATCAGTTGTTTCCTTACCTTCATTTTTAGGTAAGCGCGAGGGATAGCAGGTGCCTGTGCTAATAGATTAACTAAATGTTTCATATATTTGGTCACAAAGGTTTTATTGGTGACCACCCCTATAAATACTGCTCCTGAAACATCAGAATATCAGTTTCAATTGGCTTTTTATTGCTCTTGTACCATTCTTTCTGGGAGAACGTAGGGGTCAGCTGGGGCTTGAGGCTAATATATTACTTATATGTTTCATATATTTGACCGCAAAGTTTTCACTGGCAGTCATCCCTATAGATACTACTCTCAGACAACCTAGTTTTCTATTAAAAAGGCGGCACCTTCTGGTGCCTTGCTTTCACTCTGGGGGAACTCAAGTGTTGGCAAGGGTCTTGCCCTGACATTTTTACTAAGTTCATATAGATTGAATAGGTTATTACATAACAACATTTCCCAGAACAACGCAAACCCTCAGTGGAAGGGAGTATCAGCATCTCAGTAATAAATAACAGGACACAATTGGATATCTCGTCAGTTAGGGTGCCTCTGGAACCCAAAACTCCGTTTTAATGGAACTTTATATATACAAATTAGTCATTTCATTTTTAGTACTAGATGGTCCCAACCAAATTAGTCATTTCTTATTTTTCCTGTGAAAGCTACCTGAGGCATTATCTGTATATAATATCACCCCTGAGAATCCTTGACTGACCCCACCATGATTGGCTACATTCAGAAGATAAAAATACTTTATTAAGGGAATATGGCAACAGTTATGCTATCACAGAAGATGTGCTAGATATGTCCCATCAGTCATAAGAGTGTTTTAAATATACCACTCCCTTTTTGATATGGAAAAACATCCTGGTGGCTTATTCTACCTGAATCTGATCTTACCCTGGGTTTTTCAGAGTTAACTTCATTTAATAATTAGTGCTCTGTAATTTTGCTTTAGGCTACTCTTTCTTCCCCTTCAGGATAGTTTAGGACAACAATTTTAAAAGATAATGGGGCCTCAGAGAATTTTATTGATCTGGACCTAATTGACTACTTTGGGTTGCATTAATTACCTGGTTATATGGTTATGCAGAAGCCTCCCAGGGTATTCCACCTTGAAGTTCCAGAATTTGGTTATTATCAAGTTGTTATGTTACACTTTGTTATCCACTTCTTGGAGGTCAAATACTTGCTATACCCACTTATCTTGGGAGTGGGTTGGTGGCGTATATTTGATGCAAAACCAATTTAAAGGCCAATAACCTAACTTTGTCTTTGAGAAGTAAACATGTATTAGTAATTCCCATTTTAAACAATAGCACTCTGAGCAATTTGCTACAGTGGCCCAATGTACATAAGCTTAGTTTTACACCTCTTCTAAATCCCACTATTGTAGCACCCATACTCCCCTGTTTGTAGGGGTTGGAGTCTTCATCTGATGTGCTGCATCAAATGCTTTAACAAATCACTCAGAATTTATTGTGATTTTAAGCTCACAGGTGACCTGATCCGCGTCTCCTCCCTAATATATCCTTTGACCTAAAGGAAGAGATAGCATTAGATTCCTGGGTTACAGAAAAAGTTTCCAAGGGGGCCATTTTTCAGCTTACCTCTCCAGTATGCTCGCTGCTATTCTTTGTGGAAAAGCGGATGGTACACTATGTTCTTGCATTAATTATGGTAAATTTAATAAATGTGAACATACCCAATATGCATATTATTCCTCTGGAGGCACAAATTTTCCGCTATGTGAAGGATGTCAAAGTCTTCTCCAAGCTGATTTGTTTACCCTTTTTCACCAGATCACATCAAAAAGGGGATGGAATGGCTCACTTCATTATGTACCAGAAGGTAAGTTTCCAATTCTTGGTCATTAATTTTGGGCTCAAGTATGCACCTGCAATTTTTCAACATTGTATTGGTGTGCCTTAGGTGAATTGTTAGGGGTATGCTCTGTGGACTAATGGTTGACATTCTGGTGCTCTTCATCAATCAAGCATCTCGTGAGGTTAGCCTGTGGCAGGTGGTGGAGCATATGAGAGCATTGAATTTGACGCTGAAGATCAGCAAGTGTGAGTTTTTAAGTCCCAAGTCACCTTTTTGGGCGCCATTATATCTGGTAAAGGATAAATGATCAAACCAGACAAAGAGAAGGATATTTAGGTTAGCCTACGCCCACCTCAGCCAAAGAATTGAGGAGCTTTTTGGGGACTTAAACTTCCTTAAGAAGTTCATGCCAAGGCTTTCAGAGGTAGTGACATCCTTATATAAAGCCAGCGAGTGAAAACTTTCCATTGGTCTTTAAACTGGAGGATGCCTTTCAAGCTTTTATATGCACTTTGCTCTCCACTTCATTCCTTCACCACGTGGATCCTAGTATGGAGTTTGTAATAGCTAGAGATGCAACTAACTTTGCTTTTATGAGCCTTTGTTACAAGTGGGAAAAGATGGAGTTGAGCATTCTTTAGTATATTTTTGCCAGAAAATGTCCTTTCCTGAATTAAATTACGCTGTTTATGACAAGGAACTTTGGCGGCATTGGAATCATTGACATATTAACACATCACATTTTTGGTTATTCCAGGCCATTTCACATTTAACTGACCAGTGGGCTTTGTTATGCTACTGAGCTCCTCATGTCCTGACCCCCTGACAAACTCGCTTGCATGAGACACTTGCCTAATTTGTGTTCCCTTATAAATTCAGGAAAGGCAGGAAGAATGTCTTAGCTGATTTAAACTGTAACCATGCGTTAGCTCCTGACCCCAAGGAAGTGGAATTGCATAATATTATATTGGTGATTCCCAAGAATTGGTTTTGTCTAAGCAACCATCCTACCTACATGCATTCTGGCGCTTGCTTCTCTGGGGAATCTATATAAGTATGGTATGTTCAGAAAGGTCATCCTTTCTCAGTCCTTATCAACCAAATCTTTTAGTTCTTGATAAATACATTTTGAATCATGTATTTATAATGAAGGGTTACCATGTAAATGACAATATGTTATGGTTCCAGAACGCTTGTCAGTTCCTCAAGGACCTCTCCGCCTAGAGATAATCAAGGAACATCACAATGGGATAACTGTAGGGCACCCTGGGAAAACAAAACCCTGGAGCTTATCTGCTGTATATATATGGGAAAGGAATTTTTGATCAGGTTGCAAGGCATACCAAGTAGTGCCTTGTTTGCAACAGGATAATACTAAATTGTCAGTCTTTTATGAGGGTTGTTGGTACCAATCCAGTAAGCAGAGGGACCTTGGACTTCTTTCTCAGTAGATTTTTGTGGAACTACCTCTCTATGAGAGGCATGATGCTATCATAGTAGTGGTGGACTGGTTTACCAAGTTCGCCCTTTTCATTCCATATCACATAAAAATAGTATCTCAGATGGCCAAGTTGTTTGTTTCCACATCTTCTCCTCCCATGAAGTGCCAGGAGATTGTTGTGACTGCAGGCCCCAGTTCACATTGGTATTCTAAAAGTAGTTGTGCAAAACTCTACAAATTTGCCTGTGCCAATCTACTGCCTTCGTCCCTCAATCTTATGAGTAGACAGAACTAGTAAATCAAAGTTTTGTTCATTTTTTGCGGTGCTACATGGCAGCAGACCACTCAGACTGGGCCTCATATCTCCCTCTGGCACATTTTGGGTATAATAACGCCCTTCAATCCTGAATTGGGTTTTCATTATTTTTCACTAAGATGGTTGTAATCCTTCCTTTAACATGGAACCCAGCTGTGATTATCAGGTGGAAGCCGTGGTGACTTTACCAGGTTCAGCAAGAAAGGACATAAGGAGGTTAACACCAACTTGGACGCAGCTATAAAGGACTGCAATGAGAAAGAAGATGGGAAGATAAGGGTAGGGTAGGGTAGGCCCAGAGTATAAGGAGGGGGATCTGGTGATGTTGGGTGCCAAACTTATTTCCACTAAGAAACCATGTAAGAAGCTGGGACTGGAGAGGATTGGGCCCTACCTTATTTTAAGGAAGGTGGGGAATGCCTCATACCAATGGAGCTTCCAGAGAAATTATGAATATTTTCAAATTCCATGAGAGTAAGCTAACCTGGTTTGAGGGGTCTTGTAATGGATGGAAAACTATAGTTCTGACTGCCATATATTCAAACAATACTCCGGCGCATGACAACCAACCAAAGCATCCTAACTTAGTAGGGAGGGGTTTGGGGCACTGACAGCGCCAAACATTCACCTACTATCGGTTGGTTATGCCAAATCCTCTGGGGAAATTGGTCCAAAACCAACCTACTCAAAAAACTCCTTGACGAGGAAAAGACTAACAGGTAAGCAAGGTATGCAAACCCCAAAACAACCTTTATTTTATTCAGGATAATAAAATGACCCGCTGACCAGAGCTCGTCTGGGGAGCAACCAACAATGCTCCCCAAGAAAGGGAAATGCTAGGGTGAAAATTCCAAAGTGAACTTTGGAATGGGCAGGCGCGCCTTATAAAGGCAGCACTTTGGGGGTCTCACCCAAGTCATAGATTAGGCTTGTGTGAGCCTAATCAATGACTTGGGTGATTCATAACCTAGCACCTGAAATGACCAAACCAAAAATCTTCTAAAAGCAATCTGACTCAGATCTGGAAAATCTGAATCTGAGTCATAATGCAATGATTGAGTCAAACTTGACCGTTACATCACCCCCACTTAAAGTAGGGCCCTTCCCTGAAGAGGGGCCCCACAGCAGAAGGCTGCCATGATGAGGGCTTCCTGAGGTGAGTTACCTTGAGCCCCAGAAAAATTAGCCCAGATAAACTCTGGGCCCCTCAAGGAAACAACAAATGGTGAGAGCAAACTGGGACTGGGCTGCCATAATCAGTCCATTTGGCACGAGGATGCACGCCCAGCACTTGGCTGCATTGCGCCCCCTCCCAAGCTCCTGTTAGTGATGGACTTCCCATCCCAACTGAGAAGGTGCTTTTGCCAAGAAAATGTGAGAGGGGTGCATGTTGCAGCATGGCTGAACGTCTGACCCCTTTCTGGGTGGACCATCCTTAAGTGGAGGGAGCCCTGCTTGGGTAGGTCCCCTCAGTGCTGCCAAATCCCTGGTGGGCAGGAGGGCCCACCTGGAAAATGAACTGACGGTCACTTTAGATCCTGGGTTGGCCATCAGTCACCAGCTCCCACTGGTGCTGGTTCCATGACAACCAGGACCAAGTGATCACTGAGGTCAGACCAAACTGGGGATCAGCTCGTGCAGTGCACAATGACTTTGGAATAATGTAATGGATGGAAAACCCCCAGTTCTGACCGCCTTATATTTGAACAATACTCCATCACATGACAACCAACCAAAGCATCTTAGCTGAGTAGGGAGGGGTTTGGGGCACCAACAGCACCATACAGTCACCTACTAATTGTTTTGTTTGCCAAATTCTCTGGTGGAATTGGTCTGAAACCAACTTACTCAAAAAAACTTCTCAATGAGGGAAAAAGACCAAAAGGTATGTGAGTTATGAGAGCCCCAAAACAACTTTTACTTTATCAGGATAATAAAATGGCCAGCCGACTAGAGCTCATCTGGGGAGCAACCAACAATGCTCCCCAGGAAAGGGAAATGCTAGGGTGAAAATTCTGAAGTGAACTTTTGAATGGGCAGGCGCGCCTTATAAAGGCAGCGCTTTGGGGTCTCACCTGAGTCATTGATTAGGCTCACACAAGCCTAATCTATGACTCAGGTGAGGCACAACCTAGCACCCAAAATGACTGAACCAAAAATCTTTTAAATGTGATCTGACTCAGATTTGGAAAATCTGAATCCAAGTCAGAATGTAACAATTGAGTCAAACTCGACTGTTACAGGTCTCTTCCAAAGACACTGAATTCATACCTTGTGGATAGGGAACTAAGTGGGGGTTGATGGGATTGTGGCTTACCACCAAGTGAAAAGAAGACTCAAGTATTTGGCCTTTGAAAATGGTTTAATGACACAAAAAGGCCTGGGTTCCAGCTTGTAATTGTGCTCACGCTCAGTACTTTTTTTATTACTTTCCACGACCATTTCCCTGATGTCACAGGCTAAAGTCCACCGCTAAATTGCAACTATGAAACTGCACTCAGCCCACAAGAACTTCTCGCTAGATGTCATATCTGGGGGTGGCGCCTCAAAAGAACAATAGGGTAAAGTCATGGTTAAATGACATATTTGTGGGAGTAGATCGTAGGGAAAAGGGGAAGATGGGCCAGGCCAGAAGAGTCAAGTTGGCTGCTATCCCTAACCTTAGATTCACTGTATATAATTTTTAGTTAAAGCTAAAATGGCTTAAGTTTATCTTTAGGTATTTTGTAGTGGGGGCCATTACATTACATTGATATCTAAATATTACCAATTATAGTTTTAACAATGATGGTTCTGTCACGATTCTATTATGACTGGACAATAATAGTGGGACAGCTAGGGCGATTGGGAAGAATCCGCCAGAAAAAATATCAGTTAAGATTATTCAAGTGCCTCGAGATGAGGTGATATTGGGATATAATGGGTTATTATTAGATCGCCTCTATATAAGACAATAAGGCAATAAGGCGATGTTAACATTTGACAGATATGAAGTAAATCACCTACAATTAGGGCAATAGAGGATTAATTAATAACAAGCCAAATTTGAGTAGAATCAGCAGAAGAGAATAGCCTAAGCTATGGGAGCAGTATCGTCTGAAGCTGCTGTATAAAAGTGATATGGGCGATTGAGAGAAGTTAAGTTGTTAGTAGTAGAGAGAAATTGGGACAGAAAAAGATCACTGTATTTATTGAAATAAATAAAGATTCGATTAAGGCAATTGCTCCTATTTTTAAGTTTATTTTCAAGTGTGTCTGAAGGACTGACAATCCCCACATTGTCTGTCTGTTGCTCAGTGGGTTCAACCTGTATGACCAATATGGCAGATCCTAACAATGCTGACCAAATTTATAACAGTGGTGTTCACTACAGGGGGCCCATTGATCAACCACCTAACACTCTGGAACTCCAGTCACCAGCCATGCCTTACACAAGCTGTGTTTCTGGGGAATCTTCACGGAACACTGCACCAGCTGGATATGAGAAACTCAGACTTACCTTAGACGTGGTGCTCAAAAACCAAGACGAACTTCAAGAGTGAGATGCTGTCATGCACCAACTTGATAGCACGTTTAGAAAAATGCAAATCTTTGGGACAACAAAGCAAAGAACTCGCCAACAAATTGAATGATACCACCAAACAGCTGCAGTGTGCAGGACAAATATTGATCAATACCTCTCAGTCTTCTCGCTGGAACAAGGATGACCATCAAGAGGGGGCATCATATGAGGAAGAAAATGATGCTGGTCAGAGCTACTACACCCAGGATGGTAGTACCAGATATGAATACAAGTCAGAATGACACTTCCCTCAAGTAATGGCGGTACTGCCCATGGCAGAAGGTCATGCTACCCCTGAAGCGGCAGACATCCCAACTTCCGCTGATCCAGCTCCTCATCAAATAACTGCTTTGAGATCTTGACCCATTTCTCATTATAGCCCAAAACCCCATGAATGGGATGAGGAGGTTAATATCAAAAAATTACCTCTGTTTGACCGCAATGGGAACATTCATGGTTTCTTCAAATGGTTTGAGTTTGCAGTGGAAGGCGCATCTGATAGATGGAAGGCTAAGTTGTTGATATCTGCCTTGGATGTTGGGAGTGCTAATCAGGTCACCTGTTACCTCCCAAGTAGCTCTGTCACCTATAAGGATGTGAAGGATACTGTACTCCGCCTGTTTGGGGGTACCTCAAAGATGTTGCAGCGGAAAGCAGAATTCTTAACAATTGGATTCCATTGAAATGAGACTCTCCTGGAGTTTTCTGATTGATATACAATGGAAGCCCATGTGCTGATTGGGGCAGGATACTTAGCAGAAGCTGATGTGTGCATCGCCATGACCTCCGCGGTGAAGCCATATTAAGAGACTTCACAATGTCATTTTGCCGCTTCTGGATGATGACATACCTCTGCTCAAGATTGTACAGTTTTTGTGGTACATATCCCCTAACTTTCCGCCACTGAATATGGAATGAAAGACTATCACCACTACTGCACCCTCTTATTCAGGAGAATACTCTCATCTGACCCCAGCTCCATTTAGCAATCCTCAGCCATTCTATAACTCTGCGCCTTGTCCTCAGCTGAATTATACTCAACAGTTTGATCAGCATCAATGGGCTGGTCATGAAAACTGTCAGCAACCCAACTATTGACCAGGACCTATCTATGCCAAATGTCAACAATCATCTTACTGACCTGGGGCTGGTTACTCTGAACAACCCCACACTTTCCGATCTGGACCCTCTTATGATAATCAAGGACGTAGCTCTTATGGGGTTAACTGCTATAAATGCGAGAACCCTGGTCATTTGGCAAAATTCTGCCATAACCGCCATGTGAACTATGTACACCAAGATTAATACTATCAGGGAAAAGATGGAGCGGAGTAGAGATGGGACCTTCTACCTCTGCAATACCATCTCAAAACGTCCCTGAATCAATAGTAGTATACCCTGCGGAAGTCCCTCAGTACAATGACGGACTTTTATATCAGCAGCCAGTTGGAGGAGTAAATGTAGTTACATGAGCTCAAGCCAAGGCGGCAGCAAAAGAAGAGTCCCCCAAACAACTGAAGCTGTATGCCTGTCAAATGCTTGATCAAGCTTCATTGGACAAACTCAATTCTGCTGCAGATGCTCCAACTCTGAAAGGAGCAAACGTCGCCCTTCCAGTAGATGCCATTGTCAAAGAATACCCCCAAGTTGGAGAAGGGATAATGAGTTTTGTTTAAAAAAGAGAGCCCATAAATATTCACATATTAAACAGTCAATATTTTCTTATTCTGAGTGTACATAAGTGATATTTTTGTAGCGAAAAATAGGGCTTGCGCTATAATAAATACTGGTGCTCCAGTCAACATAATTTCATTAAATTAATGGCAAAGATGACGTTGAAACCTGATGTGGACCATCAAATGGTTTGTGGAACTGCTGGAGCAGTAAGCACAGTCTCTGAGGGGGCTTAAAGTGCGCTACCTCTGCACTTTGGGTCCATTGTCATTGTAGCCCTGGCAATTGTGCTGCCAAATGAAAACTATGACCTGTAAAGGTAATTGCTTTCCTGCGCCATTTTGGGGCTGTTGTTAATATGACATATGAGACCCTCGCCATTCTGGGTCAGCGGATCCCAATTTACTTTACCACTAGTGGAGTACCAAAGGATCCAGTGCATATGAGCCATATCAACTTTGACTATAGTGATGAGGTGATGCCAGTTTGGTATCACTGACTAAAGCGCAAGACTTGGCTCTTCCTCAGAAGATATACGAATATCAAGGGATACCTCTTCAAGCGGCAGGGCCCATATCTATTTTTTCTGGCCATCAAGTCTTAATGAGCACTGAGCTAGAGGTGGAAGTGCCTAGTGGGATATATATGGGGAAGTCATTGGGCTCTATCATCAAATGAGTTTGAGCTGCATGTGGCTCCAGGGGTTATACTTCCAGGACATGGAGAGATTAAGGTTTTTCTAGCAATCCTCCAGAGAAAACCAATGCAAATCCGCCGACATTAAATTGTAGTATATTTAATCTGATTCCAATAGACAAGGTCCTTCAGGTTCATGATTTCAGGTCATTAATGAATTTGGTCTACCAGTCAAGACACCAGCTGGTGTACTAACGGTGGTACTGCGGAGTAATTTAATAGATCTATAAGAAGAACAAAAAGATTAAGCAATAGCTTTATTTCATAAGTATAAGGGGATTTTTGCTGTCGAAGATCATGACTTAGGGTGTGCTTGGGGGTGGTCCATTGAGTAGACACTGGAGATCATCACCCCTATAAGGTCTCAGCTGATCTGACGATTGAAGGCAGCAGAAGATGTTGTCACTAATGAAATTGACAAGTTGCTGGAGCAAGGGATGCTTGAAACATCCAAGAGTCTGTGGGCTTTGCCCATTCTGATTGTCAAAAAAAGGACGACACCAACCATGTAGTAATAGACTACCAGAATCTCAACAGTATTTAAAAAGGATTTGTACCCTTTGCCAAGGATTGACAATGCTTTGGATTGGTTAAGGGGAGCCCGTTATTTTTCTATGATGGACTTGATATTGGGTTACTAAAAAATTGAGTAACCTGTGGTGGAACAAGGAAAATGCGCCTTAATCACCTCCAAAGGCCTTTTTCAAGTGATGCGGAGCCTCAAGGACTCTGCAACGCCCCAGCACAATTCAGCGAGCCATGGATACTATTCTTGGTGACCTGAAACTGTCATGCGTCCTTGTATACCTCAACAATATTAACATTTTCTCTCAAACCTTTTTGGAGCATCTCGTCACTTAGAAGCAGTATTCTGCTGTCTGGCTGAGGCGAATATTAAAATTAAACCTCAAAAATGTAACTTCTTCAAAGATCATCTGAAATACCTGGGGTTTGTGGTAGACTCTAAAGGGCTGAAACCGCAGCCAGCTAATTTGGAGGCCATCAGCAAAATGACTACACCTAATAGTAAATGCAACATATAGGTATTTTTGGGAATGGTCAGTTACTACTGGCGCTTTATCCCTAATTTTAGCTGTAATGGGGGGCCATTGTTTGAGTTGTTAAAAAAGGACGCTGTGTTTGAATGGACGGAATGACGCCAATCCACTTGATACACTTTGTACGGCATTGATCAACACATCAGTGTTACGCTATCCAAACCTTGATTGGGAGTATATTGTGCAGATGGATGCATCCCTTTCCGCTGTTGGGGCATTACTTTCTCAGAAAGATGACGAAGGAGAGGCTCATCCTGTGGTGTACTGTAGTCAAAGTCTGAACTGCCCTGAGCATAATTACACTGTGACAAAGTGGGAGTGCTTAGCAGTGATCTACGCATATAAGAAATTCTGAGTCTATCTGCATAGGTAAAGTTTAAAGTTGTAACAGACCACGCGTCATTACACTGGTTGCAGAACCTCAAAGAACCTGAAGGCTGTTTGGCTCGATGGGCTCTTAAGCTGCAGGCTTATAACTTCAAGATCCTCCATTAGCAAGGAGTAAAGCATCAGAACGCTGACTGTTTATCTCAATTGCCAACTGTTGCAGTGACAGTGGACCTCAGTGACATGATGTATGATAAGATGCTCAGCGGAAAATATGATGACAAACTGCCCCAAGTGATCAAAGTGTTAAATGAGATGCAAACAAATACCTTCCAACGGAATGGGGAACCGTACAAGTGGATTGGTGATTATATGGTGAATTTTCTATGCCCTTCAGCACGACCAGGAATCATTATGAGCGCGCACAAGACAGTCGGTCATGGTGGAGTTCATAAGACTATGGAGTTGTTACACCCCCAGTACTATTGGGAAAGTATGAGCTTCAATGTGCTTGAAACTATTTCCTGTTACCATCAGTGCCAAGTGGAGAAGCCATTCCGCCATAAGACTTCATACCAGTTAGTGAAATCACATTTTGCTTGGCATACAGTTTCCCTTGATGTCATTGGCCATGCCAACAGGAGCCAACCAGTGTAAGTACATTCTTGTAGCTATCAACCACTTGACCTGGTGTGTCAAAGCAAGGGTGATATGAGACTTGGGGCGGTTACTGTGGCTAGGTTTGTTATGGAATGCATTATTTAGCAACATGGCTGCCCTCAGTTTATTCTCACTGACATTAGAACCAACTTCACCTCACACATCCTACCCAAACTGAATGAGCTTATGGGAATCCGTGGGGTTCTAATGACCCCATACCACCCCAAATCCAATGGAATGGTTGAATGGGTGAATGGGACTCTGGTTAACATACTACAAAAATTTAGTAATAGATCAACCTTCCAATTGGAGCTCTCTCTTTCCACTGCCATGTTCACCTATAACATTAGTTGCCATTCCACCACGGGAAAGAGTCCCTTTCAACTACTATATGGCTGGCACCTGGCTCTTCCACCATTACTATATTTGTGTGTAGAAGACACCAGCAGACTGGAACCCCACCACTATTTGACTAACCTCATGAACATTCTGATCAGATTACAAACTGAAGCATATTCCTTCAGCTTAGCCAAGAAAATCAAGAATCAGGCCACCAATCAGGTATGTCATAGCAGGCTAGCGCCATTTAAGGAAGGCAATATGGTTCTCTTCCACAACCAACATGGATTCAGGCAGAAACACAAGTAGGCCAGTATTTGGATTGGTCTGTTAAAAGTTATAGAGAAAACTGGGGTCAACACATATACTATCAAGGACCCTGCAAGTGGTCAGATCATCAACCGAGTGCATGCAAAGTTCCTCTTACCATACAAACAATAGGAGCCTTATCATCCAGTCAAGGAGGGGGTAATGTTGTGATTCTGATATGACTGGATGATAATTGTGAGACAGCTAGGGCGGATTGGGAAAAATCTGCCAAAATTGATATCAGTTATGATTATTCAAGTGACTTGAGATGAGGCAATATTGGGATATAACAGGTTATTATTGGATCACCTCTATATAAGGTGATAAGGCAATAAGGCGATGTTGGCATTTGACAAATATGAAGTAAACGCCTACAATTAGGGCAATAGAGGATTAGAGAATAACAAGCCAAATTTGAGGAGAATTGGAAGAGAATAGCCCAAGCTATGGGAGCAATATCACCTGAAGCCGTTGTATATAGGTGAGATGAACAATTGAGTGAAGTTAATTTGTTAATAGTAGAGAGAGAATGGGACAGCAAAAGAGCGCTTTATTTATTAAAATAAATAAAGAATTGATTGGGGCAATTGCTCCTATTTTTAAGTATACTTTCAAGTGTGTCTGAAGGACTGATGATCCCCACATCGTCTGTCTGTTGCTCAGTGGTTTGACCTGTATGACCAATATGGCAGATACTAACTATGCCATCAAAATTTATAACAGGTTCATTAAGTTTAACTTCTGTGCGTGGATTGAATTTGTTTAAAAGTTAAGGATTACAGATATTATAGGTGCAGTTAATATTAAAGTCTCAAATTTGTGCTTACTTGAGATATAAAACTAATGAGTAGGGCCTCATTGTATTGGCTATAGTTGTTTACAAGCTCAAAAAATTAATTGAGGCCCAAATTCCCATCTTTTCTTTAAATTAGGTTTGCTATAACCAATCACTCTGTTGGTCATCTCTCTTACAATATAAAACCTTGGTTTTATAATTCTTTATCTATCATATGCTACTTTTGTTGGACTCATAGTATACCTCCTTATGGTGGTATCCTTGGTTTCTTACATTAGCGCTGAGGGTGGAAGAACTGTATTGTGTGCATTCTCTTTGCGTTTATTATGGTATCTTTCTGGAGAGTTAGAGACACTATCCTCACAGTCATGATGAGTAACCACCCAAAACACAAACCAGAATATCAGTGATATAACTGAGCAAGGGTTTTGTATTTATTTGGAGGGAAAAGGGGGAGGGTTGTGATTCTCAGCTAAAGTCACAAACAGGCCCACCAGAGGTCACATGGTGCTAGCAGTTGTGGGTACAGATTTAAAGGAAGCAGGTGTAAAAGGCATGGTCTGCCCACTAGAAGCATTCACTCCCACAAGAGGAGATCTGCGTAGTTGTTGTAAAACTTGGCAAATTGGGTGAAAAGCATCTTTAAAATCATAGTCACATTGCAATGCTACAAGGTATCCAAGAGGAAAGAAACACTCAGGTGGTTTACAAATTAGTATCCCCATTAAAGCAGAAATTGTATTGGGATGGTCACAATTACCACTATTGCCCAGTTATTATGCAGACCAGTGAACATGGCAAATAATATATTGTGATGGACTTCACTATTAGTAAAACTAGAAATGATATTTTTTGAGTAGTTTTTGTTTTTTAGCACTAGTGGCGCCCAATCCAAAAGGTGGAGCCACCACGCATCTTTATTTGCAAATGGGCCAAATAAAGGGATTATCATAAATTAAAAAATACTAATATAGCCCCTAGGCTATCAGCCTAGAAGGCCATATCAGATGGTGAGAAAGCTTTGGGGAAACATTTTCTGACACCCATTTTAGATGTCAGACTATGGCAGACAACATTGGGGTAGGGGCATCAGTGACATGAGGCATAAGGAGGTATAGTTGTGGGTTTTCTTCATTAATGAGGCCGGCGGTGTCCATTGCCTCAACATATTGAGCAAGTTGATTCTCAGAAAAAATGATAAGAGCTGTCACACAAGTAAATGACTTGATGCGCCATTAGGTTTGGGGATAGTTGGGGTCAAAAAGAGAGGTTTTTTCTGCATTGATGCAAGTGCATCTTGCACTGAAAGCAAGCTCCTCAATTTCATATTTAGCATTCTCATCAAAATCAGAAAGGAAATTTGGGATGGGAATACCCTCAACTAGGGGTTCCATCACCTCATGGAGATGCTGGCGGAGGAGGATGTTGGCAGGGGCAGCTGCGGCTTCCACTGCCATTTGATTGATATTTTTATAATTTGGAAAGCCGCTTTTAGAGCAAAAAGGCGGGGTTTGAGTAGTATATGTTAATATAACAAAAGTAAAAGAAATTTACTAACAACTGCACCTGTTGTGGGATGTTGTCTTAAGAGTTATAAGGTAGGGGATGAAGAAAGATTTGCATAATTTTTCATTAATCACTTCTTTCCTGACTTTGGAAGATCAACACACTAACGCTTTTGAGATCAGCTCAAGTCTGACCTGGATAGCTGATTTTTATCAAAATTTCACAAAGAATTTGGTGTGATTACACCTAGCAGAGAGTCAGCAATTAGTTTGACAGTTGGCAGGGTTTGCCCAGGGCCAGGGAAGGTATGGCTAATTCCATAGTAAATCAAATAAATCTGGTATGCTTAAACCTGTTGAGGGTAGATTTATCTTCATTGGTGGCAAGGGAGTAAAATGGACAGTTTTTTAAATATGTTATAATTTAAACAACTTAATACCATTGGGTATTGAGTTACTAGTATTATTGACACTTAAACTAGGTGCTAAAGCCCTCTGGCAAGATGAGAGGTTACCACCTCTTTGTTGGCAATGATTTCTAGCTACTGCCACCTTCTGACATACCTCTTAAATCTTCTCTACCAGATATTGGATGGAAGGGGAGAGTTTTTAGAGGTAAGCTGTATTTCTGCTCATCAACCACATGTTCTAAATTGCTCTGATAATGAGGGGGAGGCAGCCCTCCTTTGCCCCCTCTTAGTCCTAGATGGTACAACTCACAGTTGTGGTGCAGATGGTTCTCCCCAAAACTTACAGGTTTGCTAAGAAAGATGGGTTAGCCTATAAGGGTAATTACTAACCCCTATGCTGCAAATTTGGATCAGAACAGGTATAAACCTATACTGGATAGTTCAAGACATTGTTAACTCCCCTTTCCTTTTATTTTTCATTTTTAAAAAATTGAATAAAGATGAAGATAAAATAAAGAAAGATAGGGTGATTGCCTGGAAGGATAGTTTTTGCTACCATTAAATCTTTATTTATTTATTTATTTAAATATTTTAATTGATCCAATCTGAGGGCAATATCACATCAGCTATTAGGGTTGATGGAAAATTTAAATCAATAGAAATAGAGAATAAACCTGGAAAACCTCTACATGCAGCACTCTGGTAGGCAAGGAGCTCCATTATCATCTTGTTATTTGTTATCTGGTATAAGGTATTGGTGCAAAGTGCCAACACTGGTATAAATTGTCCCCTACACAAAGTTTATCTGCTAGGATTAAGCTTCATAATCTTTATATAAAATAAGGGTTTTTCTAAGCAACTTATGATTGTTTAGTGATTTGATAGGTTCAATGGTTTTAGCTGAGTGGTTGGTGGTAATCTATGATATAAAATCTAATCTGATCAATATGAATTATCTGATAACCTAAATACCATAGCAAAGCATGGGTATCTGAAAACTAGTGTAAAATATTTGTGCCAAGTTTGAAAATGGTTTACTAGTCTAGGAGTTGATGTGGAATATACCCAAATACTCACACAAAATAACTCTTTAGTTATATAGAGTTTAATGCTAGATGGAGTTAATTTAATCTTTACTCAGCCTCCATTGGAACATAGGTTTAGATCAAGCTTTGCCATATCAGCATTAAAAAAGTTTTTTGTAATCTGTGGATGCTCCTTCTCCTTGGGTTGGGCTTCACTAGTACTAAAAAAGTGAACTTTGCTATAACTTTGGTTCTTTTCAACCTATCTATATTAAATAAATGGAAACCAATCAACTGGGTACCTACTGTAATTAGGTACTTTTATTCAACATAATACCTTAAACTCTAATAAAGTATCTAAACTTTACTTAACTATCAAATGTAGAACTATTGAGTATCTTTATTATGCTGACCCCCTGATAGGTTGAGGTACATTATTATAAATATCTAGATAGATGGAAATACTGGAAAATGGTTTGATTATTGGTCACATTTCTTGTAAGTGGAATACCTGATTTAGTTTCAAAACTTTTGATAATATTTCCTTATCACATTGCTGTGAGAATGCAAAGTTATAATAAAATAAATTCAGTAGATTCTAAGATTACCGCGGACTAATGTAGATCCCCCTAGAGATTAATTAGATAGACAGTTTATTAAATAGATAAATGGTTTATAGATAGTTAATTTGTTATATAGATAAACAATTAATTGACACCTTGATCCCAATTTAGGAAGGAAGGTGTTGAGTGCAAGTCAAATTTAAAAGTTTGGTTAATACTCGTTGGAGCTAGTTTAAGTTTTTTTCAACCACTCTCAGAACATGGGTTTAAATCGAGGTTGTTTATATTGGTATCGCAAAAAGAATTTTTACAATAACTATTTATTTTTAACCTATCGCTACCAAATAAACTAGAAATCCTTCTACGGAATAGTTGCTATAGGTGCACAAAATTTCATCCAAATTGGTTTGGTAGTTTCTAAGATTACCGCAGACAACCTAGACCCCCCTAGAATTTCACTTGTGTAAATGAAAAATTTAGTTTAACTAAGCAGATTTAATTGAGATATGCCATCAGTAATCATTTCTAACCCATACAAGGTAAATATCACCATTATTCAGTCTTTATTTCTAAGGTAAGAGCCTGAGATCAAAGTTAAGTTGACACTAATTAAAGCTATATTTTACTTTCAATTACAGGAAAAGCCCCGATTATCCGCGGCGCCCTTGCCACCCAATTCCGCGGATAATCGGGGCTTTACTGTACTAATATTTCAATTTCTCAGCTACATGTAAGAGTAATAATAATTTGCCAAAAAAATGACGAAAGAAAAGTCAAAAACATCGTGTATTAAATTTCAAAACGGCCTAACATATTAAGAAGGCAGCGCATTTTTTGATGTTAATAAAATAGTAAATGACACCAAAAGTTCGTACATTTAATAGATTTTAAATGTTTAAGTTCTCATTAAATTACTACCTATTTATTTTCTTTGCGTAGCATTAAACGGTAATTTTAACTAGCTCCATCTTTAAATTTAACGGAAATAAGAGATTCATGTAAATGGGACCATCAGTACTAAAAAAAAGAGATTCATGTAAGCTCAGATAAACTGAAAGGGCTTTAAACAATTGTATAGATCGCAAACAAAACATGTTAGTAGGTCACCGTAAACATTGGTTCAGTAATATATAAATACGTCATAAAATTTAAAGGTTAAATTAGCTTATACACTGCGTCTCTAAAGACAGTTAAATTGAAAAGAATTGATATAAATGTCACAAAAAAATTTCACTGAAAAGTGCTCAGAAAAGTGGCTCTTACTTTTTTAATACTACTAAAGTACCAACCCGAGAGGGAAATACAACGGGTTGTAGCCCTTATTTTATTAAGAGACAAGCTTAAAAAGACGCGGTTAGATGGCAAAACTTTAGTTCGATTATTGAAAAGTTATCTAAAACCAGGATTCACAGGCTTAAATGATTTGAATATAAATAAGACCATAAATTCTTCAAAGCTTACAAATTGGTTCATATCAAAAATAACGGTGTTTATTTAGCAGTGACAAAGCTTTGGAATTAATTACACGAAACGCACTAAATTTTTGCCTGCACTAAATGAGCTATGAAAAAGGTGCAAATTTCCATACAAGCTCATTCACGCTAAAGTGCCGTAACTAAGCTACATAACTCCACAACAGGAATTGGTTTTCTTCGCTGATTTATAAAACAATTTAGATTGTGCCGAGAGTTGTTCGGAGCGATTGACGAGATTATCTAGTTTCTCGCCACGTTCCAAAACTGATTCGATGGTTTTGTGCTAAAGCATAGAAATTAGCTTCAAACCAATGGGATATTTATAGCCCTTAGTAGCTAAGATATCAACGACCGCAACAAGCTTAAAAATACTCTTAAATAAGATTCTTACCATAACAATCTTGGTTTCATCCAACTCCTTCTGAACCCGCATCATGGGATCAGCCTTGTGAGGGTCTTGGTACTGAGTAAGGTAATTTTGTAAGGGTAGGAATCCAACGTCTTTTCTCCATTGTGTTTTGGGAATTTGTGCAATAAAGTCATCCCCGATTTTAGTAAGTAAAGTGAAAGCAACACGAGATGGGTATTCTGCGTCAGTTACAATCATCAAAGCAACTCCTTCAGGACGTGAGTGAACATGTCCAAACATGCCTATATACATAGTCAGAGTAAATCGCCATAATTCAAATACCTTGTTGCTCAACTGACTGACGTTGGCCTGTCGGCGTTCTTTCACAAATTGTAGTGGCAAAGAAATTGATAAACTCCTGTACACTGTAAAAAAATTAATCTAACGTATGGCATCTGAAGAAAAACGAAAAATATCACCGTTGCTCTAAAAATAAGGCAATAAAATAAAGTTTCTTTAAAAATGAAAGAAACTTTCTTTTAACGGAATACCTCGATCTTTGAAAGAAGCCATAACTTGAGAGGTCAGAAGCAGAAGCTAGTGAAAACGCTGGCTTACTATCATTTTTTATGATTGAAATATTTAAAATTTTCATTAAAATTGTATTCAACAAAATTTGTGCGAGACAATTATTTTCCCTGAATTAGATTTAATGAATGCTCTGAATGAAAGGTTTAAGATATCTGTGGGAATGTACGAACTGAGAAATCCAAGCTAGAGGTTGAGTTCTATGGATCAGCATTTAGGGGTAGCTCCGCTAAGTTCCACTATTTAAGTCGCACGCTTTAACATAAGAATTTGACTGTCGTATGAGCAAGATTTAATCCAAACTTCAATTCGATATTTGGATTAATTACAAATGCAAGTTACCAGATATGATACTGCAAAAGTACCACATGACATTAATATTTAGAAAAACCAGACAAGCCAGCACCCGATAACTAGCAACTATTCTCTTAAACTATAATTTACAAATTTTAAAATAAATGTGCATTTTTATAAAAATACTAAATTAGTTAAAATTAGTGTTTTATATTGATTTTATTTTTTTTATATTTTATTCGAGGTGGGCCGACCTGGAGACGATACCTCACCGATTAAGGGATCAAAGAAAATGGGAGAGATGATAAAACCCGGAAAACCTCCACGCGCGGCGTATGATAAGCCAGGAACTCCATGGACCGCCTTTGCTATTCGCTATCTCGGTTCGGGGCATTGGTGCGCAACCAACACAGTCATGATCGTCCTTACCCAAAGTTCATTACCGGGATCGAACTCGGGGGGGAGCAGTGGTAGAGGGTCCATATTCTATCATTGGGGTATCCACCCCTTTATATTGATTTTAATTTTTGATTTGCATTATATGGTTTTCAGTTTCAGCTTTGAGAGCACAAAAAATCATTTGTGATTTAAAGAAATTTTATGTAAAAATATATTATCATATAAGAAAAGATTTAGTGGTAATGAAGAAAAATTATTTAAGAAAAACCTAAGTAGAAATTAAATATGCTTTTAACTCATGTGTAGTTTTCTTACCTTAGAACAATTCCAATTGAACAATTTTTTCTACTTCTAATTTTTATAGAGTTTAGCAGCTTTCTATGCTATGCTCTAGTAGTATCCTTATGGGATATTTTTTTAGTACTAGATGGTCCCAACCCAAGGGGGGATTCATCGATGTCTTATGGGATATTTTTGTAGCAGTAAGCTTTTTTACCTACAAAAATCTTTATATATTACTGAGTAAACTAATAAATAATAATTGTCTAGTAAGTTATATTTATCATTAGTAAAAAATAATCTTAAGCTAATTTTTTATTTAGCATATGATTGATACTGCTTTTCTAGTTTATTTACTTTTACAAGGGTTATTCGAAAAGTAAGGTCTGATCTATATATACAATAAAAATAAAAAACACACTTTTCTTTCAAAAATATAAATTAAAAATTAAAAAATTGCGCTAAAAATAATAAAATAATTTCTTTTTTATATGTTACCAAAACCAATTATCTTTACAAGTACAATAATTTAATAAAATAAGTTCATGAAAAATTAAAATAAAAAGTGTGGGTGTATATAGTATTTGAATGCATTAGAAACTCATCATCTTCAGGGCTGACCCTGGAGGTTGAAGGTACATGATGCAGGCTTATTCAGGGTAAATCTAGGTATTGCATCGTTTTACTACATGTGCACCACAATTTGATGTTAAAACTTTAAAAGAAAACGTTGTTATATACATATGTTTTTATATCTTAATATGCCAAACCTATATATACCTATATATGCATATATGTTATAGTATAGTAAAATTCTTTGACCAATATTTTACTTCAAATATAAAAAATTTATAGTATAAAAAGAATAGTTTATAATACCCTGAAATATTTTCTAGAGAATACTTTAAAACAAAGTGTATGAGAGCCCACACTTTTCATTTTAATTTTGCATGAGCAACTTTTTATTAAATTATTATACTTGTAAAGATAGTTGGTTTTAATAACATATATAAAAGAAATTATTTTATTATTTTTAGTACAATTTTTTTAACTTTTTATTGATATTTTTAAAAGAAAAGTGTGTTTTTTTAAAGAATTTATTTATTTTTATTTTTTACTTTTTAGTTATAAGTAACTTTTTAATTTATTCATTGCAATTTGTAATTAATATTTTTATTAAATAAGCATAAATGAATATATATTTTAATTTTATATAAATATCATCTTTTATTTATCAATCAATTAATTTTTATTTATTTATAATATACTACATAATTTATATATAATTTATTTACAAAATATTTAAGATTTCATGTGCATCTTTACAACATTAAAATTTTTTGTAATCTGAGATGGAGCTCATACGGGTTAAAGTTCTCTCATGCATCTCATTTCTGCTAAGGCAGCAACATTGCAGAGTTTCTCACCTGTAAATTTTGAAGTGTCAATTTCTTCAATCCTAAGACCATGAAGAGACCAAACTCTACTGATGATGACATATGCCTGTCCTAGAGCAGAAAATTTTAAACCCAGGTATACAACAGCATAATCAACAGTACTGCCTTGTAATTTATGAACTGTTAAAGCCCATGGCAGAACCAACAGAAGCATACAGCACTGAGCAGTTCCATGGCTTTCTTTTGTGAAAAATTAAATAGATATTGGCTTAATACAATGTTCATCTACTTTGCTATCTTTGCCAAAATTTATATACACATTGGGTATACCTTTGTCATATATTAGTCCTTGATGGTAGTCACCAGCCTATTCAATTTTGGTAATGAAGCCTATAGCTCCATTGACCAATCCTTCGCCATGGTCAATATTAGATTGCAACATGACTTTTGCTCCACAGAATATTTACAACTCCTTAGTCAATCTTCCAGTCTTGTTGATATCTTTTTGTATGACAGTGTTGATGAAATTTTTAAGTAGTCAAGTGGCATCAATCAGAGAATCTTGTGCTTGAACTTTAAACATTTTAACACCATTACTTTGGAAATGCTCAAAGACTCTCTTGTTATGATTGTCAACTTGCTGATTGATCAGGTAGATGCACAATGCTCTCTCAATGGAGAATTTGCTGTCCTTGTCAGCACTTACATGATCCATCAACATAGCCATATGATTTATAGTGAGTTATTCAACTTGTAATGCTTCAGAATGTCAATGAAGGTTGTATCTCCCTGCTGTCTCATGTTTTCAGTCAACTCAATGAGGGTGAACAACTGCCACAGATATGTAGCTAGCTGTAAATGTTCAGATTGTTTGAACTTTCTTTCCTCACATGGGTGGTAGCTGCATTAAGTCACCAAATACTAAGACGTTGATGCCTCCAAATAACTCTTTAGAATTTATCAGTTGCCTCAGGTGTGAGTTGATCATACACATCATCTTATAGGACACAATTAAGATTTTATCAATAAATAGAAACTCAATGTTCTTCCACTCTAGTTGTAAAGTTCTGAGGTACTGACCAGTGAGTAAAGGTATAAGTGCAATTCTGCCATCTTTCTGCACTGGTAACTTTAGCATACTATGCAGAGTCAAACCTCTGACCAATTGTGCTATAATGCATGTAATTGCGCCAACTTTCACCACTGGCTTGCTATAACATTGGTTGACTTGATTTTTCAAAAGGTTGAAAAGTAAAGTTTTGCCTATCCAAGATTAACCATTTATAAAAAGCCTCACCTGATCTTGACTTCCATCCATTTGCTCAATTATATTTTTGGTGATAAAGTTTAAGGTTTCTCTTTGATCAAGATTCATAGCTTGAACAGATTTTTGAAATTGTCTGTCATCCATCTGTTGATAAAGAGCTTCAACTTCCTCCTCCACTTCCTGCAATACAGCTAGCTCAGCATCAGGAATCTCAAATGTGTGGATCTGAGTAAAGGCATTCTCAAGCATGTGATCTCTATGATGAAACTGTTCAATCATTCTACAGTTATCTTTGAGATTTTGCTCTTAAGTTAAGAATGCTTCTTTATCTGAACTGAATCCTTTTAGCAGTTCTTCTTCAGAATGGTAAGGCATGTACTGCAGGAGAAGGCTGTAGTAAAAGTTTTCTGAATCTGTTTCTGCCACAAAGTATGGTACTCTAATGGCAGTCAGTACTTTTTTCACAGTCATGTTGCTGTTATCATTGAGCTTTATGTTAGTCTTTTGTCCTGTGACTGAAACACTACCATAGGCATCTTGGTTGACATTATCTTTAACCTTATCTTCTCCCTGCAGCTTCCTGTAATATAGTTGAAATTAAATTTCAGATTCAATCAGGGTCATGTTTTCTAAGTTATAGTGAAGGTGTTAAATGGTTAAATCTTGTATCTCTAAAAGATGTTGGAGTAAAACTCACCAGTTGGTTTGCCTGCTGCATCAAAATTTTAGAATTTTGTATTGCTGCTCAGGTTTTCAAGTATTGAGGAAGATGTACTGTCTTAAACTTTCTTTTAAATCAAATGACATAGTCTAAATGTGCATTTGCATGCTAAAACCTGCCATTCATTATGCACATGCATATTTTTAACACCTTTTAGATATGTCAGTTTCCTCTCAGCAAATTTGTTTGAAGGCCTGAGCTATGCTGGTATTAAGCTCAGTTGGATCTGATTTGGAGATGTATTTGGCCACATATTATGTGATGGATTCTTTGGAGCCACACGGTTGTATGTCAATGTTTTCTCTCCATATTTTCAAAATACTCCTGTTGTAATTATTGATCCAGTAATCTTCAAGATGACGTTTTAAGAGACATATTCTTCCAACATTATAAATGAATTCATTTAATGAGTGAGAGAATATTTGAATTTCATCACATTCCTGTCTGGAAAAGTTAAATCTACATGTTGTTATTGAGTTATTCTTTTTACAGGTATGAGTATGGCAATGTGTCTGGCAATTCTTCACTAAATCATAGAGTTCATCATCCATTTGTGGCATCTCACATGTACAGACTTTGTTGATCTTTTAGTTTTTTTCTGAAGTATTGAATGATGGATGATTCTTAATCCATGCATTTATGTGAATATGAGGACTATCACAGTTTTGAAACTCTATGCGCCATCCAAAATCCATAAGTTTGCCACCAAAAACCTGTTCATCATTGTAGATGTACTTCATCAATGATTTGACTGTGATCATGAAATGCTGACTAACTGTGATTAAATATTTTTTAATTAATTGCTGTACTTCTTGAGTAATTAGTGATACTAGATCTACATCCAGTCTACCATCACAATTAAAAGGGCTCATCTCATGTTGGCCCAATGAAATTATTTCACCTGAAGTTGAGAAAATATGTTGGCAGACATAGGCATCAGATTTTAGTTAGACATTCATTGAGAGCTTTCTGCCAATAGGCATACAATCCTCTCAAAATTTTAGTAATTAAATGAAGATCTTTGACCTTTCCATCTGGTCCAAAAATCTTTTTCAAGCATGCCTGTATAGTTGCTTTGACTCTTTTGTGTTCAAACATGGACATTGTATAAAACAGATAATCATTACATTAAAAAGAGTGAGTCACTGACCAAATTTTGGTATTGGTAGTAGTTGAGCGGAGTGATGTTGGCATCTTGGGGTTTGCTCAGTCCATTGATTCCATGCAGAAATAGAAAATACCATGCAAGCTCTTTGGCTTTAAATTTGTATTTAATGTTAATGATGTTCTTCCAAGTTTTTCTTCTAATCTTGTAGACATTATCAGAAACCTCCAGCACATCCTCAACAACTGGCTGCACACAGTCAATTGGAGCCATTACCAATGTCTGTACCTCAATATTCAGTGTCTGTGAGTGTTGCTCAATATCCATCAGAGTGGGCTCTTGGTTAGATAGTGCTTCAACTATAAACAGATCTTGCATTGGATCATTATTTAGGTGGACATCTATAAAATTGAGAGTATACTGGATGTCTTTTGGATCCTGTGGCACGTTTGCATATGTATGTAAACTCTTAAAATGTATCACATTCCATGACAAATGCTTTGCCATTTTGATCATGTGCCATTTCCCCTTTTGGACCACATGGATGGGAGTCTGCAAATTAGTATCTCTCTTTGTAATACATCAATGCATTTGATTTTCCTGCTGATATCAGGATCCCCACAGAATGACCATCAAAAAGTCTTATGAGAGCATCATTCAGAGTAAGACTAATTCCAGCTTTATTTTTATTATCCATGAGGCTTTCAAAAAATTTGGGTCTTGGTCATACTCAATGTAAAAGGTATTTTTGTACATGGAGAAATGTTGTTTGATGATGTCAAAGTTGCAGATCATCAAGTATTCACTTTTAGTATGGGGTACACATTCATCTGTCCATCAGTGAGAAATTATATTCTTGTGTATATCTCATCTCAAAAAAGCAAGTTTCTGTCCAATGTCATATGATTTCATTGACTTGGTGAGAGTATGGATGCTCTAACTATGTTGGCAAGCGCCATAGCAGAGCATTGTACAATAGCGTGTGGGTATTGAAATATTTCCGCAGTTGCTTGATTCCAGATGCTATAAGAATTCTGTATGGTATGCTGACAGTAACGTACACCCTTGTTGGTTGTGGCTTATCATTGCAAATACCAGTTGCCTTGGACAGTTGTTGCATGATGCATACATATACTTGCTCATTTAGTTCAACGTTTTGGTCAATGATTATGTCTTAGTAGATAGGATTTTTCACAGCCAACCATTGCAGTGCAGCATAAATGTTGGGATAAGATATCAAAAACTGTCAAGTGATGTTTAAATTTTCTAAGTTCTTCATTACAACCACTATTCCCACATCTTCTGGTGATCTAGGCAACATTTGAGGCAACTTCTTACCAATTAAAATATATTCTGGAACATCGATGAATAAAAAAATATATTCTGGGCAAACAGTATTGCTTGACCATTAAAGCCATATCATCCAAATCTGCCATCAAATTTGACAATTTTGATAAATGGAATGATGCGTGATAGTAACCGCTGCTCCACTTGCATGAGTACTTCAATCTCCAGTAGGATTGGTCCAGGATCAAGCTTGTTCCAATAAGCTTTTGAAGGAGCTGCAGAGTTACGGTTTGACAAATGTGTCTTGCATCAATGACAAAGCAACAGTTGACTCTTATTCTTCAATTTGTTGGGCAAATAGGACAGTTTTATTCTGGCAAACGTCAGCGTTGTGACTTAACTGGGATAGCATCTTTTTGTACAAATTTCACAGATTTGTTGCAAAATGTGTTGATCACCTTTTTGAACACTGCCACACTAGCATTTTGTTGTTGCTGCTGTTGATATTCATGTTCTAAGTGAATTTGAAGTTCTTCGAATGTTTCCACATCACAGCATTTTGATTTCTATTGGTGATCAGACAGTAAGCAAGCTTCATGTTTTTCTTAGCTCTCACTTGCTTGATGCTGTGAATGTTGCTTGCAATCAGACAGTAAGTGAGCTTTGCGTTCTTCTTGACTCACACTTGCTCATTGCTGTGAATGTTGCTGGTGACCAGACAGTAAGTGAGCTTCACATTCTTCTTAACTCTCACTACTCAATGCTGCAAATGATGCTGCCAATCTGACTGCAAACGAGATTTGCATTCTTCTTGGCTTTTGGATGCTTGATGTTGTGAATGTTGCTGATGATCAAATTCTAATTAATTTTCTCACTGCTTTGTCATTTCAGAACTTATCCATTAACTCATATATTCACTTTGAGATTATAGTCTGTCTTTTTTGGCATTTTCATCTTCACTATTCTTCTTTTCATGATATTTCTTACAAGCTTTCTCCAAGCGTTGTTTATGTTGAGTGGATGTCTCTTTCATTGTTGTTTTTTTAGAGATTCTCCAATATAGTAGCTTATATAACTATAAAGTTTAATTTATTACACACTTTATATATCTACATAATAATTATTTCAATAAAATCATCATTAAAGGCTGACTTTGTTTTATATGTATTGGAGGTATTAGTTAATTTTTTATTTATTTTAGTGGTTTCACTCACTATTCAATCATATCTCTGTAACTTACCTTTGACTTTCAATGAAGGTTCAAATTCTCTCATTTTCTCAAAACCTAAAACTCAGCAAACCTAAACATTAACACAGTACAAATAATTATAAATAAAATATTTTTATTTTGCAAAAGTCTCACTTTTCATAATTTTTCTAATATATTATTGTATTGTCATGGGAGATACATATGTGTGCCAAATTTCAAAGCTTTAGCTAGTCTGGAAGGTAGTTAACTTGAACTTTTGAACAACCAATTACCAACTGCTTGGTAAAACCAAACTAAACTTATCAAACAACCAAACCTACTAATGACTTACCAAACCCAATTAACTAATTAAATCAACCAATCACTAACCGCTTACTAAAACTTTCAAGCTTATTAATCAACCTAAAACCACCAACTGCTTGGCAAAACCATTGAAACTATTGAATCAACCAAATATCAAACTGCTCACCTGTAATGATATACCAACTACCATCAAAACATATAGGATTTTCACTTGCTACATATAGAATTACTAAAAAAATTAAATTTTTCAATGTACTATTGTATTGTCATTGGAGATACATAAGTGTGCCAAATTTCAAAGCTCTAGCAAGTCTAGAAGATAAAAAATTAATTGCAAGCTTTCACCACAGAAGGGGGTGGAAGGCGAGTCGGTAAGGGCATACGGCTACCAACCTGAAGGTTGCGGGTTCGATTCCCGCCCTTAGCACATCGATCGGGGTGCCAGCCAAAGGAAGCTATTGGCGGTTAGTAGATCTAATAACACGAAAACCTTACCCATGACGTAACCAGAAAAATTTGAGTCCCGATCCGGAGGTGGAAAAACTTTCTTCGGAGTTGACCCTGTTCAGGTTTCATGTCATTTCTTTCTTTCGGTAATGCCTGTCCCCTGGTCGGCTTGCCTCGGTTAAATAAAATAAGGTTTCACTACAGACTGACAGACATATGTGACAGTGAGTTAAAGAAATGTGTGTAAAAATGAGTATGTTTGTTTCTTTATATATTTGTCCCATATGTGTTCCTATACAATTTATCCAATTGTGACAAAACTTTAGTTAGTTGTTGTGTGCATGTCCAAGAAAGTTTATGAATTTTAAAATATTATTGTTTTTCTTAGTAAAATAAAAAGTTTTATATGTAACAAGTGAAAACCTTATATGTTCTTGATGGTATTTGCTATATTGTTATATATGAGAAGTTTGATTTCAATTGATTTGATAGCTTAAATAGTTTTGGCAAGTGGTTGGTGGTTTGGGTTGGTTAATAAGCTTAACGGTTTTAATAAAGCAGTTAGTGATTGGTTGATTTGATAAGGTTATTGCTTTTGGTAAGTCATTGGTGGTTTTTGGTTGATTTGAAAGTTCAACAATTGGTTTTGGCTGGGTGATGGTTGGTGGATTTACGTTGATTCGATGGCTCAATGGTTTCATTTAAATAGTTAATGTTTTAGTTAATTCAAAAGGTATAATTAGTTTTGCTAAGTGGATGGTAATTTAATATTGATTCAATAGAATTTAATTTCTTAATTATATTAATAGTCATCTACCAATATAAAAAAGAATCAACTAGGATCATCTGGTAAACTTTAAATTTAAAATAAGATGAGCTGATCTAGTACTAAAAAAAATAAGATGAGCTGACCTGGGGACAATACTTCACCAATTAAAGGAATCAAAGAAATGGGAAAGGAGGATAAAACCTGGAAAACCTCCATGCGTGGTGTATGATAGGCCAGGAACTCCATGGACTGCCTTTGCTATTTGCTATCTCAGTTTGAGGCATTGGTGTGCAAATCCAACACAGTCATCTTCAACTCTCTCCAAGATCAAATGTCTGGCGCACTTTTGGGTGAGCTCATCCTTTGAAGCTCAGGGTGTTGTTTTGGGTGGTTTGTTTGCTGATTTTTTATGACATCTTTTTAGCATTGCTCTTAGCAATGCTCACCCCAATGTCCAAGTTTGAATATTTGGTGCACTTTTGGTTGAGATCACCCTTTTAATCTTGGGGTGCTGTTTTGGGTGGTTTTTTCACTGATTGGTTACAAATATGACATCATTTTTAGCACTACTTTTAGCGATGATCACCCCAAATTGTTCATTGATAAATAACATGAATGATACTGACTATTAAAATCAGATCTATTTAATTTAATCATATATATAGGAATTCCAATATATAAAACAGATTCTTCTAATTTTCCAATGATCATAAATAAAAATTAGCTATCAGATTTATTTAATTTATATATATTAATCTATAAAAATGGCTATCAGATTTATTTAATTTTTATATATAGACTAGATCCTCCATATAACTTTTCAATGTAATACTATATGATATATCTTTGTTCATATTGATATAATTGGATTCTAGAAATTAAAGTTTTACCCTATATCATATATAACCAATCAATGAAATTTCATCTATATCATATGTAGCCAATCAGCAAAATTTTATATTGGTATTTTGATCCATTATTATCTAATAAATTGAATTTGATTAACAATGGTTTAGGTTTGATCCAACATTTTAAGTTTAAATCTATATATAGCTAATTGGATAAATTTTAGATGCCTTACTATTATCTAATTGGTTCAATCTAATTAAAATAGTTTTAGTTTATATCTGATATTTAGAGCTAAAGCTTGTATCATAATCAGCTAATCAGAAAAAACTTTATTTATAAGGTTGATTATTTAACTTTATTATAACAATATAAACTGATTTTTAAATGGGTTTTAGTTTTTGTATTGATATAAATGCAGTTGATTGGAAGCTAATTAGATAAATATCTACCTGACTTGGTTTTGAAGGATTTAAAATTTTTCTAATATAACCATAGCTAATTGTATTAATCTTTTAGTATGATAACTCAATTTTATTCTTAATATCCTAATCTGATTTAAGAATACTTTATGTCTTGATCTATATTAATTTATTCTTATTAACCTATTCTGATTTTGGAACATTTTAAGTTTTTCTCCATATCAGATGATCCATATCACATTTATATCACATGCAGTTAATAGGATTCTTCATGAGCCATTCACACATGGTTAGCTGTATGTTGCCTTATCATGAGTTACTAATGTATCTGATATAATTGTTTGCATTGGCCACTCTTGCCATCAGGGACATGTTATGAATGTTATATTTGATGAAGTGCTACTTCCCTATCCTTCTGATAAATAATTCCTATAATATAATCTTATATTTGCAAATATTATATAAGAGTCTATAAGTTCTTAATAGATTTTAATAGTTAAAATTTAGAGTAAGTAATAAAAATAGAAATTTTAGTAAAAGTACCTGTTAGATAATATAAGTTATCTTTTTAAATTTAACTGTAGCAAGAAATTTACCTAAAGTGCAAGTGCATCTAAATAGCCAATAAGGTTTTACCATTAAATAATTATCTATTTTGTAATGATATATATCATGGCTTGAGAATGAAATGATTATGGGGACCAATAACAAAGATAAAGCTGCATGTCAGGAGGCCAAAAGGGTGAAGTTGGAAGGCCTCCCTGACCTCAAACATACCTTGTACCAATGCTGGGTTAAGGTGAGATATGCCCATGTTAGTCCTGGGGATGTGAGAGAAGTTTGGCTCTGCATCAAAGCAGGTATTAAAACAAATTAGCTAAATAATAAATAGTAATATTTCACTTTGTTTTCTCAGTGAATGAGGTCTTAAAACCCATTCAGTTTTTAAAATTTCCAGCCCAGTCAGCCTGCCCTTCAATCAATAACCCAAGTTCAGTCAATTGCCAGCTAGATTACACTGCCCAATGGAAGCGTGAGCTTATTGGTGCATCTGAGATTAGCACAATTCCATCAATTGATTATTCCCCAAAATTTCCTTGGATTTGTTTACTTGAGACCAACCTCTCTTGCTGGTCAACATCCTCTATAATAAAACCCTTTGTTAGTTTACGTTTTCTTTATGTTAACTTGGGCAAACCTGTGCATGGACCTCTTTGAGAATGCCTCACACAACATTAGCCATTATATTTTCACAAATGTAACTCTCTTCTCTGGTGCACTGCTGGGCCGCCCTGGTCCCCTCCATACCGGGCCACTTTTGCACTCCAGCCCAGAACACCACTTGGGTATGGACTCCTCTTTGGGGTCTATTCATGTCTTGTTGTGTGTCCTATTTCTGTTTATTTATACCTTGTTAAATACCCTTGCCCTAAGTTATTTTAGCTCCAGCACCCTCTCTGGGGCTCTACTCACCTTAGTACTGACAATTAGTTCCCTGGCACTGGGGCTGTGCACCGTGCACCACCCATCTGGGAACAGGATAGTTATAGACACTCTCCTTACATTAGTCAACCAACCACTTCACTTTATATGCTAAACTTTTTCTGTGTGGGACTTTCACAAAGTGCAAACAAGGTGCACCAGCTGTTGGTTACAGCTGTGGTGGGGATCACCACCATTTTCTCATTTTTCCAATGATTAAAGCATCTCAGCATTATTATTGCCACCTCTAAATGGAAAGTACCCACCCTTTTTGCCCATACCTGGTGGATATGGATGCTTCACTATCTGAGAGTCATAATTCCCTGAATTTTCACCAAAATTGACAAAATTTATGAAATAAAATTATTTTTTCCTTTGCACCAAGTTTGGATGGTACAGGTAGAATCATTGATAAAGGGCCTGGTGGTGATGCCCTTGGATAACGGTGCACAACCCATCTTCAAAATGGGCATGGTGTCATTTTCAGCCCAAAATGCGTTTTATAACGCTGATATAATTTATATCCAAACCAATTATCTTCTCTTATGGCTCTAATATAGAGCCCATTTCAGTATACTAAATAACCCCAAATAACCCGTGCTTGACCACTACCATGATCCGCAGAACCCAGGAGGTTGAGAAGGAGTTACTTCTCAATTATAAGGACACTTATGCAACTGCTGAGGAAATGGTGGGATATGTGGCCTAAGTAGTTAGAGTGGCCAACTATCCCTCTATCTTTTTTGATGCCAAAATGTACCCTGGGGCATGCTTATGCCTGAAGAAGATTTTCATGGTGAAGTATTAGTGTTGTCTGCTATGAATAAAGACCATTCTGGATATTTTTTGTAAGTGCTACCCTTTCATCCCCTTCAGGTAAGATTGCACTATTATTTTAGTGAATACTAGAGCCTCTAAGAATTTTATTGACCAAGACCTTGCCGACTACCTTAAGCTTAGTTACTTGCCAGGTGGTATGGTTAGGGGAGAGGCTTCTTAAGGTATTCCCACCCCGAAGGTTCTAGGTTAGTGGATTATCAATTGGGTAAGTATCTTTTTGGACCATTTCCAAGCAATCAAAAACCTCTTGTACCCCATAATTTTGAGAGTATAATGGTGGCGAAATTTTGATGCCAGGACCAACTTGAAAGTCAACACCATGTCTTAACATTAAAGAATGGTCATATAATAGTTGTCTCATTGTCTGAGGCTATTTCTCATGATGTGCCCCATTGGCCTAATAACCACACTCTCATTCTTGCTCCATTGGTAAAGCCCTCACTGAAGGTACCTTTACCTTCATGTTTGGAGGGTCTGGAACCTTTGTTTGATGCAGCTTCAGCCAATGTACTACCAGCTCATTAAGAGTTTGATTGCAAGTTCAAGCTCACCGTTGATCTGGTGTGTATATCTTCCCCAATTTACCCTTTGACCGTACAGGAGGAAGCAGCATTAGATTTGTGGGTTAAGTAGCAGTTAGCCAAAGGTGCAAGGTTTCAGTGTGTCTTCCCAGTATTCTCCCCAATTATCTTTGTGAAGAAAGCTGATGGCACTTCATGCCCATGCGTAGATTATGAGTTTCTAAACAATGTCACTGTGCCATATTTACATTACATCCCCTTAGACTCACAGTTTTCATGCTATGTGAAGAAGGTGAAAGTATTCTCTAAGCTTGTTGCTTAGATATGTTTAATAAGATCTGGATCAAGAAGGGCCAGGAGTGGCTAACTGCATTCCATACCAGAAAAGGAATTTTATAATTTCAGGTTATACCATTTGGGCTTAAATTGCCTGTCATGGCTTGAGAATGACATAATAATGGGACAAACATCAAGGATAAAGCTGCATGTCAGGAGGATAAGAAGGTGAAGTTGGCATGCCTCCATGACCTCAAACATACCTTGATCAACGCTGGGTGAAGGTGAGGTATGTCCAGGTTGGTCCTAGGGATGTAAGAGAAGTTTGGCCCTAGATAACAGCAGGTGCATTAAAATAAACCAGCTTTACAATTAAAAATGAAAGTTCACTTCAGTTTCTCAGTGACCAGGGTCTCAAAACCCATTCAGTTTTAAAATTTACAGCTTGGGTTGGCCTCTCCTACAATTCATAACCAGAGTTTGGTCAATTCCCAAGTATAGCACACTGACCAATGGAAGAGTGCACTTATTAGTGCACCTCAGCTTAGCACCACTTCCATCAATCAATTGTTCCCCAAAATTCCTTAAAATTGTTTTTTTGAGACCAATCTCTCTCATTGGTCAACTTACTCATGATAAAAACCCTTTGTTACTATGCTTTTACATACATTATCTTGGATGAACCTGTGCATGGACCTCTTTGAGGAGGTCTCACACAACTTTAGTTCTTCTTTTAACAACTGTAAATCTCACAGCTCATGCAACGTTAGGCCACCCAGTTTCCCTCCAACCTGTGCCGCCTATACACTCCTGCTCAGAGTTACACTTTGGTATAAAACTCACTTTGGGGTTCACTCCAACCTTGTTGTTAGTTCAGTTTTGGTTTCTCTATCTACCGCTAACCACTCATGTCCTAAGTTACTACAGCTCCAGCACCCTCTGCGGGGCTCTATTAACTTTTTTATTAATGACTAGTTCCCTAGCGTTAAGCCTGTTCACCATGCACTACCACGCTGAGAACAGGAGTGTTATAAACTCTCTCCTTACATTAGTTGACCAACCACTTAACCTTACGTACATGAACTTCCTCCATGTAGGACTTTCACAAAGTGCAAACGGTGTGCGCCAGCTGTTGGCCACGCTTATGATGGGGCTCACCACCGTTTACTCTTTTTCTCAAAGTTTAGAGCATCTTGTCATTATTCTTGATACCTCCAACTGGAAAGTACCCATCCTTCTTGCTCATACTAGGTGGATATGAACACTTTGCAATCTGAGAGTCGTTATTCCCTAACTTTCCACCAAAATCAATAAAATTGACTTAATTAACTGGTTTTTCTTCAGAAAAGTGTTTGGATGGTGCAGGCAGTATCCTTGATGTAGGGCTTGGTGGTGATGGTCATGGATAACGTTGGACAACCCATTGGCAAAATGGGAAGAGGGTCGTTCATGAACAAAAATGCGTTTTATAATGACGTTGCCACATATACAACCAAACCATATTTATTTTCTTATGGCTCTGATATGGACCCCATTTCAGTATATCAAATTACCCAGAAAACCCACGATTGACCACCACAATGATCCGCAGAACCCATGAGTTAGAGAAGGAGTTGCAATTAGAATATAAAAATGTTTATGTAGTTGCTGAAGATATGGTGGGATATGTGGCCTCAGTAGTAAGAGTGGCCAAATATCCCTCTCCATTTTATGATGCAGAAATGTAGCCTGGGGCATGCTTATGCCTGAAGAAGATTTTCATGATGAAGTATTAGCGTTGTCTAATATGAATAATGACCATTCTGGATATTTTTCATTAGCTGCTACCCCTTTATCCCCTTCAGGTAAGATTAGCACTACTATCTTGGTTAATACTGGAGCCTCTGAGAATTTTTTTGACCAAGACCTAGCCGACTACCTTGAGCTTAGTTAATTGTCAGGTGGTATGGTTAGTTGAGGGGCTTCTCAAGTATTTCCACCCTGAAGGGCTAGTGTTAGTGGATCATCATGCGGGCAAATATCTTTTTATGGATTGTTTTAAGCAATCAAAAACCTTTTGTACCCCATTATTTTGGTTTGAAATGGTGGAGAAAGTTTGACATTAGGACCAACTTGAGAGACAATACCCTTGTCAGCGTTACAGTTCATTAGACTGTTGCCGAGGTTCAAAGGTGGCTCAAAGCTGCAAATTTGTAAAAATGGGTCAAAAAGGAAACAGAAGAATGGATAGACTACCAAATAATTTATTAGGTTAAAAGGTGTCAATATTTATAGGGTGCATGGGGACAGTGCCTTGAGGATCTTTGTGGCCCCATCCATTCAGGATCTTTCATGGCCTTCCAAATTGACCACCTGGTTGGCACCCTCAAAGTATTTTGCCACCCCCATGACTGGATCGGTGGAAACTCCACCCCATGTGACTCAGAAATTGGGGATGAGAATCCTGAAGTTGTCTCCATTTGAATAGGTTTGAGGGTTAATTCGTTATGACTCAATTTGGAAGTGAGGAATTTGATTAGTTCTTTATCTCAAATCCCAACAACGCCCCCCCTTAAGATCATGTCAGAGTGAATATAAGGCTGAAGGGACTGGCCATGCACCTTAATGACCATGGTCCCCTTGTTGACATCAGTAATGGAGTATTCAGACTTCAACTTATGAATGACCTTTTAGGGTCCAGATTAAAAAACGTCTAGCTTATTATGTTAGCCTCAAGGTCAATGATGATAGAAGAGAACAAGGTCACCTAATTGGAAAGTTGGTAAGGAGGGTCAGCTAAGACTTAATTGGGATGTCACTCTTCCTTTAGTGGTGACAATGCCTTGTGTGGCTAGGGTTTGAAGCTGGACAATTTCTTTGGTAAGGCCCATATAGTTAATTTGGAGTTCTCAGGTGTGGAGGTCTCAAGTAATGGCTGGACGCTACTTAGTAGCTGAGGTGCACGCCCATATAAAGCTTCAAATGGGTACATCTTGATGACTCAGTGGTAGCTAACCCTGTAGGCAAGCAAAGCACTGGGTAGGTAGTGGTTTCAGCGGGCAGGATCTAAGGCGTCCAACTTTCATAAAATGAAAAATAAGAGTTCCATTAGCACGTTCTACAGCTTCATTAGTTGATGGGTGGTAAGGGGCAGCGAAACTCTGGGTAGTGCCGAATAGCAAGGTAAGTTCTTGTACTACCTGTGAAGTGAATTCAACCCAATGTCTGAAAGTAAGGTTTGGTGGCACCCATGATGGGTGAAAATGGGTTGAATAAGGAAGAGAGCTGTGGCTTTGTAAGTGGCAGCTGGGACCAAAATCGCTTCAACCCACTTGGTTAAGTGGTCCACGGCTAAGATAATATACTTATGGCCATGTAACCCAGTGGGAAGAGGGCCCACCACATCAATGCTAACAACATTGAAGGGCCCAGTTGGGGTGATGACTGAGTGTTGAAATCAAGGCTTGGCTTGGTATTGGCAAGTCATACATGCCTCAAAGGCCTCTTGGATGGTTTCCATCATTTGGTCCCAGTAACATTGTGACTTCAGCCATTTGTGAGTCTTCTTAACCGCCCCGTGTCTCACAGTAGAATGGCCCTTTAGAATAACATCAGTTTGGGAAGAGGGGCGGACATAAGGGAGCCACTTCTTATTGACCTTCTTGTAAAGCAGCCCATCCTTAATTTGAGTGTCTTGAATAATCCTTCAGAGTTCAGCTTGGACCTTGCGAGTTTCCAATTCCCATTGCTCAGTTTGACCTATTAGATTGTACAGCTGGTCCTCATTGGGGGTCAAAGCTGCAAGCATCAGCATCCTGGAGAGGCCGTTGGTGATTTTGGTGAATTGCGCCTGCATGATGGACAATGGTGAAATCATAGCTCTGTAGCCTTAAAGTCCACCTGGCTAGTCAGCCATTTGGGTCCTTCATTTTCTGGAGCCACTGGAGCGAGGAGTGGTCTGTAACAATATTAAGGTGAGTACTGTAGAGATAAGGCCAGAAATGTTTGATGGCTAGCAAGACAGCCATGCAATCCCTCTCAGTAACGCTGTAGTTCCGTTCAGCTTTACTCAGCATCTTACTAAAATAGGTCACGGTATGGTCAACTTGATTTTCATCATGTTGGTCTAAGATAGCCTCAACGGCAACATCACTTGCATCCATAAACAACAAGAAGGGTTGGTTAAAATGCAGGTGGACTAGAATGGGTTTAGTAAATAGAGCAGTTCTCAAGGCATTAAAAGCCTGTTCTTGTTCAAACCGCCATTTGAACGGCAATACTTCTGCAAAAGGTAAAATAATGGCTCAGCTAGGTCAGCAAACCGGTGGATAAACTGATGATAATAGCCACCATGCTTAGGAATACCTGGTTATCCCTTTAAGCTTTGGGGTCGTGACATTATCTCTATGGTGTCGATCTTGTCCACTAAAGGCTGTATGCCATCCTTGGAAACTTTGTGTCCCAGGAACTCCAATTCTTATTGAAAGAAAAAGCACTTCAAAGGTTTAAGCTTTATAGAAGCTTTTTAAAGCCAATTGAAGACTTTCCAGAGGTTCTTGTAATGTCCATTAAAGGCATATGAAAAACAGTAATGTCATCTAGGTAGACGAGGACGCATGAAAGCTTAAGTTCTCAAGGATCCCGTTCATGGCACGTTGGAAAGTGGCCAGGGCTTTATAAAGGCCCTGGGGCTTCCTAATAGGCTCGAATAGTCCTTTGTTGGCTATGAGAGCACACTTGGCTCAATCTTCAGGGGTGAGCTCAACTTGCCAATATCCGCTAGCAAGGTCCATGGCAGAAAAGTACTGAGATTCAGCAAGCAGACGGAGGGAATCATCAATTTGGGCAAAGGATAACTGTCCTTCTTGGTGATGGAGTTGAGTTGCTGGTAGTCCTTCACCACCCAGTGACTGCCGTCCTTCTTCTGAACCAGAAAAGAGGAGAGGCCCAAGGGCTGCATGATGGTACCAGGAGTCCAGCGTCGAGTAGTTGTTTGAGTTACACTGTCACCTGGCCTCTTCAACCTTGCTTTTTTGGTAAGGTTGGAACTGGAAGGGGAGCATCCCCCATTTCCACATGATGTAGGACTCCGTTCACTCTTTATAAAGTCATAGGTAAAGGCTAAAGGGTCAAAATACTCCTCCAACAACTCTTGAACCTTATGTTGTTGGTCATCCAAGAGGTCCTTGTTGATATTGGTTTTGACCAGGCTGACTGGTGGAGGTGTCTCCCAGCTGAAATCCCTTAAGTCCCCAAAGCTTCAGACATCAGCAATAGCCTCCACCAGTAGAAGGTGGACATAGGCGGTGAGACTGTTTGGACCTACTATTTTGGGTTTTTCAGTAAGGTTGGCCAACAACACTGATATAGATCTGGCATAAGCTTGATCTAGGATCTCTGGGCAGGTTAGTACCTCTTTTGTAAATGGATTGTTGAGGGCTCAGATTTCCAATAGGTATCCCAAGGGGATGTTGACATGGACCTGGGTGTCAGCAAAGACTTGGGACTTCAGAGGTATTTTAGTCGCCCTAGGTAAGTAGATCAGCATGCCTTCTTGTAAATCAACAGCAGGAGGGGGCAATCAGACTCAGGAGCTCCTAATAAGATATTCAATCCAATTGATTCAGCCTTCACTCTCCAGTAAATAGGCTCGGGCTTTGACCTTGGTCTTAAAATCATGAGAGGTCTCAAAGATCAGAGGGATCCGATGCTCTAATAAAGGATAGAAGACACCATCATAATGGAGTACTGCTGAATAGTCTCAAAGGAACTGAGCCCCAAGAAGCATGTCATAGCTAGGGTTATCTAGCGTGACAGCAGGGGTGTTTACAGCAAGCTTTCCATACTGTAATGGTAGAGAGAAATAAGCCCCTATAGATTGGGTACGTTGTGGGACAGCCGTGCCATAATCTATATAGTGTGGCAAATCTGGAGCGATCTTGGCGCACTTCATTAACTTGGACGATATGAAGTTCATGGGGGAGCCACTGTCAACTATGGCAAGGACTGGAATTTTATGAACTCAAACTGTGACCCGGGTAACCAGACTTCCAAACTGGGGTGGTAGCATGAGGAACATGGGAGAGTCATTGGAAGAAGAGTAAGCAGTATCAATTTCTTTATTATCATTGGATACTGAAACTTCTTCTCTAGATATGATAGTTCCAGGTTTGTTTAAGGTTATGGAGGATTCTTGAGGCTGAGTAGGGATGTCATCATAGAGTGCCTCATCTTTCATGCTGACGGCCCTTTTCCCACCTCCTCAGCAAGTCATTTCCAACAGGTCTTGGCACTGTATCTGAAACCATTACAGTAATTGCATTGAGGTTGAGGATTATCTTAGTTTTTGACCACATGGACTATAGGACGGTTAGAGAGGCCTGTAAATGTAGCCTTAAAGTGTAGAGTCAATGCAAGGATCTCGTTAAGTGCTTCCTTGATCTCCTGGATGCAGGTAAACCCATTCTTCTGTCCAATCATATGCATCTGAACCTCAGGGTAGAATCCCAACGCAGAAATGAAAGCAGTAATAGCATCATCCAGGGTGATACAATTTATAGTGACTAAGGGTTGTGCTTGGGCATAAAAACGGCTGGCAAACTCCAGGGAGCTTTCTCCTTTATTCAGTTGGATACCCATGAACGCCTGTTTTTGGTTGTCCAGGGTTTGATTGCTGCTGAATTCTTGGATTAAGGTGTACAGACCTGTTCCCAAATGTTGCACTCCTTCAAATGGGGGGTCATGATCTCCCAAGCCAGTTAGCTTGGCAGGAGTGGATATTCTTTACCTTCTGCTGGTCGGTGGCCTCCTCCATGGAGCTCTCATATGCATACAGGAAGGAGGCAATGCTCTCCTGGCTGGGGTTGAACCTTTCTTTATAACTAGGTTTAAAGTTAGTTACAAGAGGAGTGGAGAGGGTGTTAACACCAGGGATGGGCGCTGGTTCTGAGATCTCATTCTCTGCATAGTTGCAGGGGGCCTGCTGGCCTAGCAATTGCCATAGGCCCTCAAGGTCATCTTGGATATCATCCCAATTTTAGTTGAGGGAGGAAATGGAAGCCTTAATTGCGACTTTCTACTTTAGGGATTGAATGTCAGCGCCCTGAAGGCGAAGCTGGCTCTAAAGGGTAGTCAAATAGGTTTCAACCCTTCAACAAGTTTGTTTGAGCTGAGAGATGCGAGTATCAGTAAGTTTGGTGAAGGCACTGAGGTTGTCCATTTTCATCTGACAGTGCCTCAATGAAGACCCTAGGGTTGAGGGGGACTCCATCCACGCAGAGTTTGAATCCCTGAGCTACATTCCAAATTTTATTGTGTAGGGCAGCCAAGACTGTTATCAATCCTTCCGCCAAGGGTCTTCAGGGCCATCAGGGGTGAGAGCTGAGGGACTCGGGGGCCCAGGAGGTCCATGGGGACCCTCTGGTCCTTTGGGTCCTTCACAGCCTTTGGAGCCTTCAGTGTCAAGACTGGCTCCCAAGGCTTAGTCCGCCACTGGCCCTACACCACTTAACTCTATATGTGGCCATACCAACTCTGATTGGTCCTGTCCAAATGGACAGCCTTGCTGGGCACACAGTGCTGAGGTGCGGTGCACCAGCCTCTGTCACCTCAGACCTTGGGCAGAGGTCCCTCCCAAAACCTCTATCCGCTCATGGGGTCAACAGGCTGAGGTGTGGCTAACTGGCCTCTGTTTCATCAGGCCACTCTGGCTCCCTGCTAGCCAGGGCAAGACCTCCCCAAAAGGAGACCGTCACATCCACCATCTTTTCCCTGAAGCGCCACCATCTGCTGGCCAACAACTCGCATTAGATAATTAAATTTAAATAAAATGAATTAGCAAAAAGTGGCCTTTATTGGAAGAAGTGAACTCGAAGTTGGAATAGAATTTCAAAGTGAGGGCCCATCATGACTTGAACTTACTTTGAAATACTTCCAAAAAAGGCTAGAAGAATTGTGGGTAATGAGGGGCGCAAAAGCCTCCAGAATTGATGGCAACCAGGAAACTTGGTGGAGAAACAAAGGGGAACCTCAGAACGAACAATTAATCCAATGAACTGATTTATTTAAATTATTCTGTTATTGACCCAAATAGGAAAATCCTACTCAGAATAACAGAATTGCAACTATTGACACACACAAATCTCATAATTCCCAACCTTATGGGATTCATATGTGATCACAATCATTACATGTAGGCCCCCTAGGCCCTTCAGGACCTTTAATCTTGGAGGAGTAGTCACGAGAGGCCAGCTCCAAATAATGTTGTTGCAGGGCCCATACCAGATCCTTGACTTGGAGGAGGCACTGATTCCAAATTGCCTCAAGAAGTTGGACGTTCTGACTCAGCTGGTCCTCAAGGTAGCTGGAGATCCCACTATCTAACACCACAATTTGATCTCAGACCTTGTTGATCAACCATCAGTTATCAATAATGGCCTCACGGTTGTCATGAACAAAGGAGGAGGCTGCATTATAGAAATCAACAATGTGAGAGTGCAAGGCCTGGGTGAGCCCCAATTGTTGGGAGACTTCTTGATGGTGCAACCCAACTAGTTGGAGTAGGTGATGAATAACTGGGTGAACAAAGTTGCGAAGGTAGCATTTGGAGCCCAGGGCAAGTTCTCCTGCTGGCAGCTGGGCCAAGTCATAGAGGTCCTGCATGATAGAGGAAACAGAAGAGGCACAGGAGCGGCTGGAGTGAGCACCCATGGAGTAGATGCCATTTATTAATTGTTGGATAACTTTGTTAAGGTTCTCATACTAAAGTTGGACTGACTTCCATTGATAGAGGGCAGGGAGAACTGGAATGTAAACCCAGAATTTTAACATCTAAGGGTGAGGGTGGTATATTGTATTGTGTGGTACTAATTCATCGAGCAACACTTCTTGACTGACCAGCAGATTGGTCTTCAGGGCTGTTAGTATTCTCCATTGTTGGTGATAGACGTTTTCACTTAGGACAGCTCAGAGCCCCTTGTAGTGAGCACCACGTTTGTTGGCATTACAGTTCTTTAGACTGCTGCCAAGGTCTAAAGGTGGCTTGAAGCTGCAAATTTGTAAAAATAAGTCAAAAAGGAAATGGAAGAATGGATAGAATACCGAATAATTTATTAGGTTAAAAGGTGTCAATATTTATAGGGTGCGTGGGGACAGTGCCTTGAGGATCTTTGTGGCCCCAACCATTCAGGATCTTTCATGGCCTTCCAAATTGACCACCTGGTTGGCACCCTCAAAGTATTTTGCCACCCCCATGACTGGATCGGTGGAAACTCCACCCCATGTGACTCAGAAATTGGGGATGAGAATCCTGAAGTTGTCTCCATTTGAATAGGTTTGAGGGTCAATTTGCTATGAAACAATTTGGAAGTAAGGAATTTGATTAGTTCTTTATCTCAAATCCCAACAACACTATCATTAACATTAAAGAATGGACATACATTAGTTTGCACCTTTGTCAGAGGCTAATTTCCAGGGAGATTTGCCCCACTGGCCCACTATCCACACTCTCAGTCTTTCTCCATTGTTAATGCCCTCACTGGAGGTACCTTTACCTTCCTGTTTGGAGTGTCTGGAATCTTTGTTTGATGTGGTTTCAGCTAATGAATTACCTAATCATTAAGAGTTTGATTGCAAGTTCAAGATCACCGTTTATCTGGTGTGTATAACTTCCCTAATCTACCCTTTGACCATATGGGAGGAAGCAGCATTAGATGTGTGGGTTAAGGATCAGTTAGCCAAAGGTGCAATTTTTTAGTGTACCTCCCCAGTATGCTCCCCACTTCCATTTGTGAAGAAAGATGATGGTACTTCATTCTCATGCGTAGATTATGGGGACCTAGACAATGTCACTGTACCAGATTTACATCCCATCCTCTTGGACTCACAGATTGCACGCTATGTGAAGGAGGCAAAAGTCTTATTCAAACTGGATTGCTTAAACGCGTTTAATCAGATCTGGATCAAGAAGGGCCAGGAGTGGCTAACCGCATTCCATACCAGAAAAGGGATTTTCCAATTTCAGTTTATGCACTTTGGGCTTAAGAATGCCCCTGCTAACTTCAACGCTGTATTTATGTGGCTTTGAGGAATCTGCTGGGGTATGCGCGGTTGCCTACATGGATGATATTCTGGTGTTTTCCCTTGATCATGAGTCTATTCAGTACACCTTTGGCAAGTGGTGGAGAGGTTAAAGGCAGCCAACCTTACGCTAAGATCAGCAAATGTGAATTCTAAAAGTCCCAGGTCACCTTTCTGGGCAACGTCATGTTTGACCAAGGACACATGAAAACTCAGATAAGGAGAAGGCGATTTATGAATGGCTCACCCCAACGTTGGTTAAGGAATTAATAGTTTTTTGGGGACGTTTATGTTCCATAAAGATTCACACCCAATCTTCCTGAAGTAGCGGCGCCTCTGTACAAGGTGAGTGGAGCTAAAGTGCTCCAATGGTACCTCACTTTGGAGAATGACATTCAAGCAGTAAAGTGCACCCTGTTGTCCACATCTGTCCTTAGTCATGTGGATCCCAAAAAGGAGCTCGTTGTGTCTATTGATGCCTCCAACTTTGCCATAGCAGCTGCCTTATTGCTAGTAGGTGAATTTGGAATAGAGCATCCAGTGGGATAATTTTCCAGAAAGATGTCTTTGCCAGAGTTCTAAGCTGTATATGATAAAGAGTTATTAGCAGTGGTTGAGGCACTGACTTACTGGCGTCATGACTTACTTAGCTTATCCCAACAATTATGCATACATACAGATCACCGTGCCTTACTTTATTACCGCGCACCTCATGGCTTGACCCCATGGCAAACCCGCTGGCATGAGACTGTAAGTCCAGGGGAATGTCCCTTTTGCATAGATCGGGTAATTTTCCCATTCCCAAACAAGAAGGGTCCAAAGAGGGTGGCTGTACCCCTCATCACCCAGGGTGATCTCGTCCACATGGTAGATGAGCGCTAGGTAATAGTGCTCCCTCTTAAGATTCCTCCCCAAGTACATGTGCTCACCTTGGCCAAACTTGTCTGCCAAATTAAAGAGATCTGCACTTTGATTACCAAATCAAAGTCAAAAGGTCCGAAACCAATGGGAGTAAAGCCCAACATATAGAAACCTGATTTTTAGAAAAAGACCACAAGAATTATTGGCCAGAATTGTGGACAACATTGAGTCTTCAAGTAAAAGATTGCCATTGCTAAATCCCCTTCAAAATCATCAGGGATTGTCACTGATAATTTAAAACCCCTAGTTTAGGAATTGGGAGTTGCGCCCAATGCCACTCCTTTGGCCAAACGAATGCCCCAGAGACCAGGCATGGGCGGGTTGGCCATTCTGAACCTATTTCCAACCAATTGGGACCAACCCTATGTGAGGTGGCCCTAGGGAATTCCCGTTGCTCATCAGCCCAAATGTCATTGCACCAGCTGATGTAAACGCAGTTGAGCATCAGTCCAGGCGTTTTCAGGTGAACTAATAGTGACTCAGCCTGCCATTGAATCCTTCAATGTCAGTTCAAATTGAAATCATCCGCTCCCTCACCCAAAAATTCGCCAGTTTAGGTCAAATTTGAGGGACCTGATCCCTCTTTGACCCATTACCTATTAACACTATTTAATAAGTTGCATGGCACAGAGAAAATTGTTGTTCAATTTTTTTTATCTATTTCTCCAATAAAAACCCTTTACCTAATTCAAGTTCTTATGCTTAAGAATAAACCACCTTTTCTGCTGGAACTCTAACATCCCTCAGGTTTTTTGCCATGTTCATCTGGTATTTTGTTAGATGTCAATACATGATTATGGCTCATGGAAACTCAATGGTGGAACTCCTTCCTAGTTTCATAACTGTCATATCAGCAGAAGTGCCACTGGCTTTTGGGTTTGCCGTTTGGGTGCTTTGGCACTTAAACTGGCAGGCTGTTATAAAAAATAATTTGCTGTTTGCCTGACATAATCGACTAACCATCATTCCTAACCATTTCCGCCTTTCTCGTTGATATTGGCATAACAATGGTCCTTTTTTCTCAGCTGAATCAGGTTGTGAAGAAATTTTGCTCTGGTCATGCTAGCCTAGTACCTCTTAAATTGTCCAAACCACATCCCATAGTTGCCGCGGCCATTGTGCCCATGTCAATATGTTATGGCATTCCAACTTGCAAGGGTTTACTCTAGCTATGAACCTAGTGGTTTTTCTGATCCTAATACCATTTCTTATGTGTCAACGAATTCAACTACAGCTGCCAATAGAGAATCTCACCTACTTTTTACTGCCCATGAAGATTAGTATTGGGTCCCACTAAATCTCTTGAAAGGCTTTTAAAAATACCGGAGCTGTAGGTAATTTTATGAGTGTTGAGCTAGCCCAACAATTGAAGCTTGACCTAGACCTAGGTCCTTCAGTGATAATTGCTTCTTCAGACTCCCAGACCTCATATCTAGTTTGTCAGCCAGTTACTTTCTCAGTAATCAGTTTAGCTTTTGTGATCAGTTCTCAGCAATGCCAAACTTGGTGTTTCCGGTTATCTTGGGGGTTGAATGGTGGCGTCAGCAACATGTTAAGATTCACCTGGAGTCAAATATGTTGTCATTTGTTAATGATCAAACGGAGGGAGAATTTTCCTTATTTAATACCCTTAAGAAAACTCAAGGCCGCAGCTCCATCATTTTCCTCATTTTCCCTGTGAGCCTATCATCTGATTTTCCTGAAAAATTGATGCGCTATCAAAGTATCTTTGATTCTGAGAAGGCAGATCATCTTCCCTCTCACACTAAATTTGACCTAGGATTCCAAACAACGGTACAGTTGGTGAACATCAACTGCCCCTTGTATCCACACACAGCGGAGGAGGAGGCTGCTCTTAACACCTGGTTAGACAATATTCTTAAGAAAGGGTAGTTTAAAAAGACATCGCTAAATGCCTCTTCCATCATTTTTGCCATTAAGGCTTATGGTTCCCTCCGTCCCAGCGTGGATTATGGACACCTAAATAAAAGTACAGTGAGTGATCCCTACCCCTTGCCCTGGAGCAAACTATCAGTCAAGTGATTGCTAAGTCTCATGTGTTCTCCAAGCTTGATCTCATTAATGCCTTCAACCAAATATAGGAAAGGAAGGTCAAGATTGCCTTACCACAATTTGAACTAAACGAGGTATATTTCAATTCCGTGTAATGCCCTTCAGGTTGAAGAATGCGCCAGCCACATTTCAAAGAATGATCAATAGTGTGCTGGGAAATCTCCAGTTTACATGTTTAGTCGCATATATTGATGACATTTTGGTTCATTCCCCAACTCCCAAACAACATGCAAAAGACTTGTAAGCGGTCATGGCTGCTTTGCACGAGGCAGGCCTGTTTGTCATGCTTTCAAAATGCGAGTTTTATAAGGAGAAAGTTACCTTTCTTGGGAACCTGGTCCTAAAAAATGGTTATGCAATTCCTCCCAACAAGTAGGATGCCATCCACTAATGGCCAACTACAACATCCCAGAAACAACTATGAAGCTTCTTGGGCACCATTAATTTCCTGAAGAAATTTTCGCCAGCCCTTTCACAGTTAGCCGCTCTGTTTCACCCCCTCACAAGTAAGAATCTACCTTTTCATTGGATACCTGAGTGCCAGCAGGCGTTCAAGTCAATAAACAAAGTGTTCTTATCTCCCCTCATCCTAAAACATGTGGACCCCTCTAAACATATATCGTTTCATGTGATGCTTCATCAGTAGCAGTTGGGGCGGTTCTGCTCCAGGAGCATGATTATTTAGAACATCCAGCCACCTACTTTTCCTGGAAATCTCCTCTACTGAGCAATCATGGGCCATCTATGATAAGGAGTTGGCAGCTGTAGCATGGGCGTTGACTCATTGGCGGTACCTGTTACAGGGTGCCCAGCATGAGTTAACTGTGCATACAGACCACCAAGCTCTTTTGTATTTCTGCAAACCACAAAAATTGGCACATAGGCAGACTTGTATCTATTGGGATTTATGTAGCTTCAATTTTAAACAAATTTTTTTGAAAGGTGCATTAAATGTGCTCCCCAATTTTCTTAGCCACAACCTGTCTCATTGCCCCACATAATCGGAGGAAGTTGACCTGGTTATCATGATCCCTACCACCCAAATTTTATCTATTGTACCACCTGTTGTCACATCAGTAGATTTAGCTCCTGATGCTCCACTTATTTCACAGATTTTATCAGCTCAGATGACTTGCCCCAAAGGAGTGGAATTAGTAGTCCAATTGTCCCTTCAAACTCACAAAAATTCTCTATATTCCCTGGTGCAGGGTCTCATTTATTTTCAGTCATGGGTTTAGAGTTCCCCCTCTCTTTATAGCTGAGGTGTTTTTGTCACATCAAGACCCTCTACAATCAGCCATCTGGGAAATAAGAAATGTACTGAGGTAATCAAATGGACTTTTAATTGGATGGGTTTATCAAAGGAAGTACCATCCTGGATTGCCAATTATGTTACTTGCATATGGGCCAAGTCAGATTGACAAGGAAGGAAGGGTCTTATTTATCCTTTGCAACAGGCGGAGGGTCCATGGACATCAGTGTCCATGGATTTTATTGTTAACTTCCCTTTTCTGATGGATTTACGGCGGTGATGGTGGTGGTCAGTTGGTTTACTAAATTTTACTTATTTATTCCATGCTCTTCTACAATTACGTTGGAAGAAACTGCTTGTCTCTTCGTGTGCCATGTGTTCTCTATGTTTGGTCTCCCGCAGGAGATCATTAGCAACTGTGGGCCCCAGTTTACAGTGAATTTCTGGAATTAGCTTTTATCCATCTTAAAAATCACCCCCTGCCATTCCACTGCATATCATCCCCAGTCTGATGGACAGACCAAGCGGGATAACCAAATTTTGGAACAGTATTTGCATTGCTACACGGTGGCTGAACAAGACACCTGGGCCAATGACCTCTCCCTAGCCCAGTTTGACTATGATAAAGGAACTCACACTTCTATGGGATTTTTTCCCTATGAAGCGATGTTGAGGTATAGTCCCTCATTTTCAGTCAGTCCCTGTCTGCGTCCAGAGGTTCCTGCTGCTGCATCTCACGTTGAGCACATTCAGTCTACCTAGTCCTTATGTGAGAGCATCTCACAAAGACTATCAATGATATTAAGCGGTTTGTGGATTGAAAATGGCTTCCTGGCCACAATATAGCGGTGGGCTCATATGTTATGTTAGATATGCGCCATTTGCGGATGCAGGTACCTTCCCAGAAGTTTGCAAGCAAGCGTTCAGGTCCCCACTTGGTGGAGGAAGACTTGGGCAATGAAGCTTTCCAGTTAAAGCTGCCAGCTCATTGGAAAAAGCTCCCCATCTTCCACATAGTCAGTTGTCCCACATTCATAGGAACCATTACCACCAATCCTGAGCCAATAGTAATTGAGGATGCGGAAGAAGCTGAGATGAAAAACATCTTAGCATTCCATAAATCTCGGAGGGTAGTTCAGTATCTTGTCACCTGGAAGGGTTATCCAGCCTATGAGAACAGTTGGGTCAAGGCCCATGATTGCGCAAATTGCATGAAACTGGTCAAGGTGTTTCATGAGCCCCATCCAGATGCTCCCCATCCTCCTCCAAAAATTGTGACCTTGATGGCGATCAAGTTGCCCAAGGCGCACAAAAATGTAGCCCTTATACAGTTTCCCAGCAGTGGTGCCCCTTCTTTGGCAAAAGGAAAGGGTAATGTAAGTCCAGGGGAATGTCTTTTTTGCATAGGTTGGGCGATTTTCCCATTCCCAAATAAGAAGGGTCCAAAGAGGGTGGCTGTACCCCTCATCACCTAGGGAGATCTTGTCCACATGGTAGATGAGCGCTGGGTAATAGTGCTCCCTCTTAAAATTCCTCCCCCAGTACCTGTGCTTACCTTAGCCAAACTTGTCTGCCAAATTGAGTAAATATGCACTGAGATTACTGAATCAAAGTCTAAAGGTCTGAAATCAATGGTAATAAAGTCTGACAATTTGAAACCCAATATTCAGAGAAAAACCATAAGAGAATTATTGGCTGGAATTGCGGACAACATTGAGCCTTCAAGTGAGATGATTGCCTTTTAAAATCCCTTTTGAAATCATCAGGGATTGTCATTGATAATTTGAAACCACTAGTTCAGGAATTGGGAGTTGCGCCCAATGCCACTCATTTGGCAGAATGAATGCCCCAGTGACTGGGCATGGGCAGGTTGGGCATCCCAAACCTGTTTTCAACCAATTGGGACCGCCCCTATGTGAGATGGCCCTGGGGAATTCCTTTTGCTTGTCAGGCCAAACGCCGTTGCTCCAAATGATGTAAATGCAGTTGAGCATTAGTCCAGGCATTTGTGGATGAAATGATAGCAACTCGGCCTACAACCAGTTCCTTTGATGTTGGTTCCAATTGAAATTATCCAGCCCCTCCCCCAAAAATTTTCCAGGTTAGGTTGAATTTGAGGGACCTGATCCCTTCTTTGATCCATTACCAATTGAACACTATTTAATCAGTTGCATGGCACTGAGAAAATTGTTGTTCGATTTTATTTATCTATTTCTCCAATAAAAACCCTTTACCTAATTCAAGTTCTTATGCTTAAAATAAACCACCTTTTCTGCTGGTATTCCAACATCCCTCAGGTTTTATGGCCATGCTCATCTGGTATTTTGTTAGATGTCTATACATAATTATGGTTTATGAAAACTCAATGATGGAACTCCTTTCTAGTTCTATAACTGTCATATCACCAGAAGTGCCACTGGCATTTGGGTTTGCCGTTTGGGTGCTTTGGCACTTAAACTGGCAGGCTGTTATAAAAAAATAACTCGCTGTTTGCCTGACAGAGACCCTAGTCCAATTTGTGTTTTCCTATGACTTTACTAAGGGCAAGGAGAATGGTTTGGCGGATGCTTTGAGCTGCAACCCTGCATTAGCTTCAAATCCTAAGGAGGCAGAGGTGCATAATAACCAGTTGATTTTTTCCACTGGGTAAGATTATGTCTCAACCTCCCTCTTTCTCAGCTCATGGGCCAGCGCTTGCTCTTTTGGAAAATGTGGAGAAATACAGTGTGTTCATAAAGGTAGTTCTTTATCAGCCTTTGTCAGCCAAATATACTATGGTCCTTGCCAAGAGCGCATTGTATCAGAAGACATCACCAGAGGTTACCACGTAAAAGATGAGATGGTGTGGTCTTAGGGGCGCCTATGGGTTCCCATTGGACCACTTCGCTTGGAAATTATCTGAGACCATCATGATGGAATCACCGTTGGTCATCCTGGGAAGGTGAAGACTCTGGAGCTAATTCATCGCACTTACAATTGGAAGGGGTTACCCTCTCAGGTGGGCAGATATTGTAAAGAGTGCCTGATCTGCAGTCAAATGAAACCAAATTAACAGTCACTAGCGGGGTTGTTAATACCAGTTCAAAATACTAAAGGACCTTGGACTTCCTTATCAGTGAATTTCATTGTGTATTTTCTGTATCTGATGGATAAGATGCTATCATGGTAGTTGTGGACTGTTTTACAAGGTTTTTCCACTTTGTTCCTTGCAGAACTACAATAACCGTGGCTGAAATGGTTAGGCTCTTTGTCACTCAGGTGTTTGCGCTTCATGGGGTCCCTCAGAAATTATTAGTGATTGAGGACCTCAGTTTACCTCTGTCTTTTGGGAAGAGTTGTGTAAGACTCTTTAGATTTGCACCTGCCATTCAACTTCCTATCATCCTCTATATGATGGGCAGACTGAATGAGTAAACCAGTGTTTGGAACAGTCCTTTCAATGTTACACTGCCGCAGATTACTCATATTATGGTTCTCACATTCCTATGGGTCAGTTTAGCTACAACAACACTTTACATGTGTCTATTGGTTGTTCCCCATTTTTTGCCAACCATGGTTTAACCCTGCCTTCAATATGGAAGCTAGTTGCTGATCAAGAGTTGAAGTGGTGGTGGACTTTGCTAAGACTATCAAGAAAGTACACCAGGGGGTCTCCACAAGTTTGGAGATGGCAATGCAAGTTTATAAGGAGAATGCCAACGGAAAGAGATGGGTGGTTCCAGCATACAAAGAAGGGGATTTCATGATGCTTGATGCTCAAAACATGCCTATCAAGCATCCATGCAAAAGCTGGGACCAAAGAGGATTGGCCCTTACTGCATTGTCAGGAAGGTGGGCCACGCCTCATACCAGTTGGATCTTCCCCCTTCATTTTGGATGTTTTCAGTCTTTTACAAAAGCAAGCTGATGTTGTTTGATGGCCCCCACCAGAGACACCGGAGGCTTATCTTATAGATGGGGCACCAGAGTGGGAAGTGGAGGAGATCGTAGCCTCCCACCAAGTAAAAGAAGGCTTGAGTATCTGGTAACCTGGAAGGGATTTGATGCAGTGGAAAACAGTTGGGTACCAGTGCACAACTGCGCACATGCCCAAGACCTGACTGCCATTTTCCACATGCATTTTACCCAGGCCGCCAAACTCATTCAAAGAAAACTGTTGCCACTATGAAGTTGGCCCCAGCCCACAAGAACTTTTCCCTGGCACAAGCCCCTGGAAGAGGGTAGAGCCTCAAAAGAACAAGAGGGTAATCTCTAGGCTTGAGGATGACATGATTATGGGAACCAATAGCAAGGATAAAACTGCACATCAGGGAGTTTAAAAGGTGAATTTGGCATGCCTCCCTGACCTCAAACATACCTTACCAATGCTGGGTTAAAGTGAGATATGTCAGTTTGGTCCTGGGGATATGAGAATTGTTTGGCCCTGCATTAAAGCAGGTGTGTTAAAATAAACCAGCTACATAATAAATAATGACAGTTTGCTTCAGTTTCTTGGTGAATAGGGTTTGAAACCCATTCAGTTTTCAAAGTTTCCAGCTCAGGTCAGCATAACTTTCAATCAATAAGCCTGAGCTCAGTCAATTACCAGCTATAGTACACTGCCTAATAGAAGAGTGTTCTTATTGGTGCACCTGAGCTTAGCATCACTTCCATCAATTAATTATCTCTCCAAATTTCCTTAAATTTGTTTACTCTAGACCAACCTCTCTTGCTGGTCAACATCCTCCATAATAAAACCCTTTGTTAGTTTACATTTTCTCTATGTTAACTTGGGCAAACCTGTGCATGGACCTCTTTGAGGATGCCTCACACAACATTAGCCATTAGATTTTCACAAAGGTAACTCTCTCCTCTGGTGCACTGCTGGGCTGCCCTGGTCCCCTCCATACCAGGTCACTTTTGTACTCCAGCCCAGAACACTGCTTGGGTATGGACTCCACTTTGGGGTCTGTTCATGTCTTGTTGTGTGTCCTATTTCTGTTCTTTTATACATCATTAACTACCCTCACCCTAAGTTACTTTAGCTTCAGCACCTTCTGTGGAGCTCTACTCACCTTAGTACTGATGACTAGTTCCCTGACATTGGGGCTTTGCACAATAAACTACCCAGATGGTAACAGGATAATTAGACACTCTCCTTACAATATAAGTAATAAGTTAGTAATTCTGTATAAAATTGTGTTTTTATTTATAAAGTAAACATGAGGCACAGTTACCAGAATGAGGTTACCAGCATAGCTGGTAGCCAAATGGAGGCTGTGCCAGTGAGAACTCAAAATTGTCCCCTACCCAAAGTTCATCTACTGGGATCAAACTTGGGGAGGCAGTGGTAGTGAGTCCATACTCTTCTGCTGGGGTATCCTCCCCCATCTGGTAAACTTTAAACCCACAAAAAACTGTGATAAACTGGGTATCAACAAGAATTAGCCTAAACTTTTTTACCTAATAATCCTATCTTTTTATTTGTTTATATAGGATGTATTGTCTCATGAACAAATGAACCAAAATCCCTAAACTTTTTTACTACTTTATAAAGTTTGGGGATATTAATATACTATTTTTATTAACAAAATCATATAAATTTTAATAACAGTTTTATATAAGATCCTAAATGTATTTTCTAATGGTAATTATATAGCAATTTGGCTGAGTTTTTTCACATTCATTTAATTCTATAGTTTCATAGGCTTTGATATTTAGTTGGTAGTTTTTGGCTGTTTTGTAAATTCAATAATTGGTTTTTGCTGAGTGGTGGTTCTTTTTCTGGTTGATTTGAAGGGCTCAATAGTTTCAGGTAAGTGATTGATGGTTTCGTTAATTTGGCAGGCTTTATTAATTTTGACTAAGTGGTTGGAGGTTGGAATATTTGATAAGTTAGTTTCTGAACTTATTGATGGCTAACTACCAATATAAAAAACTAAAATAATTTAGAATCATCTGCAGGTTATAAACCCCTTAGCGAAGCACGTATTCTGCTAATATATTATAGATAGGATAAGTGGATGACCATTTGCTTCAAAAAATATCGAGTGCCTTAAAATCACTCGCCACAATGTAGAATTATAAATGTCTCGGACTGGTTATGTACTATACTGAAAAATCAGTTGCAGTTAATTAAGGATTTCTTCAATTTACCCCTTCTCATTTTAACTGCTAACGGATTCACTATAATCACAAATGCTCACGTGCTAGGTTTTCAGCACAAAATCTAGCCAATTGGCGAATCTCCTTCATCGATATATAGCCGCTAGAAGCTCTGCAACCTTTTATATACCTTTTACGTGGGCAAAAGTTACAAGCTTGTATGGGCACTTAAATGGCAATACAGTACAATAAACTTAAAAGAGGAGCGCGAGTCCCTAAAGAGCTGAGTTTGTTACCAATTCGGCTCGGCTTCTTTTTGCAACCCCTATTTTTATATTTCCGACCATTGTTTAGATTCCTGAACCTTAGAGCCATCTCAATTTACCCCCTTTTAAGCCATAATGTAATTATAAAACATATATCTCGGTTTATATCTTCTTTGTACCAACTCAGGTGCTTATTTTTCAAGCCTAAAGGTGTAGTCAATTTGAATTTCAAGTATTCGTTTTTGAATGAAAATATTGAAAGTTATTCATCAAAGCTTGTCTTATTTTCTCAAAATCGAATTGGTACAAATGTTGCCTCATTGGGGTGCAAGTTTGAGATATTTCCACCTTTTGTTGAATTAGGGATAGCCAAATGATAGATTATGTTTTCAATAATGGTTCTTTTGGAAAGGGGAAATTTTCTAGAAGCTACCCTTGTTCTTCTATAGGTAAAAATAATTTTTAACTCTTTACTTATTAAAAAGAGGAGGAACCTCTTCAACTGGACATTTACGAAGCTAATTTTTTAACATCGGGGATCGACGCGCTGAATTTGGAGGATAAATTTCAAGTAAGCGGTTTATTTTATTTAATCAATCTAGTATAAAGTGCTTCCGGAAACCTTTTGGAGACTAAGTTTGCTGTGGGGTGAATTTATTTCTTCTCCAAATCTGCTCAAAGAAAAATTATTTACTAATCCCAGTGAATGAGTTTTTAATAAATTATGTCGCTTATCATTACTTTCGTTCGCAGAAATGGGTTGTAAAAAGCGGACTTAAGTATTCATCTAATTTCGGTAAGGTTTTAGGCACTGCTTTTATTAATTTTTAGTTTTGTATAAAGATGGTCCGATGTACCGACATTCAGAGTACTGGTTTTATATTAAATCTGATGTTATTAGATTTGCGGTTTTTGTTAAAGGTGTAGCTAAGTTGAAGGCAACGGAACTCTCAGCTTCAAATCAGCTCCATTTTACGTGGCAAGAGATCTTCAATATGTCGAGACTTTGCTTTCAAGTGAAAAAGGTAATATAACTAAAATTAATTTCACGCTTCATGCCTTTCATTATGCATCGTTTATTAATCATTCGAAATTAGAAACCTCTAATCTGTTACGTTTTTTACCCAGAAAGTATATCGTCCGATAATATAGAATTATGCCTTTCATCATATGAGGTGAATTGTTTCCAGTTTGAGAGATGGAATCCATCTAAGACAAGGGAATGATATAAAGGTAAATAAGGATATACGTACTTTTATCCGTAGTTTAATTCATATAAACTTTTTTGCTCAAGAATTAACTTACCCTTTACTGAACTTAGACTTATCTAAATTTTAGAAAATGCTTAATTGGTTCTACTTAAAAGCATTTAGTAGTTATAAACAAGCTTTCGGTATTTAATTTTGAGGTTTGCTTTTTTAGAGTTTGCAATTCAAATAGTACAGATTATTAGCATTATTTAAAATATATGTCATCAAAATTAAATCATATGAAGTGTTATTTTTGTTAACTGCCCTGATTAACTACTTTGATGTGAACTACAAAATGTTTAGTGAAAAATATGACACTGAGATTTGGCTTTAATTACAGGTTATCCAAAAATAAAAAGTTTTTTGTGATGAAATGGAAGTGAAAGGGAAATTGATTAATCTCGATTAGACAGTTTTTGATTAGTCTTCAATGCATGATGGTATAATACCAGTATCTGACAATTTCTCATATATTATGTATTGAGTCTGCGCATGATATCTGAAGTAATTGCAAAAAGTGTGATCAAGATAATGTTAAGGTTTTAGTTTACAGATATTTTGTAAACTTGTGGTCAATAAATTAAATAAAGAAGCTAATAGTCTATAAATGGTACATGTTAAAGGATAGTAGTAAAAATTAAATAATAAGCCAAAAATAGTAAGGTTATGGATTTTTTATTTTTAAATAGTGATTGTGTTTTGTAGGTAAAATGGTTAGTTATTAACTATTAGCGGGCTAAAAGCAATAGCAAGAGTTTAATAATTATAATTGCAGTCACATAGTGATTAATACACAAGTAAGTTAAAATATAAGTAATTAATAATATACACATTATATATGTATATTTTTTATAAATTAGTACATTTGTATAATCCAAATTTATTTTAATGAATGTTATGCATAAGAGAACAATTTTAAAGATTAATCTTTACGTGAGGCAATACCATGGGTAAACTATAGTAAGCATGTAACCAAAATATTTAGTAAGTTGGTCTTTCTTTGTTTTTGTATGGTTGTATGATTTTTAGCAGAGTGCACATTTTGTTGTAGGTTGGGTACAAGTTTTTAAGTATTTGCCATAGTGATGTGAACCTTTAGTTTAGCGTTCCTTATAGAAGCGATCAACTGTCAAATTTAGGGTAAACCTTCTGACATTGCGTCTATACATGAAACTGCTGCACTATATAAAAAGTAATAAAATTTTCATATATAATTTGTTAAAATTAGTATGTAATCTAGCTTTTTAGTCAGACTAGAACCTACAACTTTGTTTTACCAGAATTCAGATTGTAGAATACAAACTAAAATCTAGATTATAAGACAAATTTGTATGTAATAGTAGCAGTGATTTACACAATGCCCTCATATCAGATTTAACTTATGTTTAACTTTTATTTATTTAGAATGATAATAGTCTTTATTATAAAGATGCAATAACTAATGTCCTGAAGTATGTTTCAAATTCAAATTTCCAAAGGTGTATAAAAGTCATCTAGATTGCTTTTCTTACATAGTGATAATATAGGTTTATCAGTTAGATGTATAAAATACTAATAGATGATAATTTCTGGAGTTGATATTCATTTTATATGAACTAAAAAGAACATCATACATTAAATGTATTGAAGTTATATGAGAGCCATTGTAAAGATTGTTCATGTAGAGGGTAACTTCAGTATTAATTTATCACCTAGGGTTTAAAGTGTTCATGACATTAATAAGAATACTAAGCTTATGGTAGTGAGAACAATTCATGTTTAAAATTTTAAGCAGGGATAATTAATAGTATCTTTAAAAGTAATAGTTTAAAAGCTAGAACAACTTATTGTATAAAAAGTAAAATTTAGATAGTCATCAACTATGTATTGCAATTATATAGTACTGTCAGATAACTAAATATTTGCCCTACTAAAAACTTATTGAGGAGAGACTATCATAAAAGGAATCAATATACAATTTTACCTAAGTGGTTGTAAAATCAAAAACACCTATGAATATTAGATTATACAAATATTGAATATTTATAATACTAACAGTAATCTAGATATGTGATGTTTATACAAGCATCAACTTGCCTAATTGATTCTTTGAGTTAAGTGGATTTTTTTGATAGCAGTAATCCAACTAGATTACCTTTAAATGGGTGATACCCTGGTTAAACATATTATTGATCCATACAATCTGGGACTATTTATTGAATTAGTAGCTTGGGTACCACCAGAATAGCCACCTGCTGGACTCCAAAGATCCTAGCATATGATGCTTCAAGCTGCATTGATATTGGCAGATGTCCTAAAATGCAAACAGGACATCTCCCTTAATTCCTTAGACTAACTACATCCATAGTTAGATTTTATTGGTAAAAATATCATATAAATTCCTCTTTTGGTATGATAAAGATATAAGTAAACTCTAGATATAGATCTTCAGTCTTTAATAGATTATTAAATATAACTTCACACAAGACAGTAGCTTTAATTAAATAGTCCTAAGTGGTTATCTTTTAGGCTTATTAAAGTAAACAAGTATTTGCAAAGTACTAAGCATACCACAAGTGCTTAACTTCAGAGTATCATTATATTAGCATCATCAAGTATCCAATGAAGCAGAAATCCTATTGATAATGCTCACTACAGATGCACAATCCACCTAAACATACTTGCAACTAAATGATTGCATCATAGAAGATATTCTCAGTATATAGTATTCCTCATTGAGTGAAAAACTGAGATGGTAGACAATGACATCATGGAAAGTCCACCCACAGTAACATCTGAGGTACAGTTAATCCTTTGGAAATACCAGAATTGTTATATTACCTGGGCTTCCAACAAAATAGTGAGAACTTTCACAATTGTAATTCTAACTCACAATTACTGAGCCAGTCACAAAAGAGCATCTTTTGTAGACAGAGCTCTAAAACTTATATAAAATCAACACTATACCAGAAAAATAGAGCAACAATGCAAAGCTCTCAAGATATATTAAATCTTCATACTTTGGTTTTGTAATATATTGTAAGCTTTTGGGTGCTCATCATAAGTCCTGCACAATATTTCCCACAGCGCATTAAGATTGGTCTACAAATAGGTCTATACTCTATTTTTATTTAACTGAGGTAAGCTGATCAGGAGATGGACATTAACAAAACTCAAAACCTACAATAAAATCCTCACCAAATAAAATGAACAAACTTCCCAAAATGAGCGGATGACACACACACACATTATGTGAACTCAACCAACCAGGAGGGACAGCAAAAATCGCTTATCCCTCCATGGTAGAAGGGGAGGGGGGGGTCAGGGGGCTCATCCTCAATAACATCTTCATCTCAAAGCATGGCATGGGCTATGGTGGAGAGCATGGGCGTCAGGGCGTCAGTGGGATGTGGAGCTATATTTCTGAAAATTGGTGAGGTATTAAGACATCCACTATATATAAGGGTTCTGATGTAATTTGTTAAAGTTAGTTCAGCTTTCATGCATGCATCAAGTAGTTTTTGAACATGGCAATATTGGTGTGGGTAATCCTTGATTTGGGATTTCGCGCTACCTCTGCCACATGCTGAATGGCGCCATTGGCTTCTTTGTGGGCTTTGATCAGCATGTCTTTTTGTACCTTATTGGCTTTGGGGAGAATATTGAGAGGAGGGATTCCTCCTGCAAACATCGCCACTGATTTGGTAGCAGCTTTGTGGAAAGGGCGACAATCTGGTTTGGTCATTGCTTTAACAGCCAGCTGGTGGTTGCTGCAGAACATTTTGGCGTTTTGCTGGGGGGCGTATAAGTGAGGGGGTAGTTCCTCGCTATTGTCAATATATACAAACTGCTTGATTTGTATATTGCAGTTCTCAATTTTATTCCTGGACTCATCAATTTTGGCCAATAAGTCCCAAGGATTTTGGTTGACTTGAATTGGGGAGTCAGAATATTCCTGTGGTTTAATTGGTTCATTGGAGGATGCATGGGACTATACTGGGGTTTAATCTTGTGTTTTATTGGATTGAGCGTTCATGGAACTGGGGTGAGGAGGAGGCTGATTGGTGGCTGCAGATGCAGCTGCAGTGACAGGCTTTGGGGGAGGGGGAGGTAGGACCGCTCCCTTACCAAAGGTGGTGCGGGATGGGTGGTGGAATGGATGCCAGTGGATGAGAAAACAACGCTGTCAGAAGTGGCTAGGAATGGGCATTTGCATTTCTAGTGGTCCAAATCAAAACATATTGGACACATCATCTGTCTGCCCTCGATGTGGGCCCAGAATGGATAGTTGGGGGTGGAGGAGATAATGGTGCAGGGGGGATTGACAGGGCAATTTTACTTGAATTGGGGCTGATTATGGCATATGCCCGAGGCCCAGCTAGGCGTGTGGCCCCATTTGGGACCACAAACTTCAGGATGGGGTTGGAGCCATAGGCTGCCAAACCTTCCATCAGCTCCTGGTGGAGCTCTTCAGGGGGAAGGTGGGTGGACAAACCTGCAAATTTGACCACCAAAGTGGTATCCACTGGGAGCTGGATTCAAGTTGTGTGGAGAGGGGTACCCTGGAAAACTAGGGGCACAGTTGCCGCTGTGGCGGCATCAGCTTCACATGTGAAGCCTAGATCAAATTACCCCTTATAGGGGCAAAAGTCAACAAAACTGGTGGGATGCATCACCGCCTGAGCCATTTTGAAAATGGCTTGGTCGTGGTAGGGAAAAAGTTTCCCATAGTTGACCCAAAGGCTGAAATGCATGTTGCTCCAGGGGAGCACCATTGAGCAGTGGGGTACCACTTGGGTTTAAGCGAGGTGGGCGTCAAGATCCTTGGGAGAAACAAATCATCCCAGGGGTTTGGTGTGACTGGTCAAGCCAGTACAAGCGCATTTTCCTGTCAGACAGAAAATGGCGGGGGGAGTTTTGCTGCTGCCCCACACTGGGGCAGATGGTGGGGAATCTGATGACATCAGAGCAAAACTATGGTGGGCGATTAGAGTTTACTTTTTAATTAACTGTGTAAATTGCTTGGAAAGTTACTATGAGTGGAAAGAGAGTTAATAGGTCTATACTCTATTTTTTGAAATTTTGAGAATGTATGCAGCAATATAAAGCAAACCCTGTCTATATATTTAATTCCTCATTCAGATATCTACCACTGACTCTAGATTTATCAAAAATGTAGAACAAGCAATATAGCTATCATGGAAGGATCTTATGAAATCAAAATATGAAGCCAGAACAATCACTTGTATCTTTTGTCACTAAGCTGCATCAGAGTGAAGCGCAGCTCATAGAAAAAATGGTCACTTAAGCTTATTTCTTTTGACATGATGATGATGACTAGCTTACAAATCTTGTGTCTTAATTGGAGTAATCTTTGAGACACATCAGAGGACTTGAATTGAGTTGACTATTTGAAATTATAGTGATACCTCAAAGCCTTGTAACAAGATTATCTCATATCATTAAGTACCTTTTAGCTCAGGCCACTTATGTATCTTTCAAAAACCTTGCCAACTATATCAAGATTTTATAGAATAATCTAAAGAGCCAAAAAAACCATCAGTGAAGCTTTAAAAATTAATTTTGAAATTTTATTGATGCTGAAGGTCAATGAGATAAAAATGAAGTATGTGCTACTATCCAAGTAAATCAGCCTCAAAAATACTGAGTGTAATTTCATGAAAGAGTACCTACTCAAAGCGTTATAAATAAAAAACAAAAAAGTCCTTGCAAACTTTCTGCTCTACTGAATGAACTATACTATGTTTACAAAACTCACGTTTATAACCTTAAACTAAAAAACATCTATAGAAAGGCACATGAATGTTTTTGACAAAACTCCATGACTTACCAAAAGATGTGAAAAACAACATGAAAAAATTCAAGACCAAATGCACCTAGTTTTTTGATCTTGATAGTTTGATTATGAATGGACACTAAAAATTCATTACTATCAAAGTACATGTCATCTCTGGTTATAACCAACTGTAATAAAGCCTAGTTTCAATAATAATTCCGCACATTTATAGAGGAAGCATTGAATTTTCTCTGAATATATATAACTGCCAAAAGATTGCAAAAAGTTGTCAAAAAGTAAGATATATTGCTAATTCAAGGTAAGCTGAACAGGGGATGGACATTACCAAAAGGAGAATTAAGAAAAAATATAAATGAGCCAAAACGCTCAAACAAGCAAAACGTCACTGGAACCTAACTTAGAACAAAATGACTGGGCTGTCAATGGCAAATTGTTAGGTGACTATGATGGCGGGGAAGGGGAGTCAGGGGCTCCTCAGCTTTGTCAACATTTAGCAAAGTGTGGGCCCAGGCAGAAGAAAAGGGTGTGGGGCTTCAGCATTGTGGGGTCCAATATTGCCCAAGGGAAGGCCAGGACAGTCACCATGCGCTGCAGCAGAAGCAGCAATGTAAATGACCATATCCTGCTAAGCCTATAGCCATGCTTCAGGAAGCTTTATGAAGGTGGCAATGTTGGTGCAGATGATTTTTACCTTGGGGTTCTTGGCCACTTCTAGACATTCAAATCTGGTTCATCGGCTTTCTTGTGATATCTGAGAATGTTTCACTTACCTGACATTGAGGGGTGATCTGGAACAACGGGGGTGGGAACACTGGCAACAAGCATAACCACTGACTTGGTGACAGATTTGTGGAGAGGATGGCAGTTGAGCAAGGCAGCTGCTTCAACAGCAAGCTGATGGTTGGAGAAGAATAGCGCTGCTTCTGTTTGAGGAATGTAGTGCTGATGGGGAAACTGGTCATCATGATCTGGTTTTAAAAATTATTCATTGGTGAATGTGGATAGTGTAAATATTTTGCCTAATTCAGAACCTTATCTAGTAAATTCCAAGGATTTTACTTATACTGGATACGTGCTTCAGCAGAAGTTTGGGGTTTGGAAGATAAATATAAGGAAGAATATGAATGAACTTTAGTACAAGCCACTTCCTGATTGTCTGAGATGGGCGCCAGTGTGGGCTGATTAAGAGCCTGAATGTTGTTATGGAAACTGCGGCAACAGCAGGCGTTGGAGGAGGGGACAGGATGCTGCCCCAAACAGGAAATTTGCAGGATAGGTGGCAGGTTGGGCGCTGGTGGAGGTGGATTCAGAGATAGCACAAGTGGCTAAGGATGGGCATTTGAATTTGAGTGGCTCAACTTGAAACAAGTTGGATAGATCGTCTAGTCATCCTTGACATGGGCCTAGAACAGATAATTGTGGGCAGAAGGGAAAACAGAACGCAGGGAATCAAATGGGTGATTTGATTAGATTTTGGGCCTATTGTGGCAAAAGGCTGAGACCCTGCAAGATGTGTGGCCCCTTTTAGGACCACAAACTGAACGATGGAGGTATAACCCATAAACATCCAAACCAACCATCAGCTCCTGATGGAGCCTGTGGGGGGAGGTGGGAAGGCAAACCTGCAAATAGAACCATCATAGTAGTGTTCGCAGGAAGCCAGGTGCAAGTGGTGTGGAGAGGGTGTGCCCTGGAACACCAGGGGTACAGTTGCCTCAGTGGCAGCATTAGCTTCACTAGTGAAGCCAAGATCAAAATTCCCCTTGTATGGGCAAAAGTTGATGACGCTGATAGGCTCCATCACCATCTAAGCTAATTTGATTATTTTTTTACCGTGGTATGGATATAACTTTTCCCTAATTAACCCTAATGTCATGGAGCGTGCTGGAAATATAGATAAAACTGACCTGGAACTCCAGGTGACTTACCACCCAGAACCCAATCCAGAATGCCGAAGGCACAGCTGTCCAAATTGATGAGTTAAATATGAGAAGACCAGCCACAAGGACCAGCCAAGGCGTGCTCAAATTGGGGATAATCAAACCTTTTGTTTTTGATAAAATATTTAGAGCTAAAGTTTTGGGGATTTTATGAATTGTTTATTTAAATAAAGGGGTTGAAAATCAAGAAAATGGAGCAACAGCAGTACCTATTAGGGACTGCTGCATAAAAGGCTTGCTGGGGAAAATTGTGACTCATGCACAACTGCTATTAGGAATAAACTCAAAACAATCTGGAAAATTGATCTAACAGACCTATTTTGAAACCAACTTGGTTCTGAATTGATAAGCTAAATTCATTTTGGGATCATTACGCAAATTTACTTTTTTTCATGTGCATGCATTTTGCAATGTTAAATGAAGTTTTGGGCGGCCAGCAGGTAACGCCCAGGACCAGGCCACATAAGGCTAAGCCCAGTCAGTGGGGATGGGGTTGACCACCCCTGTACCTGTTGGGGACTGATGCAGTATTGATGCAATGGCAGGATCTTAGCAGATTTGGGGGTTTGCGCAATTTTGCCACCTCCCAGCAAACCCTTAAAATATTTTACACTAGCATATGGAAGATAATGCTGGAAGGTAAATGCAGCCCTCAGGGGTACACTGAGACCCACCTCTCATCCACCACATGGGCTAAATCGCCCTCGGAGATGAGAGGCACTGGTGATAGCTTCCACCCCTTTTTAGAGTAGAATGGGAATTGATCTTGGTACAGGTGAAAGGGTTCCTGACCAAGACGTACTACCCTTCCCTTTAGGAAGGGGTAAGCACTGCTGCCAGAGAACTGAGCCAGCAAAATATTTTTGTAGGCTGTGAGAAGTTTAAAGGCCATTATTTAAGTGATTTTATAAGGAGGGCAAGGAGCATCCAGGTGCACCGCATGGAATGCCTCCACCAACTCATGACAGTTGTAACAATCATGGGCACTGACCCAGCTATTCTAATAGGATGGGAAGTCCTTCCAAGCCTCCAGGTACTGAAATGACCGTTGGATTGATGTGATGCCAAGTTTGCTTCCACCTCATATTCAACTGACTCCTCCAAATTGACTGTTTAAGGTCAATGTGTGGGATGCCAGAAAAGGGGTTGTCAGAATAATTAACCAGATGTATTCCTCCCAATAATATCAGAATTAGGGGTGTCAGTTAGTCAGACATGATTGCCAGCTAATTGCTTAGTATAATATTGTTTAATGTTATAAAAAATTAGTTGTTTTAGGTTTGGTGGATTCCTAGTTCAATGCTAACTGCAAAATTGTAGGTGATTGTTGGAATTTCTGTTAGAAAGCTGATGTATTCATTTACAAACATCTGATGATAATTTTGCTGACCTGAATCTGAGTTTGGCGGAATCTTATCCTGTTGGTCACTGCCATGATAAATGAATGTGGAATCTTCTGGCAAAAAACCGAAGTATTTGTTATCAAGCATCTAATTATGAATTTGCTGCCTAATTTGGAGTACTGGCAACCTATACTGAGGATGCTCAAAGTATTTATTATAATAGATATTATATATGGCTGACCAGAGACATGTGCTGAGGCTGAGGCAATCTAATAATTGGTGATTGGGACAAGCGGAATGGGAGGGAATCACTACCATGGATGTCTGTTACTAATTAAGGTTCTGGCTTGGAATGGACAAGGGGTTTTCATAGGCGCAGTGCATAGAGTATAAATAGTCTTCCCTCCCTCCAAACAAAGATTTCTCTTTTTCCCACTTTTTATTAATTTGAAGTAGAAAGAGCTACTAGAGTGGATAGGAGTGGGACTGGAGATCCCCAAAGTAGGTGCGGGGTGATGGGCCTGGAGTGGCTGATGCTGCTAGCTCCCATAACTCAACCCTATGAGAACCAATGGGAACCTGTCAACTGGCCACCAATGATGATGTGCTGCTGGATGTTAGCCTTGAGGGTGGTGCAGCATGGGCGTGCCATATCCACCCAGGATGGGGGATGGACTCACCAGGCACAACCAAGATGGGTTGGTGATGGTCATGAGGGTGGTGCAGTGTGGGAGTGCCATGGACACCCTGGATGAGGGATGGACTCACTGGGGCACATCCAAGAGGGACCGTGGGGCTAATGCAAAGTCATTGGTCTGGTGTGTTGGTGGGTTGGACGTGGACTTGTATGGGGTTGGTACGCCTATGAAGGAGAAACAGCAAGGGTCAGCCAGTCTCCATGCTGGTTGGCCTGGCACACAAGTGGAGCCCACTATTCAGAAAAGTGATTTTCTGACAGAGGGATAGCTTGGAAGCGTGCAAAACTAGATGCTGTTTTCAGTTAAGATGGATCACCAAATGGTAAAACTGTTACACAAACCCAAAACAATTTCATGGGGCCCTGACCGTTTACTAGCAAACTTCCACAAGGGGATATTGATGTGTAAGTGGCAGATGTCGAGCATTACGTGCAAACCCACCCTAAAATTGGGGGCAGGAAGGTGCTTCCAGTTGGTGAATCACTTATAATCAGTGATCACTTTGGTAAGGTGTTTGCAGACCAGGGACTGAGTGGCCCAGATTTGTTGAGAATGCTCCGCCGCCACAGGAACCTCAGGACAAAGACAGGGTCCAGGAGAAAAGGAAGTGTTGTACTCCAACGTTGCTTCACATGGTGAAAACCCTGTGGAGGCGTGTGAGGCTTTATTTTAAGCAAACTGAGCCAACAGAAGATCGTCCGCTCAGGTGTCCTGTGCAGTAGTGGCATAACACTGGAGGTACTGCTCCAGGAAATGATTAACTTGCTCCGTCTGGATGTCTAATTGGGGGTGGTACGCTGTGGACTGGCATATTAAATTTTTAGAATGGCTAGAAGGGCCGTCCAAAAGCATGCCGTGAAATGGAAACCCTATCACTTTCAATTTCCTGAGATAATCCAAACATAGAGAAGATGTGGCGGATGAAAGGATGAGCGGTTTACTCAGAGGTGATGGAATTCAATCAGGTGATATACAAAGAAAATTTGGTGAACCAGTCTACAATGACCATTATCACATTGTAGTCATTTGAGGTAGGTAGCTTAATTTTGAGTTTGACAGACACCAAAGTTCATGGGCCCTCAGCCTGTTGCAGTGGGTGGAAAAGGCCATTCCACCACATGCGGTCCAATTTTGCGTGTGCGCAGGTAATGCAACTCACTATTGACATGGGTTGTCTTTTGTGATCCTAGGCCAACTATATGTGCGCTTCATCAAGTCCAGGTACTTTTTCACTCTGTGGTGATCAACCGCTAGGGGATCATGGTGGGATTGAAGCACTTTGGTGCAAAGCTGAGTGTGCACCCACAAATGAGACCAGAATAGAATTCCCTCTGCGCTCACCAAGTAATGGGAACTTTTGTGCCCTGGGTCCACAAGCTGCATCAACAACTCCAAGCCTTCAGGGCAAGTAATCTAGTGGGAGGCCACTCAAGGATGGCCTCAAGTTTACATGTTGGAATAGCATAACCATCTTTTAATACCAGGTTACTCAAGAAGGTAACCTCATTGCGGAAGAACTCACACTTTGCTGGCTTTACAAATAGTCCTTCCCTGTTCAGAGAGGCAAGCACAGCTTCCAGATCTATGGCGTTATGTTTGGAGGTTGGGGAATGGACAAGGATGTCATCAATGTAGCAACGGCGCATGTGTTGCGCAGATTGCCTAGAACAATGTTGATCATCTGCTGGAATTTGGCAAGCAAGTTCTTTAACCTGAAAGGCATACATGAAATTGGAATATATCTTACATTATCAGAATAGCGTTAAGCCATTCCTGATCTTCAGCTACCCATGTTTGGTTAAAGGCGTTCACCAGATTGAGTTTTGAAAATACTAATGACTTTGCAATTGCTTGAAATTGTTTATTTTAGTGGAAGGGCGTAGGGGTCATTAACTGTGATGTTGAGATTACTATAATACATGTAAGGGCGCAGTGTGACATCAGCCTTTTTTGTAAACACAATGTGGGAGGCATCTGGGGATGTCTCTTTGAAACCACCCTTAGCCAAGCATCTTGTCAATCCACACGTCAAAGGCCAAATTTTCTTCTGCTATATGGGGGTACAGTGAGAAGTTTATACTCACCACCTGCACTGTCGTTTGGAACTTAAGGTCATACTTTGAGTGTGGTGGAAGTTTGAGTAGCTTTCTCTATATTAAAATATCCTTATACGCTACCAGGGATGGGGGAAGATTGGGAGGCAAGCCCATGGGTATAGCGATCATGGAAATGGCACCTCTACTCCGCGCTTTACACAAGGTGTCAAGGAGTGGGAGCTCACTGCCACCCTGGGCATTTCTGTAAGTCTTGGGGAACGTTCTTTGGCTCTCAATCAGGCCAT
>JAKSZP010005346.1:0-212532 GCA_022478985.1 Massospora cicadina
TGTGGACTATCCACACGATTGTCTTGAATGACATCGCAGGCTCCACCCCCACCCTCCCAGAAGCTGTCCACAGATTCCGGTCTCATTTGGTGGACCACTTTCAGGCGTGGATATTTGGATACCTCCCACCGTGTCACCGACAGCTGGTCTCCTCCAGGTTCCCAGTTTGGTTCATCAAATCAGACCCTTTCCTCCACACGTGTTCAATTGTGGCTACGGCCCCTTCACACGTTCCCTCCCCCTCCCCATAGTGGCGTTCCCGCGGGCAACAATAGATAGCCTCGCTTCTCTGGGGTGCCTTCCCTGTTACTAAGTTTTGTTTCTTATGGGTCAAATTTGGAAGTGTCCATCTCATGGTCGGCCTTCCTCGCAAAAATTTAAATTTAAAATTTGAGGAGATTAGTGTGCACCTGATGTTGGGTAGTAGTTGGGCTAGCAAAGTAAAGGGCACAGAATCTATCTTTGCGCCATACAAAGTTCATAAACGCCCTGGTGACACCGGTGGACTAGATAAAAATAAGAAAACAGCAATGAGTATTTCACCAGAGATTATAGCCTGGCAAGAGAAATGCAACTAGTTCATCAAATCTCCGCATTCCCAGCCCCTGCTGTAAGTGGAGCATGGGGTTTGGGTTTACCTGTATATAAACTTAATGGCGCTTTGATAAAAGTTCTGTGGAGATGTGAATAAACACTTACCAGACGCAGTATATGTTACACCACACTCTATGACCTGCAGTTGTTTGGATCTTGGGTTTATGACTAAAAAACAGCGGACAAAGCTGCACAGGTGCGTGTGGTGGTAGACCTCCCAGATGGTTAATGAGTGATTGAGATAAAGTGCAACTGATGGACCAAGTCTAATGAGATTTTGTTACGTTTGACTCCCTCCTTACAATGATAAAGCGCACAGTGCTGGAGCACCACCTCATGGTTGGGCTTAAGAGCTATGGGGAACTCCAATCCTTCAAAATGCAACGCTTTACGCTTATGCTGGACATGTGCACTGGCAAAGAAATTGCAGTGATCACCCCAACTGCGGTCATTGTGGAAAACTTTACCCAAATCCCCCACACTGCAGTTGTTAATTTGATGGGTAGGAATCCCACCCATTCCACGTCACAGTGGATAGCACACCCCTATATGCACCTTTTGTTATGCTTTTGTCCACAAGGCTCACACATGCCCTTCCAGAGAGGGCATCACTCAAAACGAGATCCTCATCAATGCAATGGGCAATTTAGACTCCAATTATGTGCCTGCAATTGACACTGATGCCGCCTTCCCGTGGGGCGTGCAGGGGTGTTACATTAAGATAAAACCTGTGTAAAATTTATAGTTTTTGTTTATTATTGATCAATAACACCAATAAACTTATTACTGCACAGGTTCGGTTATTGTGCAATTTTGTCCACGTTGTATAGTATTTGATATTATTGGTTGATAATAGTATGACAACTTTTATCCATAGTCAAATGGAATTCTTAGATCTCAGCTCAATGCTCGGCCAGTGATCCCACTCAAAATACTTGAGATGTCCTTATATAGGTATTTGTTCCATTGTACTGTTCAACCTGATCTTCTCTGAGATTCCCAGGTGACAGTTTCTTTGGTCCAATACACAGTCAGCAGCAATTCCCAATTGTTTCTCCTTCTTCTCTAGATCCCCGCTCAGATCTTTACTCTTTTCCTTAAAAGAGTCTCCCAATTATCGCACACAGCAATAATATCCTTGAGAAGAATAAAACAATTGAAAGCTGATAATAGTTTACTACTTCAACTATATACCAGCTGAAAACTATAGAACAATATAACTCTGTTCTATACTCTGGTTTTACTATAACTTGTTTTTTATTATAATTGAATTCTAGGGAATTTATAGTGGGGATTTAATCAACTAACCCTTGGTTGACACCTCTTCAATAAAACGGCAGCTGTTGCCATTGAATCACCTATAAACTCTCAGCAGGATGGTATTCCCCATACTGGCTAGGATTCTATCGTTGGACATCCTTGAGACCTAAAATGGAAAGAGTTGGAAAACGTGTCCCTAACGTTTTCCTCTTGATCCAAGCAAGCCAACCATAATTGGCTAGCGACCTGCTTAGATAATGGGACTTTTTACCCATTAAGGCAGGTCACGAACCAACTAATTGAATTACTAGTTGCAGGTGGCATCACTCGCCTCACAACTTATAACTTACATTCCCAATCAGTTGGTGATGAAACTTGACCAATCCCTGTTGGCACCCCTGATAGTTATATACTATCGGATGCCCCTATTTCATCAGCAACTCCGCCTGACGAGATCTTAAGCATTTTTCCAGATTGATCCCCAATGGATATGACCAAGCAAATATACCAAAATACCCCAAACATAGTTACTCCAAAATCAGGGTCCACCAATTTTCAATTCACATCACATTAGGTAGTTATCCCCTAGCAATTTCTGGTAATCTAGCAGACTGGGAATATGGGCAAAAATCCCAACACATCCCCCTATTGCCTAGATTTCCAGCAAGAAAAGGACTGGGGTAGGAGAACACCGCTTCAGACACTCAGTTTATTACTTCTCTTGCTCAAAAGGAGTATGATTATCAATACTCAATGCTGCTCAGGACGACCTTTGGCATACTGCTCTTTTCCTTTTCCTCCTCGCTACTTCCTACTCAGAGTGCAGTCTCCACAATCTACTTTCATTCTGGGATGATTAATTTACTTGTGACAATATTAGTCCTGGGATTCAGTTTTCCCCCTGTCAGGGCATATGACCCGCTGTCATATTCAGGATTCTTGGTCCAGTGTAATCGATTTCCTGATTTTCTCCTCATCCTAGACAGGAGACTCTTGCCATCGATGTTTATTTCATGGCCCAATTAAGAATACTTATTTATGTTTGCACTTGTTAATTCTCTCATAACCTCTTGGCTCAAGTCATTCTTAATTCTTCTCTTGGAGAGATTATACCATTAATTTTGAGATTAATTTCTCCAAAATTGGAGCTTAATGGATTGTAGAGTGCATAATGTCAACTTCCATATAAGTCTGACATCCCCCTCTAATCCAGCTCATATGTTAAATTCTGAGTCATGGTATCAACAGCTACTAAACAGTTTGTCTGATCAAGATCTTTATATCTTCTAGAAGATGAGTCAGGATGTGTAACGGAACCTCTTCTACAGTCCTTCCAGGACTCATCGCCTAGTCTGGCACCAGTGGCTAGTCCTTCTGTCGAATTACTGGAAATGGTAACCAATCCCTCTGAAACTAGGCTAGCAATCATTTTGAACAACTCGCAGCCAATTCTTTCTCTTTTTTCAATTCCAGAGTTGGATTTCAAAACTCTCCTGGATTCAGCTCCTTTTGCTGATGCGCTGAACATTTTTGTGGATGCTCCTGAAATTATGCCTTTTGCTCTTGATTGCTCTTTTCTTTCCAGGGCGGACTTACTTCCTGAGTTCCTATTCTGACTTGGACAATACTACAAACCCACTGTATTGGCTACTGAGCTCACCAGTGATAACAGTATTCATTTTGAACTCCCCTATTCTAAATTACGGGCCCAATTCACCAAGGCTTTATCCCTAGCGCTGAATACCTCCAATCTTGAGAACATCCTAGATCAGGATATCACTGTTATGCTCTTTGCTTTGCCAGCCAAGTTCTTTGAAGTTAATCCATGAAACTTCCAGCCTCTCCAAGGTTTTACCGTTCCTTCAGCTTCAGCTTCTGAGAAGACAATGATTGTCACTTGCAGGATGTCATTCACTCCCTTCACAACTATCTAATTTATGGCGCTTCTCATCAGTATCTTCCGCTGATGGCTTTAATAGGGGCATGATTTAGTAACCCCCATCCAGTATCCCTTTTTTGCTGCCAGCCCATATGCCTGGTGTTCTTGATGAAGCCCTTCATCAGGCGCTCAAGACTAATCTTCCAGCTCTGGTACCATATCTGGATTAATCAGGGTTATTTGTTGACTGCTTCTTTCTATACTGTTGCTTCCCTCCCCACTCTGGGGTTTTGGAATTGGCTCCTTCCAACATTTAAATTTCCCTTCCCCTATTCACTTTCTCATAGGGATCTGCGTCTGCTCAAAGAACTTTGTTTTGTGTAGTTCTAGCCCTCACTAGCATCCAATCTCACATCAATTTTCGATGGGCTATTCATTCCTACTGCAATCTATCCTCCCTCCCCCAAGAGGTGACATAGGTGGAATCATCCTCATATCAAGGATAATCAATTAAAATAAAAATGATAAAAATATATTGTGTTTTCCATGTGATTTATAATCTTTTTTCCCAATATTTTTTAAGATCTTCTATCTTTTTACCATTTTTTCACGAGACTTGACCTTGTTTCAGTTCAGCGGTCCATCTTTCTTTATTTTTTTCCACAAACTGGGTCCAAGATACTTAAACCTACCAGTTCTCTATGATTCAGAGGTCCTTTTTTGGACTTAACCATCTAGATTGGTTCAGAGGTCCTTTTTTCAGATTTGACCTAATCATAAGGACATGACCAACTTAATGGTTCATTGGTCCTTTGGGAACTCTTTTATTTTTTTTTCATCAATACATCGCTTTAAACACTTAGCATAAACTCGATTTACAACTCTTCCATCCAAGAGATTCTTGATGGAGTAGGAATCAGTCGTCATCTTGGCAATAATCTCAAATGGACCCAATCACAACACATATAGTTTGTTTCTTCTTATGAACCCATGTGTATCACAATAGGCCACTCTTTCATCTATTCATTATTCTGCAAAGGCCAGTCAGTTATTGTCTTCTGTCAATTTCGCTCATATCCTTTTCTTCAATGTAGTATCATATTCTTGCGATTGCATCTCAATCAGGATAAACGTCAGTCAGTTCAAGTACTGTTTGGCACTCATCCCTGATGTTGGTTCCACCTCTGAGTATAAAATTGGTGGAAATGTGGCCTTTATCCCATATAGTAATTCAAACGGCGTTTTTCCCATCGCCATATGATGACTAATATTGTAGGCAAACATCACTGAAATCAGATACATTACCCACACGGAAGTTCTTCATGCAACCAGCTTCCTCAGCATCTCAGCCAGCATTCCATTCACTGGTTCTACCAGTCTGTTCATATCCAACTGGTAGAGTAAAGACATGACTCCTCTGATCCCATTATCTCATTCAGTCTCAGGATCACATGAGATGTGAAGCATGTCCCATTATCTCTCAGAAGGACCTGCGGGTATCCATGTTAGTATACTACTCGATCTAGGATGAACTTCGTAGTACTGGTAGCATCTACATTCACCAGGGCCTTCATCTTGACCCGTCTCATCAGATGGTTGATAGCAACTATTATGCACTTGACTCCCCTTGTGCTCATTGTCAGCGGCCCCATAACATTGATGGACACCGTATGCCAGGCAAATCCAGGATGGACCAGCCAGTATCCATTCGTATTCCTATGTGGCTTGTGCAACTGGCACATCATGCATCAAGCTAGATAGTTGATGACATCGTAGTTGATTGACTCCCAGTATTAGTACTGGCAAATATGATTGGTTTTTTTCTCAGGACCCCATGTCCAACAACTTATGAGCAGCTTGAACAATAGCTGCTTTTTTTATGGCTTTGGGAATAGTAACCACTTCCCATTAATCATCTTAAACACTTGTCCATCCATGGTTTTGGTGTTTTCCATCACTTTTTGAAGTGCACTTTGGATTTCTCAGGGCTCATTCACAATTTCTCCATTGACTATTCTCTGAAATAGCTCATCCGCCTGCGGGTATACCATCTGGACCATTGATAACTATGATAAGACATCCACATTCTGGTGAGAAGCCCCCACTAGGTGGACAATCTCATAATTGTAATCCTGTAGCTTAAGCGCCCAATGGTCCAGTCATCCTTCTGGTTCTCCTTTTATGGAGCCAACAAAACAAAGAGTGGTCTGTCACCACTTTAAAGTGTGTTCTGTGGATGTAAATCTAAAACTGCTTACAGGCGTAAATGACTGCAAGGCATGCATGCTCAGTTATGGTGTAGTTCCTCTCAGCAGCTGAGAGTGTCCAGCTCATATATGTCACTGGATGTTTGTCCCCAAGTTCATCTACTTGGCTTAGTATGGCGCCAATCGCTGTCAATGAAGCATTGGTTTGTATAATAAACTCTCAATCGAAATTTGGATATTTCAAAATTGGAGAATCTATTAGGTACTGGCATAGCTCATTGAAGGATTCCTGCGCTTCTTCATTCCATACAAATCCTTTTTTTAATCCTTCAACAGATGGAGTAAGGGCTCAGGTATTCGGGCAAAGTCCCAAATAAATCTTCTTCAGTATCTAACCATCCCAAGGAACAATTTGATGTCTTGGACACTCTTTGGCACAGCCATCTGTTCTATGGCTTCTATACTCTGGGCTTGCGGCTGCAATCCACTAGAGTTAATCACGAATCCCAGATATTACAACTCTTTTTTGAAGAAGTGACACTTCTTCAGCTTAATCTTCAGGTTATCTGCGGACAGTTGCTTGAATACTTCTTCCAAGTGGTGTAGATGATCAGTAAACGTCCTACTAAACACATTGATATTGTTCAAGTATACCAGAATGCATTACAACTTCAAGTCACTCAGTATAGTGTCCATGGCCCTCTGGAATGTTGCAGGTGCACTACATAGACCCTGGGGCATCCTCGTTGGTTGGTATAGCCCCTGCGCGGTAGTAATCACACAATTTTCTTGGTCTTCTTTTGGAAAATCGATTTGCCATTATCCCTAGATCAGATCCACCACAGATAAATACTTCGCTTCTCCCAATTGATCTAGTGCATCATCGATTATTGGTAGGGGATACAAATCCTTCTTTGTAATCTTATTCAGCTTTTTGTAGTTGATCATCACCCGATTGGAGCCATCCTTTTTCTTTTTTAGTACTAGATGGTCCCGAGCCATCCTTTTTCTTCATGATTAGAATTGGACTCGCCCAGGGATTCAATGATGGAACTAGAAGCCCATGCTTTACTAGTTTGCTGATTTCATCTTCCACTACCGCTTTGGCTGCTTTTGACCTTCAAATCAGTCTCATCCTAATTGGCAAATTTTCCCTGGTGTCAACCTTGTGGATCACATCTCTTGCACATCCCAAATCATGGTTGTCCTGAGAAAATAATTACTGATACTTTTGAACAATTTGAGCTACTCCTCTTGCTGGCCTTCTGACAGATCAGCGAGTTGCTCTCAATCAACCAATATGTTGATACTCTCAGTTACCCCAGCCAATAATTCTATCTCATTGAGTGTCCCATAATCTTGGAATTTCCTCAGTTTGGCCATGGGATTTCTTGTCGCTTCCTAGGTCCAAAACTAATAGACCAAAAAATTAATATTTTATATCTTTTATATCTTTTTTAGTTTTCTTTTGCAATGGGACTTGCAACCTACAAAAAGGTTCAGGGTTCATTCTTTTCCCCCTTTTCCAAACTGGATCCTAGGTAACTCTGACCTATCAGTTATCATGGTTCAAAATCTTATCCTCTTAAAATTTAACCAACCATTTGGTTCAGTGGTCCTCTTCTAGGACTTGACCAAAATCTCAAGACATAACCATTTAATGATTCAGAGGTCATCTGGGAACATTACAAATATTTTCTCTTAGGTCTAATACTTCCAATTTTTTAGTATTGACCTTCTTCACTATATGGCCAGCAGCGTTGTTTCTTCATGTATAGGCCACACTTACTGACTTTGGCAATACTCTTAAATATATTAGGCCTTTAATCCCGACTGGTTATTCGTCCAACAGGTACTAATTTCATCTCATATTTCGGCAACTGATGATTGGATCCTCATATCTCATTAGCCAAAAGTTCCATCTAATTGTTCAATCAATTTTCTCCTGAAAACCATTTTTGGCATTCATTGCCATCCATAATTACACAGGTCGTTCTGGCCTCGTTATCTTCATTCAATTTCTCCTGAATTGATAAGCTCTTTTCCAGTAACTTTTAATCATTGATTGAGTGTTATTGATTCAAAATGATTTTCTTCACTATCTTGGATCAAACGTTTCCTATTTTGACTTCATATTTTCATTGGTATGGCAATCCAATCCTCTTAATTGATTGCTTCCTATTTCATCCAATGCCTCATCTAAACACCCACTCCTCAGGACTATTTAAAGCGGACCCAATTTCAACCTGAGTTGATCCTACTGTTCCTTGGGGCTATTTCCAGCAGGCCCAATTTCAACCCGAGTTGGCCCTGCTGTTACTCCTCATCCTAAGTAGATGTACGGTCAAACAGGTTTCCATGAGCACTAGATAGTTCCATATCTAGGCTGCAAGTACTTATCCTTGGTAATGAGTATCTTCAATTTGCTTCACTTGGAGTTCCACTTCTGAGCTGGGTGAATGCCACTGAATGTGATCCAATTCACGTACTGTCTTCATTAGTGTTACTTTCCCTAGTAACATATTGCCAGAGGTAGAAACATTTTTTATAGGACATCATGTTCTAAGTTCTTCTCCTCAACTACACCCCTGTAGTGAGCACTAATTTGTAAAATTTATTGTTTTTGGTTATTATTGATCAATAACACCAATAAACTTATTACTGCACATGTTTGGGTATTGTGCAATTCGTCCACGTTGTATAGTATTAGATATTATTGGTTGACAATAGTATGACGACTTTTAACAATAGTTGAATGGAATTCTTAGATCTCAGCTCAATGCTCGGCCAGTAATCCCACTCAAAATACTTGAGATGTCCTTATATAGGTATTTGTTCCATTGTACTGTTCAACCTGATCTTCTCTGAGATTCCCAGGTGACAGTTTCTTTGGTCCAATACACAGTCAGCAGCAATTCCCAATTGTTTCTCCTTCTTCTCTAAATCCCCGCTCAGATCTTTACTCTTTTCCTTAAAAGAGTCTCCCAATTATCGCACACAGCAATAATATCCTTGAGAAGAATAAAACAATTGAAAGCTGATAATAGTTTACTACTACTTTAACTATATACCAGCTGAAAACTATAGAACTATACAACTCAGTTCTAAACTCTGGTTTTACCATGACTTGTTTTTTATTATAAGTAGATTCTAGGGAATTTATAGTGGGGATTTAATCAACTAACCCTTGGTTGACACCTATTCGATGAAACTGCAGCCATTGCCATTGAATCAGCCATCCTCATCTCATCATCAAAGGTTTTCCCCATACTGGCTAGGATTCTGTCATTGGACATCCTTGAGACCTAAAATGGAAAGAGTCAGAAAACGTGTCCCTAACGTTTTCCTCTTGATCCAAGCAAGCCAACCATAATTGGCTAGCGACCTGCTTAGGTAATGGGACTTATTACCCATTAAGGCAGGTCACAAACCAACTGATTGATTTGCTAGTTGTATGCGGCATCACTCGCCTTGCAACTTACTACTTACATTCCCAATCAGTTGGTGATGAAACCTGACCAATACCAATTGATACACCTGATAGTTAATCACTATCAGATGCCCCTATTATGTCAGCAACTCCACCTGACAAGATCTTAAGCATTCATCCAGATTGATCCTCAATGGATATGACCAAGCAAATATACCAAAATCCCCAAGCATAGTTACTCCAAAATTAGGGTCCACTGATTTCCAATTCACCTTGCATTAGGGAATTATCCCCTTGCGATTATTGATAATCTTCAGGCTGGGAATATGGGCAAAAATCCCAACAACCTGTTTCCCCGCAGGAGCACAAGAAGGCCAAACAGGCCTGTAGAGCAGCAGCCAAGGCAGTAGCTATGGCCACATCTGTGATCCTGTCTGCCAAGACCCAGGATGACATTGAGTCATTTGCAGCTGAAGCGGCTTGATAATAAGCTCACCAATCAGATTCTGCCAACCAACCTGCATCCCATATGGATGAGTAAGATTTACCTGAGCAAAATTACCAAGCGCCAATAAAAACCAATTCTTCCACCCACTTTCCTCCTATAATTTTTGTTGCCCTGAAATGATGCACTGAATGAGCACACATTGCAAAACTTCGAGATAAATCTCAAAAAAAAACTCCAAAAATAATAATAAACCCAGAGTGAAAAGAATATTTAAAAGTCTCATACACAGGTATTAAGCTTCTATCACATAAAGGTTCTGCTGATCAAGTGGATCTGGAAGGGCAAGAGGGCCCTTACCATTGCATCTAAGGTGCAATGGGGGGAGCCTTCACAATAGGGGCGTTGAACATCGCTGGACTCAAGGCCTATCCATCTTGGGCTAGGAAACTTAGTTTTTAAAAAATAATTTACCTGTGGACATCCTGGACATTCAGGAAACCCACTGTCCAAATGGTGCCGAGGAAACATGGGCAAACATGCTCCTCCCCTCCATTTCCTTTTGGTTGCCACACTGTGGGGTGCTTATAAATGTGACCCATAGTTTTAAATTTAATTCTAAAAATTTGTTTTCAATGGCCGTGTGCTTATAGTGTCCATTTTATTGGATGATGAAGTGCACGCTATCATTAATAATTACACCCCAGCCTGTGTGGACTCACCAGGAATTCCTCTCAGACAAAACTTTACTCCCACTTCCGCCTGATCCATTTGTGGTGGGCAACATGAACTGCTGGGCCAACCTGGCCACTGACCGCTGGCCTTCAACTCCTACACCCCCCACAGGGGCACATCAAACTCCGCATTATTAATGCCACCTTGGGGCTTTCTTGGTATCCTCCCCAAATATGCACCGTTGCTACCCAACATGTCCCATCCCATGTGCACAACGGTCAGTTGAGGTCTATGCCCTGCATTGATCTTATTCTTGCCCAGTTGAATTTTTGTTTCCAGTTTGCAAATTTTACAATGACAAAAATCGATTTTTCCAACCACAGATTGGTGTCAATTTCCTTCTCTTTGTCAAGGCCAGCGGCAAGGCGCCAAAGTGGTGTAAACTTCATCCAGCCATGATCACTTCGCCCAAGTTTTCCTCATGGGTGGACGTCAAAACTTTGGCACTGGAGTTCACCACACCGTTCTGTGTGGACCCACTTACTACCTGGTCAACCTTCAAATTGAACACCATCCGTCAGGCATGCCACTCTCATCACTTCACTCCTGGGCTGCCTCGGCTTTCATTATTTGCATACTTGCAGAAGTGGACCACCTGAAGTCTAATGTCCCTGCTGCAGGCTACAGCCCTGTTGGGGTAAAAAGTGGACATAAGTGTCTGCTCACCTCAACGCACTGGTAAGGCAGTATAAGCATCGCATTTGTGTTCAGTTCAAGGTGAAAGTATAATGGCAGGCGACATGTGCTCCACCTATTTTTTCCAAAATTTCTTCATGTCTCAACAGAGCTTGGCCTGCACACAGGTGAGGCGGCTGGACCACTCCACCACAGAAACTCTAGGCAAAGTGGCAGTCAATATTCAAAACTAAAACTCCAAATTGTATCACTCCAATCCAGTTGAACCAGCCGAAATTAATGAGTTTTTCAATGGTGCACATATCCGCACTGTTAGCCATTACCCAGAGTTGATAATTTAAATACTCAGAACAAAGTCTGGTATGCCATTCGCAGTGCCCCACAGGAAATTCCCAGGTCCAGATGGGATTCCAAATGAGTTCTATAAGAGATATTTAATTATTTATCCTCTTTGTTGCTAGCCTCAACAAACTAGGGCCTGTTGGAAACGTGTTCCTTCCTGGGACTATGAGGCATACACAATAACGCTGTATAAGAAAGGGGATAAGCTGGACTTGGCCAACTGACGCCCCATTTCTTTAACTAACATGGATACAAAAATTTTAACTAAAATCATGGCTAAACATTTAGGGATTGTAGCCTCTGCCACCATCTCCCCAGAACAATTCAGTTTCATACCCAGAAGGTCGATTTGGGACAACGTGCACTCTGTAGCCAACGTCTGAAAATCAACGGCTATTGGGAACTTTTTTATTAGACCAGCAGAAGGCCTATGATAGGGTCAACTGGGATTACCTCAAAGCCTGCCTCCACAAGTTCCACCTCCCCCATCAGTTCATTAATTGAGTAGTGTTGCTTACGGAATCCACCACAATGGCTGTGCATGGCCCTGGCTTATTCACTGGTGTGGTTCACCCTCAAAGGGGCCTACAACAAGGGGACCCTTTAAGCCACTCTTGTACAATTTCAGCCTCAACCCACTTTTAGGCAATGTGAATGCCCGCCTTACTGATGTCCATGTGCAAGTCCAAGCACCAGTTAAGATGCTGGCATTTACTAATGATTGTGTGGTTGGGGTGTCTAACAATTAAGATGCACGCGCACTGGAGGCTACTATCCAGGATTACTCCAGGGTCAGTAACGCCGCACTTACGCCTCCAAAACTGAAATAATTCTCCTTGGCCGGTACCAAGCCCGCTGGTCACCTGCGCCCCAATACCTGCCTGCTTCAGCAGCTAGCTCACAGGTTCTCTTGCCCCGCCCACCCCATACCGCCCCACTTGTTCTCCCTTTCACAAAGACCCACTGCTGGCACAGTACGTCATTTTGAAGTGTGGCCAGAGGTGGGAGGGTATGCCTCATCAGTAACTGAGCACCACATCTATGACAAATGTCACAAAGCGTATAGCTTCCCTAAGAGCCCATCAAACTACCCTCCCAAGCCAGGTTGTGCTTGCCAACTCAATGCTTCTATCTAAAGTCTGTTTTATGGCCCATATTATCGCCTTTCCTCCTCTTTCTTCACCTTTTTATACGCCCTCCTACAAGGGTGGCTTTGGTTAGGCCGTCCTTCCCCAGTGCAACTAATGTCATCTTTGGCCCTCGCCATAGTGGTGGTATGGTTCTACATAACTTTGTGGCCCATACCACTAAAATACTTGGCACCTGGATTGCTGCAGTCGCCAGCCCACCCTCCCATCCCAAAGCTGGTCACGCATGGACCGCTCCAATTTTTCCTGCACCCTGACCTCTGCAATCCTACCAACCCCATTCTCTGCTTAACTATCTTGCCTTGCATCCTTCTGCCGCTAGCCTGGATGGGATATTGCCCCACTTCAAACAAATTCTCCTCTCCATGCTGAGCGCTGAGTAAAGAATCAGCATCAGTGGACACACCGCCCAGAGGGGTCACTTTACTCCCCATTTCGAACAAGAAGTCCATGGGCAAGCCGTTTTAAACACCCTGGTACCCCAACGTCCCCACCTTATTGCCCGTGTGGACTATCTTGAAAAACTCAACATCCCATACTCTTTAAAGACCCAAAAAAACATTTAGCAGTACACTCATCATCCTCTTTTACAACCCCAAATTCGCTCATGTGTGGAGACGCCTGAGAAAAGTGTACCACACAGCTGAGCGATCCAATGCCTCTCAAACTTCATGCATAGTATGCGGTCATATGGATCTTCAGTCCATAGCTTAGAAGATTTCCCGCCACACAGGCAATTTGGCGAAATATTATGCACCTCTTTTTCCAGGAGAGTGAGAAGACTTTCAGCCTATCCAAAAACATCTTTGCCTTTTCCATGACCTCCCCTATCCACCTATTACTCCACACCTTAATTATTGCAATAGCACTATTGACAATGCACATCATTGTCCTTAATGCACTCTCTGGAACTACCCCAACCCTACGTGAAGCTGTGCGTCGCTTTCATTACCAACTCACGGATCACTTTCATGCTTGGCTGTTTGGCCACCCATTATCCCGCCAACGCTGGTTGGTGTTGTCCTGGTTCCCCATATGGTTCCTTTCCTTCACATGTGTTCAGTTTTGGCCAGGCCTTCCCTGTCACTACCCCTCTTCCTTCCACTGGCAGTCCCACTGGCAACAGGAGGTAGCCTCAGATCCTCTGGGGTGCCACTCGTTATTTCTTGGTGTTTTTGTAGTTGGAGTTTATTGGAAGTGTCTGTCCCATGGTCAGCCTTCCACAAATAAAATTAAAAAAACAAAGAAGTTTTTGTTGGCACCTTGAGACTTTAACTTCAGTTTTAAGATCAAATACCGTCCAGGTAAAGAGAACTTTCTATCTGATTTTTAAGTCAGGACATAAGATTAGTATATACCATCTAAAAGTTAGACAAATCCAATACTGCCACAATGTTGCCTCCTGACATTTTTGCATTAATAAGGGTTATGCAAATTAATCAATGGAAGGATTTGAGCTGCCCAAGAATGAACCAAGATCTGGAAAACACTTAGTAAAGAATTGGCTAATAAAACCTCAACCAGGTTCAAGGGCTTTAGCCAAGAGGATAACGGAATCTAATACTTTGGAATGTTATGGGTCTTAATGGAGAATCTATGAAGAGAGATTTTGGGAGGCTTGTCACAATCATCGCTGGATAAACATCCAGGAATCACAAGAACTCTAGGACTAATCACAAGACACTAATATCGGCCTGGGTTGTTAAGAAGAGTTGAAAGATGTGGGCTAATGTCTGACCTCCACTCATGTCAAGCCTCAACACAATCTTTTAGTAGGCAAGTTGATATCCCTTCAAAGACTCACAAGCCATGGAAATCCATTAGTATCAACTTTAACTTCTCGCTAACCAAGTCTAAAGGAACTGATTCAATCATGTTAATCAATGTCTAGTTAAAAAGTATGCTAAGTTAATTCCGTGTTCTACACAGATCACCTCAAAAGTGGCACCAGCACTTATTAAGGAAGAATTTTTTTGCAACATGAAGTTCTAAGAAAATTATATCTGATTGTGGATCCCAATTTGCGTCTAAGTTCTGGGAAAATCTATTTTTTTAAAACCTATAAATTAAGGATTGCAGTACCTCAGCCCACTATCCACAATCAGATGGATAGATGGAGAGGGTAAATCAGGTGCTTGAACAATACCTCCGTTGCTATGTCTCAAGTCATCAAAAAGACTGAAGGGTTGGTTAAGTCTATCCCAATTTTTATACAATAACTTGGTTCATGAATAAATTGGAATGTCTTCTTTACTTTGACAACATCAAGTATCATCCTGACCACTGGGATCCCTCAGAAGGAGAGCAGAACTCTTCTGTAGATGAAATTGCTAGGAATGCCAAGTAGATTTCACAACTTCTGAAGGAGCGTCTAGAGTGTGCATTAAAGACCTATAAATAAAAGGCCGATAATAAGAGACAGGACAACCCTGAGTAAAATTAGGAAGCTATGTACTAATACATTATAAAACTACTTACAAAGGTACCGCATAACAAGTTTGGTACAGTATGGATAGGTCCATTTGAGGTAGTCAATTAAGTAGCCACAGTAAGCTTTGTACTATCCTTGCCAGAAGGATATAGAGCGCAACTTAACTACATTTCCCAAGTCAGGTTGTTTAAAAAACATTTTCCAGATAAGTTGTTGGGATTTTTGCCCACCTTTCCAGCCACCTAGATAAATATGGATCACTAGGGGATAATTCCCTTAATGAGTGAATTGGATATCAGTTGACCCAATTTTAGGTTAATAATATTTGGGGGATTTTAGGTAATTTCTCCTGGTTCAGATCTGTCAGGGATTGACTGGGTGAATGCTTAAGATCTCGTTGGGCAGAGTTGCTGATAAAATGGGACATCTGATAGATGATCAATGATTAACTATCAGGTTACCAATAGAGATCAGTCAGGTTGCATCACTAACTAATTGGGAATTTATGGAGCAAGTTGCAAAGTGAGTGATGCTGCCTGAAACTAGCAAATTGATCAGTAGGTTCATGACCTGCCATAATGGGTAACAAGTCCCATTACCTAAGTAGGTCACTCACCAAATATGGTTGGCTTGCTGGGATCAAGTAGAAAATGTTAGGGACACATTTTCTGACTCTTTCCATTTTAGGTCTCAAGGATGCCAATGAAGGAATTCTAACCAGGATAGGGAAGACATTGCTGATAAGACAAAAGGTAACTCAATGGCAACAGCTATCATAATAAGGGTGAGTTGCCAACCAAGGGTTGGGTGACAAATTCCCCTGATAATTCACTTAAAAAAACTTTTAGCTGAATTCATTATTAGTTCTATCCATCTTCAAGGAATTTATTGCTGTGCTTTAATTGGGGACTCTTTAATAGGATAAAATGTAAGTATAGAGGATCTTAAGAAGAGAAGCTGAGCTGAGATGGGAATTGCTGCTGACTTCATATCACCAGAGAGAGGCTGTTAAATAGGTATCTGAGCGTGGATCAAGTTAGGAGGATAAGAGTATAAATCCCTACTGAGGGCATCTAGAGTAATTAGAGGAGGAATACTAGTCAAGCATTGGACCAACACTGGCTATCTATTCATCTATGGATAGTAGTCTTCATACTATTTTCAATTGTATATCATCAGACAACGCAAGGAAACAAACCAAACATATGCAGTTATAAATTAGGGGTTGATATACATGAACAAGCAGTGAAGCCCCTAAATTTAACATAAGTTCTTCCCTCTAAAACCTGTATTTCCAGGAACTTTAAAATATGAGGTCAATGAGATTGTGAACAGTAAGTTGATATGTGTCAATGCAAATATCTGGTAAATAAAAACTATCCCATTGAAGATTCCACATAACAAACTTCTGATGATTGCTGGAATTGCCAGATATGATCAAGGGTTTTTGTAATAAAGGGATGTGATGTAACGGTACAGGATACCCTGACCATCACACTATTATAATTTGGGATAATGGCAATTTTGTGGCTGCACATAATCAGAACTAATCAAATAACAAATTATCATTGCTTATATTTTTTGGGATCCGTTGGATCAGAGGCTGGTTGGTATAAGCCTATTAGTTGATCTAAAGCCATCAGATAATGCCATATTCTTGAATGGAACGCCAAAGCAGAAGGAATCGAAAGTATGCCATATCATTATGTGTTTTAGTTTGAAAAATTTTCGCATGAATAGAGATTTAGTTTAAAGCATATAAACAAACTCAACTACTTAAGGAATCTGAAACTAATGCCTATTCTGATACTCAAACGAACCTCCCATTGGACATAATGTGGTAAAGCCATTAAATAAGCCTAAAAAATGACTTAAGTTTAAAATCATTATAAATAATAAAAATCCCTTGAAACTTATAGCTGAAATAGTCATTTAAATTTAAACAAGTTTATCTAATTATTTTCTACACTCATATATACAGAATTGAGGCTATTGCCTTCCCCAATTATGAGTTCTTACGCAGATCTTGCTCAAAATTTAAAAGATCCTAGAAGCTTAATTTCCACTACTAAGTTTCTCCAGATAAACCATCAAGGATGAATCTTACTACATGGATCATGACACTGAACTCAATATTTTGATGGCCTCTCTTTTTGCCCTCTCCTGGGGACAAGGAGCGCTGATAGGGTTATTAACAGCTTTAAATCCCATCTAAGGAATTATTCACCCACATGATAGTGATATGCAGACAAACAGATCTTTACCTGGGATACTTTTTTCTTATTGATGATTATTTTTTGGTTCTACCCAATACCTCTGTCCATTACTGGAGTGAGCCCATATGTTACAATTATTATGCTTTATAAGATGTAACTTTATCTTTTATATTTAAATTTAAATTTTATTCGAGGTGGGCCGACCTGGGGACGATACCGCACCGATTAGGGAAGTGAAGCAAATGGGAAAGGAGGATAAAACCCGGAAAACCTCCATGCGCGGCGTATGATAGGCCAGGAACTCCATGGACCGCCTTTGCTATTTGCTATCTCGGTTCGGGGCATTGGTGCGCAAAACCAACACAGTCAAAATCGTCCCCTACCCAAAGTCCATTACCGGGATCGAACTCGGGAGGCAGTGGTAGAGGGTCCATACTCTATGTAACTTTATCTTTTATAGATACTTACAATCTTAGGTAATTTAATGAGAATTATATTTGGTACAAAATTATTATAAGAGAGGTTCTTAAAACCAAAGCACAAAAATAGAGATAAGTATAATATTAAAATGATTAATGTAAAACTCAATAATTTGTTTATAAACAAATTGTTCAATTTAACATTTTTTTGTAAACTAGTAGAATTAAAGTTGTTTAGATTTAGAATACTGTGATATAATCTAAAGTATAATTTAAGCCAAATCCTAATATAAAATATTAGAGAAAGCTATAAAAATATATTTTAATTTTAAGAGAAAAGACACTAGATCATGTATCTTTCAAAAAGAGCTAAGAGTTTATAATATTTTTCAAAAGCTGAAAAATATAATTTTAACTGATGAAAATTAAAATAATAGTTTGACTCTAAGAAAAAGAATTTTTAAGATATCAGCAGTTTTACTTTTAGCTATATCATGGAATAGTACTTTTCTTTAGTAAACAAGATTAAATACATATTCTGCTTACTTAATTCTATAGTTAGGTTATCAGATACACAGATCTTCTACTTTACTAAGTTATTTTCTTGACTCTATTAACCATCATAAAAGCTTTTCTTATATGGGACCATCTAGTACTAAAAAAGCTTTTCTTATATATAAGATTTTCATATAGTTTTTATAGTCATGTAAAAAGTTTATATGTTTTTCTAATGATTAAAAATGTCAAAAGTACACTGCCTCCCGAGTTCGATCCCGGTAATGGACTTTGGGTAGGGGACGATTTTGACTGTGTTGACGTTGCGCACCAATGCCCCGAACCGAGATAGCAAATAGCAAAGGCGGTCCATGGAGTTCCTGGCCTATAATACGCCGCGCATGGAGGTTTTCCGGGTTTTATCCTCCTTTCCCATTTACTTCACTTCCCTAATCGGTGCGGTATCGTCCCCAGGTCGGCCCACCTCGAATAAAATTTAAAATTTAAAATTTAAAAATGTCAAAAGTACTTTAAAGTCAAATAAGCCTTTCTTTTTCTTTTGCTTTATAAAATATAGTATCAATAATATAATAGACTCTATAAAAGCTCAGCTTTAGTTAAGACAGATCTCTATAGAAAACTCTCTCTACCAATATTATGTCTTTATTTTGTATAAGTATTATTAGCAGCATCAAAGTCTAACTCATAATGCTTATATTATAACTAAGGTTTTATTAAAAACTCTGTGTAGATTATTTTAATTTGAGTCTATAACTAGATGCCTTAGTTAATATGAACATAGTCATAAAATTACAGTACAATACTTGAGCAAAATATGTAAAAAAGTGTATAAAGATAAATACAAGGAAGCCAAAAATATAAGGGTGTAAACAATAAAAGAATTTTTATTATTGCCATATAGAATAGTTTTTCTATAATATAGCCAGAGACAAAATTGTAGGATATCTACTGAATCATTTAGACACTTAACATATTTTTCTACAAGGTTTTCAGCTTTAGCCATTAGACTGGATGGAACTTTGCACCTCTATAACCAAGAAGGGCGCTAACCTCAAGGAACTTCCTCTCACCCATCTTACTAATATATAGGCACACCCATAGATGAGAGATGGGTAAAAGCAGTCCATCTCTGTTTTCCCACCTCAACCATCAGTGCAATTAAAATCCAAAATTACTATTGTTTCTGAAACATCCATAGCAGTGTGTGAAAAAACAGTTCTATAAAGATTTTAGGAATTATTACATGATGTTCAATTCAGGCTCTGAACCTCTTACTATACAAAGCTCCAATAGGGCACCCTCAATTGTAAAAGATTTAATACCTGGGGTACCCCCAACTAAAAATATCTTACTAAACAAATCTGAATAAGCCTTAAGTTTAATAAGAAAGGTAAACAATAAGATCAATCAAGTTGACAAGTTAAGATGTAACCAAAGAAAAATCTGATGTTTTAAAACGAGAATTAAAATCTTTTAAGACAATGTATTCTCACTAAGACAATTGCCTAAACATATTACCAAAGTGCCATACAAAATCCCATTTAGATTCCTTAATAACAATTGTTCTAAATTTAGACATTATTGTTCATCTAAGCTTACCTCCCTACCTCCTTGACCCTAAAACCCAGCATCATGCTAATGGTAGGGTTTTGGGTTGCCTTTTTACATTGTTTTAATTACTAAACTTAGTAAAAAAACTTCCAGTTCTATTTTATCTTTAATCCATAAACTGCGGTTCCTGTTTTGTTATAGTTTACTTCCAAGAAAGGGTATCACTTGCTAACTCCAATGAAGGAGAACCTATGAGGGACACTTTCATCCAAATTGTTAAAATAGCATTTTTAACAGTACAAGAAATCCTCATATTCACTATCAATCCATAAAATTCGAACCCTTTCTCATTTCATAGATTTCAACTCTCACTGATAGGGCGCCACTTGTTAGTCTGTTCCTGATATTGTGGCTGCTGAGGCATCCGCAATTAAAGACCAGTTTTCACTTGGCATAATACTATAATATTCTAATAACCTAATTTTACAATATCCTGTATATGTTGTGTTTACATGCCTATATGGTTTGAAGACAGACAATTTATTACCAAAGTTTGGTTTGCTCACTTAAGACTTCCCTGTCATGGGGTCATGGTAAGCCTTGATAAACGCTGCATACCAACTTCTTTTCCCCTTTGTTATATTTCTACCAATGATTTCAGATGTAAGACAACCCAAAGCGTGCTTCTCATATGGACTCATTTCTGTTTATAATCCTGGATACTACAAGCAGATTAAAACACCTAGATTTCCACTCTGTATTTTTTACTATCACCTATAATTGTGATCCCTGGTGTCATGGATGAGCACGCAACTGGTTTATAAGATCATTACTTGATCAATGGAATGACTGAAAAAACATCAAGTCAGTGGAGGTAGAGGCAGACAACCCACCATGGATGGGGGCAATCAAGGCCCTTTTGTAGATTTGGGTGATCAAAGGAATTTTCAGCAAAGTCAGGATGACATCATGCAAAAAATAATTTTTGCCCTACCAATTCAGAAGATTTACTTTATTAAAAGGAGGACGCCACTGAAATTCAATATTAAAATTGACCCTCTTAGGGACCATCTAGTACTAAAAAAATTGACCCTCTTATATAAATTTGAGGGGGCTAGAATAATTTTCACTTTGTCAATAATGTTACAATGAACCAAACAAATAATGCCAACATGAGTGTTTGAGACTCAATTGTGAATATCACTAAATCAGGCAACCATCTAATTTTGAGAGTCACTCAGAAGCCATAATGTGAGGCGCATCATAGGAGATCTATTGCTTGACCTTAAAGTCAGATAGAGTATTAAAAAATTTGGTATTAAACAATATAAGAAAAAGAGACAATGACCCAAACCCAGAAGCAGGGGACTAGTGAAAGGGCCCATGAACATCCAAGTTCATGGATAACCAACGCGAGATGAAGCTCATGGCTACAAGAACAAGCTCAAATAGATGAAGCTACAAAAGAAGCATATAGAAAATTTCTGACTATGGGATCTTGTAAATCTCCCATATAGATACCCATATTCCCAATTATCTTACAATAAATCATTTTTTATATCTTTTATTTCACTTGAAGTATAAGATACTTTGCTTTTTATCTTAAAGACCTTTCCACAGAATCTCAAGCTTATCCTTTTACCTGCATTTATAGTTGTTCGAGTTATTTTAATCACCAATAACCAGTCTGGTCTCATATACAATATACAGATTACAGTAACCAGTTTGTGATCTGGTCTGTTTGGATGAAGACACCCTCTATTATGTATATTATAGCTGGAGCTGCCAGGGGAGAGGTTGAATTGGCTTCTGTTGATTCCTAAGGGCCAACGTACAATGAACATGTCTAAGAGCATCTACAAGAGTTTTGCTATGGTTGTGAAGAGTTTACCAAAGTGATTGATGCTACAAGGGTTATCATCAAGATTAATTTCTCTACGAGGATAATTGTGATCTTAATAAAGATTGTTTGGTGCCTAATACAAGGAGTGGACCCTCTGAGCAGCGAGTTGGCCTCACATGTTAAGTATTTTGTGGTCAACGAGCTGACTATGGTGTTCAATACAGGGGTGGCATTATCAGGCCCTAGTGATGAGCATGAGTGTTCTCATGAGCAGACCAACGATGAAGCATATATGGAAGTATATCATGTAGAGGATTCCTCTGAGATCTTGGTGTAAAAGAGGATTAATACATTCAAGGCTCCACACTCTGGACTTAGAAGTGCACGATCTACATAACAATCCTAAGCATGTCAAGAAAGACTGCTAAAAGAGCTAGAATTGCCTACTACCCATAGTGAGAAGACCCTCACCACTTATCAAAATGGAACTTACTCTCAAGAACATCGAGGAGAGAATTGTATTCCTCAAAAAATGAACGGCAAAACCATCACTGCACTTAATGAATATTGAGACACTTGGAACAACATGACAATATGCTGTTTTCTATGGATAAGAGCAAAGATGATTTGAAGACAAAGTTGCATACTATACCAGAGCCTACTTCTTGACCTATAATTCGTTATGAGGCACCTATGTGGGTTAATAAAAGGAATTTACCACAACTGGTCAGTGTTGCTACACAACCAACTATGATGCACGCCAATCCTATTGAATAGTATCCCAACCTTAATGTATTTCAAGACCATGTATACAGCTGGAGAAGAAACAATTGCGGGTTTCCTCCAGATGTATGCAAACAGCATAGATGGCGCTAGTGATCACTATAAGTTACGCCATATGCAAGGGTGTATGAGCCGTGAGACCCAGGAGATCCTTATCAAAAAGCTTATGACCTATACTATCTTGGACCAAAAAAGAGAATAATTCCTTTCAGAGTGTGGTAGGGAACAAAGTGTTCATAATATAAAACAAGAGTTCCTACTGATAAAAATGAGCAAGAATAAGCCAGTAGAGAATTATGCTTTTTCTACTACCTTAAGGCTCAAAATCTATGGACCACAAGAACTATGGTTTGCCAACCACAAAAACTGTTAAATTGAGTTCATTAGAGATGCATCATAACCTAAAATGCATATGACTCTCGTGGTTAAGAGCACAACGTCTCTCAAGGAGCTTAAGGAAGCATTAATCAACGTACAAGGGACTTACAAAGCTGAATTTAGGGCAATGGGACCTACACCTCCCCTTAATGATTTATTAAGGCAGTTTATGTTGCCAATGATAATGGTGGCAAACAAAAGGGTAAGAGCACCAAACACACTTGAACGCTTGCCTCATCATGAGTTTACCTTTAACAAGTGTCATCAACATGGACAATATTATTAGAAATTTTCTGTTACTTGCAGCTATAAAAAAGGTTACACCCCCTAAAAGGAAACCACCAACGCTGTAAACTATGTGGATCTAACCACTGAGGGTGAAGATGACCACAAAGATGGCAATTTGGCTAACACTGGATACCACGTGTTAAAAACTCTCTTTCACTTTAATATCCAAAATCAAAGCCAAATTTGAATTTTAAAAGAATATAAAATAGCCGCTCAATTTAGCAAAACTTACCAATGTTGATGCATTTGACGCTTGGTGCCCCAGTGTGGGGTGGTGGTGCGCCGCCTTCCTTAGTTTTTCAGCCGCTGCAGAAGCACGCCTGGGCTGGCTCTGCTAGCCCCTTTAATGATACTGGGTGTTATGACCCTTAGGATCTGGCCCACCAACTTGCAACCTCCCAGGCAGTTATTTAGAGCCCATTGTTGCTTCCACAGAGTAATTTGCATTTCAGCCTTTAGTTTCATATGAAATCTCTTCCCATATGCAAGCACAGCCATCATCAAGATGGCCACGGCAGTTTAAGCCCACCAGTTTTTATTAATTTCCACCTCTTTAAGAAGTATTTCAGCTTTTCTTTCTCGTAACAATCACTTTAGTTACTATGATTCAATTTGAACAGCAAATTTGGATAATCACACACAGGAAAGATGGGCGACTTTAATAACAAAAATAATACAACATGGGCGAGCATCGCGTCAAGCGGTGCGCTTAATGGTGCAACTAAGGGCAAGAAACGCCCTGGAGGGGGACCAGGAACCCAATCTACAAAGAAATCGCAAACTCAGACACCATCTGGGTTTATGGTATTTACTGTAAAGCACGCACAATACATGTACATTCAATTCAACCAACCTTTGTCAAAGGTAGAACACGGGATCAGACTCTTCCTTGGGGATGAGTCACCAACCCTGTGGGAGAAAACATGTGAGGCACAGCCCTCACTTTTCCTTCACGCGGTGTACGTAGCCACAAACAACATGGGACGCGGCTGGATCAATATTGGTTTTGAAACAGCTGATGAAGCCGATGCTGCAGCAAAATCTGCATGGAAATTGCCCTCCCTGAGGGCAAAAATTGTGCGCACCGCGCGCACCAGATGAAACAAAGCAAAAACTTTGTTCATCTCCTTTGACTCGCTCCTCACCAACCTTCCTCATAAAGTAATTGAGGAGGAGCTCCGCAAAGGTCTTGTGGCCTACGGAGAAATCCAACAACTTGAATTACAGCAATTTCACTTAATGCCCGACCTGTGCATGGGCAAAGCTTTCGCTGTAATCAACCCCTTCCCAGAAGTGGAAGAGGATTTATCCAGAATTCCCCGCGCAGCAGAATTTCACTTTGCAGATGGGGGCCAGTCAGCTGCATTCTGAGTTACACTGGAACGCGCACCACCCATTTGCAACCACTGTGGCTCACTGGGCCACAAGGAACATGCATGCCCTGTAAAAGAGGGCTTAATGGAAAATGATTTTGTGTGAAGAAGCTATGGACAAAGATAATGAAAACTTCGCCAAAATGACTAATGGCCACCACCCATTCCGCTGGGGTGAAGATGGACTATACTCCATCGTGGACCCAGTTACAAGTAAACAGCGTAAAGCAGCACAAAAAGCCCGCAAGAGAGCAGCAGCTGAAGTGGCGGCACACGTGGAATCCGCCATTAACCATGGACAAATTCAGGAGGATATTTCAGATATTCACTGAACCAACCAATCAGAACAATATGCCCAGGTCAAAAATTTCACAGTAACCAGACTGAGCCACAAAGCGTCATCAGTCATGCACATACTGAGGAACAATGTAACCGCAATGTGGGTGAAAATGCGGTGCACAATGCAACAAAGTTGAACCTCAAAAATATAAAATCCAATCAACAACCCACATCAAATCAAAATGAGACCTGTGCAGGAAAAGTTGATGCAAATGCAAAAAACCGCAATTCCCTTGAATCATTGGGTCAGATCAAGGGAACCAACAATGGCAGTGAAAGAGTTGGAGTACAGATGTGGAACATGGCCAAAAATGAGCCACGGTGGGATAGGACCAGAGGGTCCTCCCAACTACTCCTGAGGCGCCACGAGCACCTCAGTGTCAATAGGGACGTTAAATATTGCGGGAGCCAGGGCTCATACGTCCCAAACCAAAAAGCTGGCATTCCTGCAAAAACCTCTTGCAGACATCTTGGCCATCCAAGAAACCCACTGCATACAAGGGGAAGAAGAATCCTGGTCAACCAGGGTTGAACCATCACAATCAGTATGGACATCTCACTGTGGGGTGATAGTCCAAAACAACAAAAAATTTAAAATTACAAATTCATCATCACACTTTCACGGTCAAGTCCTGGTAGCAACAATCACATGCCAAGATGAAATAATTTCGTTAGCATGTATCTACACACCGTGCACTGCAACTGAGAGAAAAAATTTTTTTTGAAAAAATTTCTACCCTCACCCTCCCACTAGATATCATCATGTTAGGCGATTTCAACTTCTGGGATAACCCCAATACAGATCGATGGCCTAATCCCAGGGATACCCACCTGGACACATTGAATATCGCACAATGAAGGCATCTATTGGCTTACAGGATGCTCTTCCTCCCAATTCACCAATTCTTCCCCATATGACAAGACCCAACATATGTGAGGGACTGCTCATATCAATGAGTCGTATTGACCACATCCTCATCCCACAATCCCACCGCTCAAGAATCTCTAAATTTACAACAAAAAAGATCAATTTTTCTGATCACCAATTAGTTATGGTGCAGTTAGCGCCAACCCAATCCCACACACAGGTGTCGCCTTGGAGAAAGCTTCACCTGGAAAATATAAAATTGCCCAAGATATCTGACTGGGTTGAAAACAAGGCTACAAACCCAGAATTTACAGCCCCATTCACTTTGGATCCCATCGGAACATGGGAAAATTTCAAAAAAGATTTAATCAACAAAACCTGACATATTTCATCATGCAAGTACACCGCGGACACAGCCACAATCAAGCGTACCTTGGCAGAACTAGACCACCTGGAAATAAATACTCCAAGATCTGGCTATAGCCCTAATTGGGGACGCAAATGGGCAGAAATATCAGTTTGACTTAACAATCTCATCTTTGAACACCAACACAGAATCAAAGTATTGAACAAAGGTAAGTTCATAAAGGAAGGCGAAACCTGTTTGACATACTTTTTCCACCAATTCCACTCCCGCGGAAACCAGCCCACATGCACACAGGTCCGCAAGACCAACGGCACTGTGGCAACTAACCTGAGGAGGTCAAGGCGGAAGTACACCGCTATTACACCAAATTATATCGCGATATGCCAACAGATCCACAAAAAATTAAAGAATTTATTCAAACTGCCAAGATACAAAGTACACCACCAAATTACAATATACTATCCCTTATCACACGGGAGGAGCTTTGGGAAACAATTCGCGGTGCACCACATAGGAAATGCCCAGGGCCTGATGGGATACCCTACAAATTTTACAAAAAATAATTTCAACAAATCGCCCCCCTCCTATTGGCGTCAATGAACCAGAGTTTGTTGGAAGCACGCCTATTACCAGGAGGCCATGAATCCTACGTTATAACCTTGTATAAAAAGGGTGACAATTTGGATCTGGCCAACTGGCGCCCAATTGCACTCTCCAACACTGACACAAAAATTCTAACAAAAATTCTAGCAGCTAGATTAGGCGCAATTGCATATGACGTCCTATCACCCAATCAGTTTGGGTTTATGCCAGGGCGTTCAATATGGAACAACATTCACCCTGTTGCAAATATTTGCCAATCCAAAGCAACTGGTGCCCTGGTCTTCTTGGATCAGGAAAAGGCGTATGACCGTGTTAGCTGGCCATACCTAAAAGAATGTCTACATGCCTTCAAACTCCCACCAATATTCATAAAATGGGCGATGCTCCTAACAGAATCTGCAACCATGGCTGTATGCGGCCCTGGATTCCTAACAAACAAGATTAAACCACACAGAGGGCTCAAACGAGGGGATCCCCTCAGCCCACTGCTATACAATTTCAGCTTTGACCCGCTCCTCCGAGTAACTGACTCACGTCTCATGGGGATAACCGCACAAGGACAACCAACAGTCAAGATACTGGCCTTTGCAGATGACTGCGTAGCAGGTATAGCAAACGATGAAGATGCCCGACAGCTGGAACACACTCTAGAGGAATACTCCAAGGTGAGCAATGCATCGCTCAACAAAAGGAAGACAGAAATCATCCTCTTAGGCAAATACACAAACAATTGGGCCACAACATCAGAACCTCACACCAACACTCAAAGAAAAAACCCAATTATATTACCCTTTGCAACACCTCCCACCACCACTCCAGTCCGACACCTTGGAATCTGGCTAGAATCAGGGGATATGCTAATGAGACAATGGAAAGTAACCTGTTACAATGGGTATCCAAACGCGTCGCCTCCCTCAAGGGAAGAACCCCAGGACTAACAGGACGAGTTACAGTTGCTAACTCGCTCATCCTCCCAATACTGTGGTACCAGGCCCATGTGATAGCCTTCTCACCTATCTTTATAACCTCAATTCGCGCGCTTATCCAGGGCTGGCTGTGGCCTGGCTCTCACCCTCCTATACGGATGGAAACACTATTTGGCCCACGCTCAAGCGGAGGCATGGGACTAATAGAGTTTGAGAGCCATGCCAATCACATCCTAGGTACCTGGATAAAGGAAATCCTTGCTCCAGACCTCCCGCAACAACATTGGTTCAGAGCAGCAAGGACTAACTTTGCACAGGCGCTCAAATTAACCAACCCACATAGTCCACCCAGACTACTCTCATACCTTGCCAAGCACCCTACTGCAACGGGTCCACATGGAACCTCCCCTCATTTCAAACATATCCTCTGAACTATCCGCCGTATGGGATGGACCATAGAGAACATGGGTACTATACAGGGAAGGGGACGACCCAGCCCCAATTCAAATCAAAAAACCCAGAAACCACCCCCAGAGGGATATGCTCGCAACAACCCCAAGCATAGCTAAATAGAATACCTAGATATGCTGGACATTCTCTATGATTTAACCACACAGAAAGCAATGTGGAATTTGACACACCACCTACTCCTACAACCAAGGATAAGAGCAAACGCCTGGCGCTGTTTGAGAAGGACCTATAGGATGGCGGACCGCTCCAACTCCCTCCACAAAACATGTGCAGTATGTGGAGGGAGAGATCCCTACATCACCGCCTAGAAACATGCCCCCAACCAAAGCTATATGGCAGGAAGTCGCACGCCTGCTCAAGATTCAAAACGAACAGGAATTCTCGATATCAAAGAGTATCTTTGCGCTCCAGATCGAATCACCAATCCCATCTACACTCCGCTCCCTAATAATACCCATTGAAATGTGGACAGTACACACAATTGCATTAGATACGTTCAAGGGCACGGTCCCAACCATTCATGGGATTATTAACAGATTCCATGTCCACTTACTAGAGCACTTCCAAGCCTGGCTCTATGGATATATGAGACCAAGACAAAAAGCGCTCATAGAATCATGGTTCCCACTCTGGTTCCTCCACACAGACCCTTTCCTTCATACCTGCTCCATAGCAGGGGAAACCCCCTCGGAGTAGTGCACCAACCCCCCATAACTGGCAGTTCCGCTGGCAACAGGGGTAACTTGAGTACCCTGGGGTGCCCAATTTTTATAATTTTTAGTTATTCTCTTAGTTTCACATATATTCAGTAATGTCTGTCCCCTGGTCAGCTTACCTTGGTTAAATAAAAGAAGTATTTTAACTTTGGCTTCCTCTCAGAAGCTGATGCAATGGCAGCAGCAAAGCTGCTTTTAATTTAAAAAAACTGATTCCCGCTGTTTGCACTTAGATCCCATATGAGGCCACTTTGGTGGTCCAGTTTTCCAAATTGCCTTCCCATCTCTCCCCTGAGCGCCTCCACCACAAACTCACAGAGGGTTAGGCCATTTATGGTTTTGGCCCATGCTAAATCTTGTGGTGCCTAATAGGGTGGATCATTTTACAGGGCCTTGATCCTTTGCGAGAATCTGCCATTTCCATCCCAATACATATCTTGCAATTCTCCCTCATATGGTGATCAGATACGACACAGATCACCCCTTCTGGGCACATGTTGAGAATGGCCACACGATTTGCCCTTTGTGCTTTAAATTAAATTATTTGGAGTGCAAGTGCCCTGCAGTTTCCACCTCCGCCACTTCTGCCACCCTTCCTTCTGGCGTCAGCCCAGCTGTGGCTATGCCAAAATTCTTTGAATAGGGCATGATCAAACCCGCTTTCAACCTCAGGGAATTCTAGCGTTGCTTCAATTTCAGCAGCCAAAAAATATTTTAAAAATAGAAATAATTTGATTAGGTTGCAGGTCCTGAGTCAATGGCTCAAACAGTTTTGGCTGAGCTGCCATGGTCAGATGTTTTCAGCCAATCAGGTTCCGCCACTATACCAACTCCTGTGACTGGGCCAGTTCTGGCTGAGCTTAACCCATTCAAGTGCCTTGATTGGATTGATAATAGCAACTGGACATTTAAATAAAGCTGAATTTTGCATTGGAGGATTTTTTTATTAATCCTCCAAATTCGCACCCCCACCTTTTTGCTCTAAAATGGCTTCCCAAATTATAAAAATTTAAATAAATGGCAGTGGAAGCTGCAGCTGCCCCTACAAACACACGCCCTCCGCCAGCATCTCCATAGGGTGATAGAACACCTAGTTGAGGGTATTCTCATCCCAAATTTTCCCTCCTATTTTGATGAAGATGAAAAATATGAAATTGAGGAGCTTGCTTTTGGTGTGAGCCGCGCTTGCATCAATGGAGCAAAAACTTCTTTTTTGGCCCCAATTTTCCCAAACCCGCCAGTGCATTAAGTTTTTCACTTGTGTGCCAGCTCTCATCACATTCGCCAAGCATCATCTTTCTCAAGATATCGAGGTGATGGACATGCCAGCCTCATAAACAAAGAAAACCCACAACTATACGTCCTTATACCCCATATCGCTGATGCTCACACTTAATGCTGTCTGCCATGGTCCACCAGATAAAGTGGGCGCAGGACAAAAGTTTCCCCAAAGCTTCTTCGCTGTCAGATATGGCTTCCTAGGCTGATAACTTAGAGAATATATTGGTAATTTTTTATCTATGATAATCCCTTTGTTTGACTCTATTCAAATTAAAGATGCATGGCGGCTCCCCCTTTTGGGTTGGCCACCACTAGTGCTAAAAAAGGATACCACGTTTTAGGGGAACCTAGCCCGGTGGCTGTGCCTTCTAGATTGAGAGTCCACAGCAATAACAAATCTAAATAGAGAGATACATGTTGGGTGCAAGAAAATTAGCCTACCTGGGCCATCAATCTAGTTGAAAGAAGGAGAGCATTTAGTTATGGCTACTTATAAGAACTTGGCATCAGATGGCGAAGATACTGTTAAAGCAACCATAAGCACTGCTGCTATTATACAGTTTGAGGAATCTGCTAATGACATACTGAACACTAGGAGCCTTTTTTGCAAGAGCATAACGAAAGTGGAATTAATCATCCAGAATGTGCACATTTTGGCAGTACTGGACACTGGGGTCCAGTTAACATCATATTATTTTAACTTATTATAAAATGAATTTTATGCTTAATATTGACTACAACGTGAAGTACTGCACAACAGGACCTGACGTTACTCGCACTTTAGGATCTTATTACGCGTTACCCTTAGGCTTTAGGGGCATGTTCATGATGGCACTGGCAGTGGTTTTAGACATTGACCGCTACACTTTCTTGATTGGGACACAGTTTCTCTTGGAGTTTGGGGCAGAATTTGAGTTCACCACTGGCACTGTGAGTATTTTGATCTACCAACTTCTGCTGGTGTCTAAGGATGAGGACTTCAATCTGCAGAAACAACATATATTATTGGGTGAAATGGACCAATCTATCTACTCATACATACACCCAGACTGAGAAAGGTGTAAAGCAGCTACCACCTATCATTAGCACAGAGAAGACTTCTGCTGAGCGCCAGCAAAACCATAGAGATTTAACCAGGAGATTAATAAAAAATGATTTTTTTATAAAAGTGTGAAGATCCGTCTAATATCATATTGGATTTATAAAGCCTCAACAGAATCCACAATTAGGAGCCTAGAGTACTATCAAGATTCCATGCCTTACTTACTCTAAAGAGTTAACCATCATGTTGGGAAACATCATTACCCAATCAATTGGAGTTTTAAAAAGATAGTTTGTAGCAATGGCTCAACTGACCATTATTCAATATATTAAATCTGTCCATCCAGTAGGGGATTTTGACAAGCTCAAGTTTGAGGATGTGAAGCCCTAAGCAGCAGAAGGAACTCAATGAAATTTTGGGATAGTTTAATGACATCTTCAGTACCGTCTTCAACAATTATGGCCTATGCAAGGGCGAGGTCCATAAGATAGATACTGGTTCCGCCATACCTCTAAGTCCAAACCCTACCACCATTCAAAAAGTAGATGATGCAGTTATTTTGCAAGAGCTCAACCAACTGACCAAAGCAGGGCTTACTAGACCATCAAAGAGCCTATGGTCATCTCTTTTACTGCTGGTGCGCAAAAAGGATGAAACTCATTGAGTAGTCATAGATTATTGCTGCTTAAACGAGATAAAGAAGAAGGACCCATACCTGATACTGTGCAATGTTGATTCTTTGAAACGCCTTGGCGGCTCAAGATACGTTTCAGTGATGGATTTATCCGGAGGTTAATGGCAGATGGAGCTCTCGCCAAAGGATCAGAGAAGTGCGTTCTGATCAGTAGCCAGGGGTTAATTTGAGCCCAAAAGGATGCCTCAGGGGCTCTATAAAACCCGTGCAACCTTCCAGCATGCAATGTATTTTATTTTTGGTGATCTCAAGTTACTGAATGTATAGATATGCCTTGACGACATCACTTTATTCAGCTAGTTGTTTCAAAAGCATCTGCAGCACCTTTAGCAGGACTTTACACAGCTTTGCGCAACTAACCTGAAGTTAAATTTAAGAAAGTGTACCTTCCTCAAGAGACAGATAGAGTCCCTAGGGAATGCAATTAGCCCTAATGGGATCAAACCTCAAGATGGGAAGGTGAACGCCGTTATGGCTTTAAAGCCACCAAGGGGAATGAGGTATGTTTAAGTGTTCCTCGGAATGGTGGGGTAATACAGACAGTTCATTTCTCATTTTGTGGACTTGGCGGTGCCACTCACATACCTGCTTACTAAGGAGACAAAATTCGAGTAGGGCCTGGAGCAAGATCAGTCCTTCTAATAGTTAAAGGCATTATTGGTAAAGGCACCAATCTTGGCTTATCCAGGCTTTAAAAAAACATTCTACCTGTATACTGACGCCAGTGACATAGGACCTGGTGCGATACTGGTATTAATGGATGAAGACGGGGTGGACCACCTGATCAAGTACTACTCAAAAGTGTTCAATAAAGCAGAGAAAAAGGTCACTAATAGCAAATGCTTAGTTGAGATCAAAGCAGTCAAACAGTTTGGCCTTATTTGCATGGAATACATTCTAAGGTGGTCATAGATCATGTTTACTACACTGGTTGAGACATATGAAGGATTTTGATGAACCCTTGACCATTGGGTTGTACTCCTCCAAGGATATGATATTGAAATCATACAAAGGCAGTAATAGACACCTCAACACGGATGGCTTATCAAGATTACCATTATTACACTTGCAAGCACCTTAGACTGATCACCTCTACAACATAATTTTGCTACCAAAAGAGGTCTTGCAGTACGAGACAGAGGAGGTCAGAAGAATCCTGAGGAGATGTTTTAAAGACACCTGGCTTAATAATTGAATTCTACAGAAGAAGATACAAAACAAGTGGTACCCATATATCCAGCCTAGCAATCAAATGGAGCTAGTAATGAAGGCTCATAAACAAATGAGATATGAAAGATTTCAAAAAACTCTGGCATACCTGAAGAGATTCTACTGGAAATGCATGTCAGAATAAGTTTAATAAGTCTTAGAGTTGTGCATACCTTGTAAAAAGTTTTTCCCACTAAATAAGCAATTTGAGTTTATGTCAATTCACACAGCACCTTTCACAATGTCTCAATTGATGCGATGAGAATTTTCCGAAATGCCTCCACTGGATCCAAGTTTACCTTAGTTGCGATTGACTACTTCACTAATTGGGTCAAGGCCTCCCTGGGCAAGATGTACAACATGAACTCCACTGCTTAATTCCTATATGACCAAGTTATCATTAAACATGATCACCCTCAAGTATTACTTTCTAACAATGGGAATAATTTTATTTTAGATGTGGTGAGAAAGCTAATGGACCTTTTGTGAATGAAACAGCAATTCACTACCCCCTACACTCTATCCTTTAACGGAATTGTAAGTGAGTAAATGGTAATTAAGAAGTATTTTGAAGAAGATGGCTGTTGGGGTTTAGGCCTAATTCTTTTTGGCTGGTTCTTTTAAGGTAAGTTGGATTTTCAAGCGTCTATTGTACGGAGACAATATACCAGATGGTGACAATAGTTAAGATCTTAAACTTTGAAAATGACAATATAAAGCTGTATTCCTCTTTCATTTACTTGGACAATGGCTCGCTTCCCTGATCCTTCAGCACCAAGTAAAATCTTGGCTTAATACAACGTAAAAGTATTAGATACAAAAATCTTGTATATTAAACTATAAACTTGTAGTAATAAACGATTGTATTTTATTAGTATCAATTTAGATATAGTTTACAGGGTTATGTTAACACATATTACCCAAGACACCTCATTTTCAATGGCACTTAGACAGAAAAACGTAATAAGTTTGTCTGAGGGTCTACAATTCTTTTGACTCAAGGGCTTCTCACACAGCCCCAGGGTCAGTGTCAGCCTTGTAATATCTCAAGACAGCGTTTCTGATAAGTCTGAAAATAGCTGAACCAATGCTTCTCTCAGTCAATTGGCAGCACATACCAAGGCGATTTATACCACTAATTATTAATTAATTTGATTGTAAACTTGATTGACATTATAAAGCTAATTTTGATATAGACTAACAAAGTCCACATGCCCAAGTCATCAAGTCAACTATTATTATCAAGTCCAACTTTACCAAAAAAGCCCCAAGCCCATGTCATTATAGTCAAATATTAAGTGGAATCGCTAGGCCATAAATGCAAGTTTTGATATACCTTAGGATATTTTTGGTCCATAATCATTGAAAATTCAATATGATACATAATAAATTAGCATTAGCTAAGGATATTATTTCCCCTATCAAATTACCCAAAAACTTAGGTCTAAGAAACATTCAACAATGGCCCAAAATTACAAGTCAATATGAGATAAGTTGCTGCCATCAGCGTTGTTGGCTTACTGGTTGAGCACCACTGAGTGATTGGGATGTCCCCTTTTAAAGCCCTGTATGGGTGAGAGGCCGCTCTTCTAACTCTCCTAGCACTGAGCATCTCAGATGAACAGAAGAACCTGCCGTCTGGAAGCTACCAGCAGAAGTTAGCTGACGATCTTATAATAATCCAGTTAGAGGCTTCAAACAATAAAGCAACTAACCTTCAGAGCCAATGGGAGAGCCAGAGATTCACTAGGATAATGAAGTTTATCCTAGGAGGCAAGATTTTGTTCTACCACCAACGGGGAACCCAACCAGAGAAACCACAGGCCATTTGGACCAGGCCTGCCACTGTTTTAACAAAGAAAGGAGCGGAGTAAGCAATCTGAGATGATGATACTGTTGGAATTTTCCCTGGGTTAGGTGAAAGCCTTGTCCAGGGGAAGGACTGATATCCCCATTAGAGGGGTGTAAATCCTAAACAGCTTATTAGATTTGATAATAAGAGTTGAATCTACAAGTATATTAAATTTGGGGCTTGGTATAAATTACCCCAACTTTGAGGAAACACTACATTCAATTCCCTCAATACATGTGACCTGGGATGTCACCTGACCTGGTCACGGGGTGGCTTGATCCAAGCAAGGATCAGAATAGTGGGCAATCCAGGAGGCCAGGAGAAACCCTACTTGGATGGGGCCACGACAATCCTTGAGGCACATGTTCCCAAATACCCTATATAAATCCCTAAGTATTATTCTAATAAAGAACTTTGTTCATAAGATCTATTTCATCTTATAGTTTTATTTAAGTTAGTTTATACCAATGGTCAAAGTCTCGCCCATATTCGTGCCCTTGTCTCCTTGGCTGACTCTTGCCACCTGCAGTCAGCCTACTTGTTGGGTTCCCCCACGTTAGCACCAGTGAGCGCATCTTGGAGAAACCCAACAACTGGTGCTCACTACAGGGGCGCTCCCTGGCGCACCCTGAGGAGTTACCCTCAACCTTGGACGATAATGAACCCATCATGAGCACGCCGGATGCTATTACTAATCTACTGTGATGAGAAAAAATTGTTTAAGAATTTCTAAGCTTTGAAAAAAATCAAAAAGAAGATTGGCATCTGGCGTGCTCATGGTGGGTTCATTGTTGTCCAAGGTTGAGGGTAACTCCTCAGGGTGCTCCAGGGGAGCGCACTTGTAGTAAGCACTAGTTGTCAGGTTTCCCCAAGGTCAGCTTGCTGGTGCTAATGCAGGGGAACCCAACAAGTAGGCTGACTGCGGGTGGCAAGAGTCAGCCAAGGAGACAGGGGCGGGTTGGGGCGCGACTATGGGCGAGACTTTGACCATTGGTATAAACTAACTTAAATGAATCTAAGATAAATTATCCTAACAATGAAAGTACTTTATTTGACTGTTATGTAGGGATAATTATGGGGTGTTTGGGGACACAGAGCCTCAAGAAAGTTGTTGCACTATCAATTCAGGATCGCTTCTGGCCTCCCGGATTGTCCACCATTGTGAACCTTATTTGGATCTCACCGCCCTCGTGACCAGGTTAATGGGAACCCCAATTCACATGACTCATGGAATGGGGATGTAGGGATTCCTCAAATTCGAAGTATTTTATAGAAAACCCTGAATTCAGCATACTGGCGGAAATCATAGAGTTGAACCCTATCCTCAAACTCATTAAGCCATTGTGCCTCAGTGCCACTTGAATAAAAGTATTGAACATTCCCCTGGACAAGGCTTTCACCTAACCCAGGAGAATCCTGACAGATACTAAAGTTGTATTTAATATAGTACATGCCCAGCATCTCAGATCATTCCCCAGGTATCATCTTGGGAGGAGAAATGTTGCATATGAGGCTGCAACTGGTTTAAATGATCATTTCATGACCGGTAAAATGACTGGAAATAAACCCTAATTCAGTGGAGGTACAGGCGACCTTCCCACCATTAATTGGGGGCGATCAAGGCCCTTTTATAGAACAGTGAGAAAAAAATTTTCAACAAAGTCAGGAGGATGTCATTCGAAATAATTTTCACTCTCTTGAGTCAAAAGATTTACTTTTAAAAATGATGCCACGGCCAAAGGTCAAAATGAAAATCAACCCTTTATATACCTTTGAGGGCTAAAATAATTTGCATTCCACCGATGATGCTACAATGAGTCAACCAAATTAAGCTGACAAGAGCGTTTGAGAGTCAAATGTGAAGATTAATAAATTGGGAAACCATCCAATTTTGAGAGGCACTCAAAACCATGATGCAAGGCACATGATAGGAGGACCATCACTTGAACCTGAAGTTGGGAAGAGTATTTCTAGATTTTTGATATTAAAACAATATCAGAAGAAGAGATAATGGCCTTAAACCCAGAAGCGGGGTACTAGTGGAAGAGCCCCAGAACATTATGGTTCAGTGATAACCACCATGAGATGGAGCTCGTGGCTACAAGAATTAGCCCAAAAAGACAAAGCTACAAAAACAGAAGTTAGAAGACGTCTGACTAGGAGTTTTTTTAATTCTCCCATATTAATACTCATATTCCAAATTATCTTACTATATTTTCATTTTTTATATATTTTATTTCCCTTTGGATACTTAGCTTTTTATCTAAATAAAAAAACCTTTCCACAAGAACTTTTCTCTCTTGTTGCAATCACTTTTGTAACTTATTCAATTCAAGTCTGTTTCTAGTTTGATAATCTCACATAGGAGATTAGTCTGCGCCCTCTCAGGGAGCAGTTGGGCAAGTAAGGTAAGAGGAGCAGGTGGTAGGCCCACAGCCTCAAACGCTCAAAAATGCCCCAGAAAACCGGCAGAATAGAAAAAATATAAAAAACCAGCGGTTACTATTTCCCCAGAAATCCTCACTTGGAAAGTGCAATGCAACCAGTACATCAACACGCCGCATTTCCAACCACACTTGTTGGAATATGGAGTCTGTGTGTTTCTGGACATCCAACAAACAGCTCAATGGGAAAAATTTTGTGGGTATGTGCACACTTTTTTCCCAACTGCAGTGTACATCGCACCTCACTCCATGTCATGTGGTTGGATGGACCTCAGTTTCAAAAACAAGGAGGCAGCAGATGAAGCTGCTGCAGTGTGCATAGTGATCGACCTCCCCAAAGGGCAACGGGTCATCAAAACCAAATGCACCAGTCGGACAAAATTCAACCAAATTTTCCTCACATTTGAATTTTTGCCTACTACGGTAAAAAGTGCCATTTTGGAGCAGCACCTGAAAGATAGTCTCACCATATATGTCAAAATGCAATCTTTTGAGATGCAACACTTTGCGCTGATGCCACACCTGTGCACTGGTAAAGCCATTGCAGTTCTGACCCCAACCAAGGAGATCGCAAAGGACCTAACCCAGATCCCACACTCCACATATATCAATATTGAAGGGCATACCACCCACCCTTTCTGGGTAACCATGGACAGCGCACCCCCCATCTGCACCCACTGTGATGCATTCAGCCATAAGGCACATGCATGCCCCACCAAGGAGGGCATCACATTCCAAGAGCACCCCTCAGCGGCCATGGCCAGCAGAGAGGCGCACTACAAACCAACTGCAAGCACCAAAGAGGCTTTCCGTGGGGAGCACAAGGCTGCTACCTACTGGTAAAACCTATTTCCCCGCAAGAGCAGAAGAAGGCTAAGCAGGCCTGCAGGGCTGCGGCCAAGGAAGCGGCCAAAGTCACCACTGCTATCCCACACTCCCAACGCAAGGAGGACATCAAAACCTTCATGGCAGAAGCAACTTGGGAATCCCTCAACCAATCAGATTGGGAAGCCCATGCCAATTGGGCCACCCAATCTGAGGATCTGATGGGTGACTCAACCTCACCCGATCTTTACAACCAAGCTCCAGTTGAAACTGACTTGGGGTCTAACCTACCTAAAATTTTTTCAACCCAATCATTGGTGCACTGAACTCATCTGCACCGCAAAAAATTTGTCCGATGTCAAGGAAACAAAAAGCAAAGGCAAAAGCCAACGCGAACCTTTCTGCTAAAATTAACAAAACTACCAATAGCATTGCTGCAAACACCCGCACTGCCATGAAGGCCTGAGGGGATCTAGAGGAGGCTAGTGGGCCTGTGTGCCCACCCCTTGCACCTAAGGTGCGATGGGGGAAACCTTCACTTTAGGGATGTTGAATATCACCAGACTCAAGGCCTCATTGTCCTGGGCTAGGAAACTGAGTTTTTTACAAAAAAATTTACCCGTGGATATCCTGGCCATCCAGGAGTCCCACTGTCTGCGAGGTTCTGAGGATGCTTGGAAAACCATGCTCCTCCCATCCCTATCCTTTTGGTCAGAGCACTGTGGGGTGCTAGTTCAGAAAAGCAATTTTTTCAAGTTTTAATCATCGGAATCCTTTCTCAATGGCTGAGTCCTTGTTGTCACTTTCTCATGGGCCAATGTGGTGCATGCTATCATCAACATCTATGCCCCAATCTGTGCACAAGAGCATCGGGAATTTTTCTCATTGGTTAAATCCCTCCCATTACCCCCAGACCCTTTCGTAGTTGGTGACATGAACTGTTGGCTAAACACACCCACGGACTGTTGGCCTTCCTCCCCCCAGGGTCACGTATAACTTTGCGTTCTAAAGGCCACCCTTGGGTTAACGGATGCACTGCTGTGGCAAGCCCCGCTTCTCAAAAACATGATGTGCCCCCACATCCACAATGGCCAATTAAGGTCCATGAACTGCATTGACCTTATCCTTATGCCGGAATAATTCAAACCCACATTTCCCACTTCCAAACAACAAAATTGAATTCTCTGACCACCAGCTGGTCTTGATAACCTACCATCTACCTGTCACAGTGGCTAAGGCCCCACATTGGTGCAAACTCCGCCCCCCAAACTTGCATCGCCAGGATTTTCCACTTGGGTGGAATCAGAAACTTTGGCAAAAGAGTTTGTTACACCATTTTGCGCGGACCCCATCTCTACATGGTCAACCTTCAAAGAGGATACCATCCGCCACTCTCGCCACCTCTCCTCCTGGTGCTCATGAGCCACATCAGCTATCATTTCGCGCACTCTAGCAGAGTTGGCACACCTGGAGTCCAACATCCCAGCTACAGGCTACAGCCCTTCATGGGGCCAGAAGTGGGCAGAAGCAGCCGCCCACCTCAACGCGCTCGAAAGGCAACACAAACATTAAGTTTGTGTTCAGTACAGGGCTAAATGCATTACAGAGGGCGACAAGTGCACCGCATATTTCTTTAAAAAAATTTTTACACAACACCAGAGTGTGGCCTGCACACAGGCGTGAAGATCGGATGATTCCATCACGGATATGCCAGCTGAAGTGGCAATCAAAATACAAAAGTATTACTCCAAGTTATAATGATCCAATCCAATTTAGCTGGCCAAAGTGGCGGAATTTTTCAACCAAACTCACATCTGCACAATTTCCCAATACCCGGAAATAATGAATTTGACTACTTTGAATGAACTATGGACAGCCATCCGCGTTGCACCAAATTGGAAATGCCCAGGCCCAGATGGCATTCCATATGAATTCTATAAAAAGTACTTCAAATATATATCCCCACTGCAGCTTGCATCACTTAACCAGAGCCTTCTGGAAATGCGCCTCCTACCAGGAGGACAAGAGTCCTTCATTGTCACACTCTTCAAGAAAGGGGACAAGCTAGACTTAGCCAACTGGCGCCCCATTTCTTTAACTAACATGGATACAAAATTTTTAACTAAAATCATGGCTAAACATTTAGGGATTGTAGCCTCTTCCACCATCTCCCCAGAAGAATTCAGTTTCATATCCAGAAGGTCGATTTGGGACAACGTGCACTCTGTGGCTAACGCATGCCAGTCCACAGCCTCTGGGGCACTTGTATTCTTGGACCAACAGAAGGCATATGGTAGAGTAAACTGGGAATACCTCAGGGCCTGCCTCCATCAATTCCGCCTAACCCCTCATTTCATCAACTGGGTAATGCTGCTCATGGAATCTGCAACAATGGCAGTACGTGACCCTGGCTTCCTAATGGAAGTGGTCCGCCCTCAAAGGGGCCTACAACAAGGGGACCCCCTTAGCCCACTCTTATATAACTTCAGCCTTGACCCACTACTTTGAAACGTGAATGCCCAACTCACTGGGGTCCATGTACCAGGCCAATCCCCAGTCAAGATGATGGCGTTTGCAGACAACTGTGTGGTTGGGGTGTCTAATAATAAAGATGCACGTGCACTTGAAGCTCTCATCCAGGAGTATTCCCAAGTAAGTAATGCTGCACTGAACGCTTCCAAAACTGAAATAATCCTCCTTGGTCGGTATTAAACCAGCTGGGCCCCAGCAACCAGTGCCCAGCCCAGCCCATCTACTCACACACGTGCTCGCCCTCCCAGCTCACCCCAAACCACCCCACTAATGCTCCCCTTCGTGCCACGCCCTACCATAGGGCCAGTCCGCCATCTGGGCATGTGGGTGGAGGCAGGCGGGTATGCATCAGCAGTAATGGAAAGCCATATTCTAGACAACATGACGAAGCGCATCGCCTCCCTCAGAGCCCACCCTACTTCCCTTACTGGCAGGGTTGTTTTAGCCAACTCTATGCTCCTCTCCAAAGTCTGGTTTGGAGCCCACGCCATCCCATTCTCCCCAAGCTTTTTAAAAACCTTGTATGCCCTTCTGCAAGGATGGCTTTGGTCAGGCCGCCCACCACCAGTATGGCTAGAGGTCATGTTTGGCCCTCACCATCATGGTGTCATGGGCCTGCTTGACTTCAAAGCCCATGCTGCCAAGATCCTGGGCACCTGGATTGTGGCCATTACCGCCCCTACGCTCCCCTCCCAACACTGGTCCCGCGCGGCCTGCTCCAACTTCTCCTGCGCCTTGGGCCTTAACAATCCATAAAACCCTCACTCCTTGATGAAATACCTGGCTTCACACCCATCGGCCACAGGTCCTCACGGGACTAAAACCCACTACAAACGAATCCTCCTCTCCATGCGGAGCGCTGAGTGGAGAATTCATATTAGCAGACACACAGCCCAGAGAGGCCGCCCCTCTTCTCAGTTCACACAAGAGGTACAGGGGCTATCCATCCAAGATGGCGTGATTCCCACCCGACCCCATGTCCTATCCAGGGTGGACTACCTGGACATGATGGACATCCCTTACTCCATTGAGACTCAGAAGACTATTTGGAAATATGCACACCATCCTCTATTGCAGCCTCAAATCCGTTCCCATGTGTGGTGCTGCCTGAGGTGGGTGTACCATACAGCTGAGCGCTCTAATGCTTTACACTCATCCTGCGTCATGTGTGGCCAGTATGAGACGCTGCTCCACCGCTTGGAGAAGTGTCCTACCTTTAGAGTAATATGGCGCGAAGTTCAACTTCTGCTTGGCCAGGATCAATCTTATCCCTTCAGTATGTCAAGAGATATGTTTGCCTTATCAATGGCTTCCCCCCTTCCACCCTCCCTCCATGCTCTGGTGGTTACAATTGCCATATGGACTATCGACACGATTGTCTTGGATGCCATCGCAGGCTCCATCCCCACCCTCCCAGAAGCTGTCCACAGATTCCAGTCTCATTTGGTGGACCACTTTCAGGTGTGGATATTTGGATACCTACCACCGCGTCACTGACAGCTGGTCTCCTCCTGGTTCCTAGTTTGGTTCATCAAATCAGACCCTTTCCTCCACACGTGTTCAATTGTGGTTACGGCCTCCTCACACGTTCCCTTCCCCCCATAGTGGCGTTCCCGCTGGCAACAAGAGATAGCATCGCTTCTCTGGGGTGCCCTCCCTGTTCTAAGTTTTGTTTCTCTTGGGTCAAATTTGAAGTGTCCACATATGGTCAGCCTTCATCGCAATAAATTTATAAAATTTAAAAAAACCTTTACACAGAACCTTAAGTTTACCCTCTTATTTACACTTATAGTTGTTTAAGTGATTTAATCACAATTAACATGTCTGTTATTAACCAAATAAACAGAATACTGTAACCAGTCTGAGATCTGCTCTGTTTGGAAGAAAACTCTCTAATGAGGATATCTTGGGGCCAACCTGCCAGAGGAGATGTTGTATTGGCTACCTTTGAGTTCTGAAGGCCAAAATACAATAGAACATGTCTAAGAGCGCCTACAAGAGTTTTGCCATGGGTGCAAAGAGCATACTAAAGCGATTGATGCTACAAGGGGTAGCATCAGAGGAGATTTTCTCTAAGTTAATAATTGCGATCTTAGCAAAGGTTTTCTGGTGCCTGATCTGCACGGAGTAGACCCCTGATCAGCGCGTCAGCCTCACGTGTTAAGCGAGCTGAGGTCAGAGAGCTGACTAAGGGGTTGCTTAATTAAGGTGGATATTACTAGAGAAAACATTAAGGATGATGACAATTCGAATAGATATAAAAAAACTCGCCAAATCCTCATACCATATATCACTAGTTAAACAAATTGAAGAAAAGCGCGAGATAAACCAATAAAATATAGTGTAACATATGACTTAAATTAAAAGTGGCATTCACATTTTTTAAAGAAATTTGAGCTTTTATACTTACCTTTTGGTGCTCAATATAAATCACCCTTTGATGTGTGGTATCAATACTCTCAGTCATTTATTGATGGTGTCACGTTTTGCCTCCAGAAGGTGCAAGGCAATATTTTTGGTATGCACGCCCAGACTCATGTCCATTTTACAGTAGTACAAAGAACCAAATATTAGCATAAATGCTTGTAACTCTCTTGGCGGTCTTTTAGGTTGCTGGCAAGTAAAAGACCCACACAAAGCATTAGGAACGCTTGTTGTCAGGGCTCTAAGGAAAGAGAAGATTTCGTGGCATTGAAGGCCGCGCCAGTTGGTTCCCTAACCAAAAGTAAAGCACAGCAAACTTTAAGAAAAAAATTAAACTGTCAATGTTTTTATTATGAGCTTAGAGAAGAAGAAATTGAAAGTGCATTAGAAATGAATTCTTTTATACCCCTTCACCCGCAGGTTTTAAGCTCCGGTTATCTTTTATAAAACCTTTGTAAAGTTGACTCAATATACTCAGGATCAGTTTTCACACTTTGCCCTGAAAGCTTCAAGATACCCGCAGCTAACGGCCTGCTAATCAGAGATGTGGTATGCATTTTGATATCTTTGGGATCAATTGTCGGGTTTGATCTTTATTTAATTGATAAATTTTGAGGTTTGATTGTAACATTTTCATGCATGCGCACTTCCTGTAATGTTTAATTGACTTTAGAATTTTCAGGGATAGTTGCTGACTAATGATAATCAGTTTTGAGCTCTAGAGTTTGATGTTGTTTAATTTTACTTTTATTTGAGCATGTTGAGGTCAATTTATACCTTGCTATATATGTACAAAATATCACGATAATGTTTGATCCAGGCAAAGCCTGAATCGTGACATCACCCTCTTTAAGGTCATGTTCTTCTTGGTGAAAATCATTTTGATTTTTCTTGAGCAGTAGGAACAGTCTTCTGCCAATTGCCAGGTGGCCTCCTCGGTGGGTATCCCTGCCATTTGAATATGTAAGAGCGTTGCCTCTGATGATTTTAGTTTCCAAGAATGCTGTAACTTCATACTCTGCTTTGACATAGTTTTTAAGGAACTGGGCCTTGTTTATCCACGATGGTTCCTACAAATCTCCACAATTTGGAGAAATGGAGGATTATGTGAGCTCAGGAGCCTTCAGGGAGTGTCAACTCAGATACTAATTCGTTGACCTGGCGGAGCATTATACATGGGCCCAAGAAAAGGGGGAAAATTGCGGCACTCAATAGGGACAGAGTAGTTTTAGGCATCAAAAAGATAGATATCAACTTCCTTGTAGGAAGGGGGATAAGAACAACCAGTGTCACCCTTGACATTCTGTATATTCACAATCTTGTTGAGGTGAGTCTTCAGGGCAGTGAAGTTGGACTGGATATTAGTTACTAGGGTGTCAGCAGCGGGCATACTCCATCATATTTTCTCTCAAACATTTCAGGAGATTTTTCCATGTTTGATAAAATGAGTAAGTATCTATGAAGGAGTGATAATGTTTGTTGTACGAAAACTGAGAAAGAGGAAGCCAGGAGGTCAAGTTTTCTGCTAGGCAGGGATATAGCACTGAAGGTACTGCTCTAGATTCTGATTGACTCTTTCTATTTGGCCATCCTAATGTGAATGGCAGGCTGAGGAGAAAAAGGGCTTGATGTTTTGGTTGGATAGGAGGTGATCCCAGAAGTGTGATATAAAATGATGGCCATAGTCCAATACAAATTCATCAGATAGGCCATGTCTCAAAAAGATCTCCCCAATAAACATTATGGCTATTTCCTCTGATGTGATGCAAGAGGTGAGTCAGTGTGGCAACCTTGGCTTGCTTAACTTTAGGGCTGACTCACTGCTTAGGGGGTCTACATCGCGCAGATTCGGCACCAGACAACCTTTGCTAACATAATAATCGCTCTTACTAAGAAGATCCTCCTCAGATGCTACCACTTGGTGCATCAAACGCTTGGTTAACTTGTCTGCGCCCATGGCGAACTTACTGGAACACTTAGGCATTCTTGACATACGTTGGCCTTCATGACTCAACAGATCCTTTTCAACCTCTTTCTTGGCATCATCAGCACCAAGGTATCCTTGAAAGAGTGTCTTCTTTAAAACAGGTTAATACCAGACTGGTTACTAATGATCAATCTAGATTGGTCAATCCCAGACTAGTTACTGGCAATTATTAACTCAATACAGCACAAGTTAAAACAAAAAGAATAAACTTGAGTTTCTGTAGAAAGATTTTGCATTAGAATAAAATAATAAGTAATAAATACTTCAGGGGGAAATTCAAGTATAAAATGTATGGAATACTCAAAAGTGTTTGGGATTTTAGGATCGATGTTGAGGATTATCATGATCATCTATTTGCAGCGTTTGTCCACTGTTTTAGTCTCTTCACTCATTTGAACTAATTCTTTTAATGTGTGAGCTCCATTTCGCGGTGTTTACCCATGAACCTGGATGATGGGGGGTCTTTGTGCTAAGTCTCGCTTCTGGGTCTTGGCTCATTGTTATCGTTTTGGTTACTGCTTTATGACTAAATTTAGTGATATGCATCTTGATTTCAGGGCTTAGTAATGGCACTTCTATGATGCGCCTCACATCATGGATTTAAAATTGCTCTGCAAAATTGGATATTGACCCAATTTGGTGATATTTGATTTCAGGTCTCAGATGTACCACTTTGGGGAAATTCAGTTTGTTAATCAATTCGTCACCAGCAGAACTCAAATTATTTTAGACTCAAAGGTATAAGAGTGGGTCGTTTTTTGTATGTGATTTGGGCATTGTCATCATCATAATATAAAACTTCTAACTCGGTGGGGAGAAAATTATTTCATATGACATTATCACTATTATAATGGAAATTACTTTACTTGTCTGGACCTATAAAAGGGCCTTGATCACAATCATCTTTGAAGGCCTGGTTGCAGTACTGCCACCAGTTTGGGTATTGCTTGCGCCCATTCCACTGGTTAAGGAATGACCAGATGTACCATCTGTGGTATCATCTGCAACAAGCTGCAGGGGAAGAAATCTGCGTACTTGGTGCACCAGTTTGTTACCATTATGATTGCACCATAGCCATTTGACGATGTAAAGCAGGTGATAAAAGCTACACTGATATAAAATCAGGGCCTAGAGATAAAATTTGGCGTGGAATCAGTTTCCCCTGGTGCTTAAAGTCTGAAGGTTTGGATTAACACAGGTCAGGCACTTGGAGGGGTTCAAAAATGATGGGACCTTAGTAATTACTCCCAGGAAGGGGCCCTCATTGGGTGCAGAGCAGAAGTCAGAGTATTATGGTTGGTTCCCCTTCAGTATATAAAGTGACCAGACCGCTTCACATCTAGAAAATAGGGGAATACTTGTGACACCACCTCATACCTAGGATAAAATGAGAAAAGCAAATTATCTCAGGCACAGAAACGCTCCATAAACCTATGACAGGCTTAGTAGAGGGGCAACTAGTTTTTGGACTATCCAGATATGAGAGGTCTTTGAAGTTTCAGTAAGAGTAATGTTCCCATTTATGGCTATTAAATTTCCAAGCCTTTTACCCAAATCAAGGTCAATAAAGTAGTCTTCAGCTTCAGTATTACTAGAGAGTTGACCGCTTCTATGGTGACCTTGTCATCCTAGTTTTTACACAAAATTTTAAATGAATATATTAAGTTATTTAGGATTCGAAAAAGCTTTATTCAACTCATTAGATGGTCTGGCTTAGGGCGCAAGTTGTTGAGTAGCTCCATCTTACCAGCGTTGCAGGTCAAAAAAGGGCTCCTCTCAGGAGACTGGTTGCTTCTGGTTCAGGCGAGGTAGATCCACGGATGGGCAGGTCCTCCCTGGGAGAGGAGGTTCTTTGGCCACAAATGTCAAGCCTAGAAGGCGGGGCCTCTCTTATGAGTGCCAAAAAAAGTTGACGCACAACCTGGCTATCTATGGATTTCTCCTCATCCAAAGTAATAATAAGGTGGGTGATCGCGGTGGTTATTATAATTCAGGGCCCAAGCTCTGATGAAAAATATGTGAGAGCTATGTGAAAGGAGATTGAGAAGACAGGGCCAGGGTATTGAATCATGCACCATATCCTGTTACTGATAAATTGCCCTGTTTTAAGGACAGTAGCGTGGACCAGGCAGCGTCAAGAAACTCCCCTGAAGTGGCTGCACTATGGATCAAGTCTATTTCTTTAGTGAGGAGGTAATTAATGTTGGCTTTCAAGAAGGCTCACTACTCAGGAAGCCAGTTTAGCAGGAAAAGTGGAAATGAGCGCGTTCAACTGCTCATGTGGGGCTGTGATAACCAATTGCCTGTTGGAAGTGTACATAAAGTCAGAGCTGTTACAAGGAATAGTAATGTTGGTCAGCTTCTGAAGGGTCCAGAGTGGGATTGGATGGATTCCCTGCAGACAAAGGTTGACAGCTTTATAGTGGCTAAATTGTGGTTTCAAAGAAGCGGTAAACCTCAAGAACAAGATCAGGAAGGAGAACAAAATCAAACCTCAATGGTGTTATTGTACCATTCAGGAAGCACTCAGACAGGATCTTTCAGCACGATCACAGGATAGAGACAAAGTTTAATGTGTTTCTTTTTTTGTCAAGGTCCTCCTCTATAAGTGCAAGGCAATACTGTTGGTTAGGCATGGCTATGAACATGTCAAAGTTACAGTAGTGCAAAAAACCAGATATTAGTCTAAATGCACATTAATATCTTTAGTTTAAGTTACTAGCATAGGACAGACCCACAAAGAGCTTTAAAACGCTTGCTGTCATGGCTCTACAGAAAGTGCAGATTTCGCGGCATTGGAGGCTGTGTCAGGTGGTTTCTAACAAGAAGTAAAGCACAAGAAATTCCAAAAAATTTAAACAGTAAAAATTTTTATTATAAACTTATAGATAAAATCTAAGATTGATGGAAGGAAAACTATTTTTATACCTCATCATTTGCAGGTTTAAGCTCTGATTGGATTGTTCTGGAAGAAGACCTCTTATAATATTATGTCAATTAACTAATGACCTATTGCTGCAATTTTCTCCAGAGCCTTCATGATACACCAGCTAACAGCCCTTCAATCAGAGCTGTGGTATGCATTTTAATAGCTTTGGGGTCAATTGTCAGGTTTGGTCCTGATTTTAATTTTAATAATTGAGGTTTATTTGTATCATTTTTGTGTGGGCATGATTTCCGCAATGGTTTAATTGACTTTTAAACTTTTGAATTTTTTTGCCAACTATTATTAATCAGTTTTGAGTTTAATGGTGCACAAGGATTATTTATTTGCTTTTATTTGAGCTTGTCAGGGTTGATTCCTAACTTGTCTTATATGTATGAATATAAAGCAATGTTAAAATTAGGCAAAGGCTGAATCATGACAGATGAGTTAATCAGATCTAAAAGCTTATATATGATAGAGCAACCAGAATTTTGCTAAATATTTGGCGTGGTTCTTTTCTTTAGTCTTACGATAATTCGTCTGACGTTTGGTATATAGCTTCCACAATTAAAAGTGAACCCCAATTTGAAATACCAAGGTTTTTGGAAATGCCTCATATGCGCAATTTTTTTACTTATATAAAACCACTTTTGGTCAAAACTCTTGTTTTTGTTTCTCTCAGCTTCTAAAAAGCCCCTTGAGTTTAGACTGTTGTAACAGATGACTATTTTCTACATTTGGGCCAGTGTGGCAGATGGCTGTCTTTTACTTTCTTTAAAGTCTTACTTTTATTTCACATCAAGTACCAATATCTCAGATATATCAACTGCCAAGGTGTTCGCCGCACTCCCACCTCCCATCCTGCCCTCTATCAGGATGCATGTACACATAAATTCTTCCCTCCTCTAGTGCCCAGCAATGTGTGCCTTCCATATGTGCCTCCCAATTTATTCGCTGTAGCTTTTTACTCCATATTCAGCTCTGAACATAGTTGTGCTTGCTATTGTTGCCTCATTTGGTGAGTGACCTTGCTCACTGCTTTGATGAGGCTCCACCAGGGTTTGCCATGATCACCGTGCTTTAACAATTGGGATTAATTCCAATCATTACATTTCAACTTGGGTTCAGATTTTCCAAATCCTGAGCTAAATCATTTAAAAAATTTTATGGTTTGGTTGAGTTTGGGCGTTGGGTTGTGCCTCACCTAAGCCAATTCTTAGGCTTGTAAGAGCCTAGTTAATGGTCCAGGCGAGGCCTTCAAAAGGGAAACTATTATAAAATAGGCAGTATTCAAGAGATATGCCAACGGATTTTGCACAGGGTTCAACCCACTGAGCAATTAGGACTAATGATATGATGATCGTTGTCCTTGAAACAATCTAACTTTCAAATTATATGGAGCACTTGCTCCCACAACTCTCATTATTTAATATACTTAATACAGAGGATTCTTGCTGTTTCTGCTTTCTCTAAACTAGTAGTAAGCTCTTCCTCTTGATCATCTCGTCTCACCTATATTGTAATGACTTCAGATTCTATCGCTTCTATGGCTTAGTAATTTAATTCGCCACATCTCATTGGTTCTGTCAATTCTTTATTCATTAATTTCCCAATCTCCTAACCCAAGACAATTTCCCAACAACCCAATATCGCCTCATTTTGAGGTACTCAAATTACCATTACTCATATCAATCTTAGCAGTTTCCATCCATTCCACCATATTGACCTAGGGCTTATCATCCAGTCATAATGGAATTATGACATTACCCCCTCCTTGACTGGACGATAGGGATCCTATTGCTTATACACCCAGAGGAGCTTTGCATGCACTTGGTTGATGATCTGACTGCTAATGGGCTCCTTGATAGTATATGCATCTATACCTGTCTTTTCAATGACTTCAAATGGCCCAATCCAGATAATAGCCAGCTTGTGTTTCCAGCCAAACCCATGTTGATTTTGGAATAGGACCATGTCTCCATCTTTGAAGTGTGCTAGGCCACTCTGCCACACCTGATTGGCAGCCTTGCCTTTAATTCTCTTGGCTAGGCTGAACGAGTACGCTTCAGTTTGTAATTTAATCAGCATATTTGTTAGGATAGTCAAATAGCATTGAGTATCCATTCCACCAGTTTCCTCTACACAGGCATATAGGAGTGTGGGCAGAGCGGAGTGCCATCTGTAAATCAACTGGAATGGGCTTTTCCCTGTGGCCAAATAATAATTAATATTATAAACAAAGATGGCGGTGGAAAAAAGGAGCTCCAATTTGAGGGTCAATCCACTACTAATTTATGGATTATGTTCACTAAAGTCCCATTGACACGCTCCACCATTCCATTAGATTTGGGGTGATATGGGGTTGTCAAAACCCCTCGGATGGCCATTAGCTCGTTAAGCTTTGGAAGAATATGGTAAGTGAAGTTAGTACCGTTGTCAGTCAGGATAAACTGGGGACAACCGTGTCAATGAATTATACACTTCATAACAATCTTGGCCGCCGTTAGCACCCCCAAATCGCATATTGGTCACGCCTCAACCCACCTTGTCAAGTGGTCAATTGCTACCAGGATGTATTTGGACCAGTTTGCCCCTGTTGGTAAGGGACCCATAAGATTAATCAAAACGGTGTGCCAGGCGAAATGCAGCTTCACTAACTGGTATGAAGTCTTTTTGTGGAACAGATTTTCCACTTGACACTGGTGACAGGAGGAGATAGTATCAAGTACATCGAAGTTCATGCTTTCCCATTAATACTGAGGCCACAATAATTTCATGGTCTTACATACTCCACCATGTCCAACCACTCAGTGTGCACTCATAATAATAGTTGGGCGGGTGGAAGGTCTTGGGATATTCACGGTAGTGTCCCCTATCCGCTTGTACAATTCCTCATTCTTCTGGAACATATTGGCCTTTATTCCATCAAATACCTTGATGACTGGGGGCGGTTCATTATTGTACTTGCCACTAAGCATCTTATCAAACATGATATTTCTCAGATCTGCCATAACTGCAATTGTGGGTAATCTCAATAAACAATCGGCATTCTGGTGTCTTACTCTGGGTTGATGAAGAACTTCAAAATTGTATGCCTGCAATTTAAGAGCCCATCGTGCCAGACGCCCTTCCAGTTCCTTAAGATTTTGCAACCATCATAGCAAGGCATGATACGTTACAACTTTAAATTATACCCCATGCAAATACACCCAAAATTGCTTATAGGCGTAGATCACTGCTAAGCTCTCTCGCTCAGTCATGGTATAATTGTGTTCATGGCTGTTTAAACTACAACTGCAATATGCTACAGGGTGCCCTTCTCCTTCATCATCTTTTTGGGATAGGACTGCCTCTACAGAGGAAAGGGACGCATCCATCTTGACAATGAACTCTTTTTCAAATAGGGATAGCGTAACACTGGCGCACTAGTTGATGCCATTTGAAGCATATCAAAAGCGCATTGCTGATGTTACATCCATTCAAACATAGTGTCCTTTTTTAATAACTAAAATAGCGGGCCCCCAATACAGCTGAAGTTAGGGATGAAGCGCCGGTAATAGCTGACCATTCCTAAGAATAATTGTATGTCCCACTTGCTGGTAGGCAGAATCATTTTTTGAATAGCTTCCACCTTAGCGGGTTGAGGTCTGAGCCCCATGGCATCAACCACGAACCCTAGGTACTCCAACTGGTCATTAAAGAAATGACATTTCCGAGGTTTGATTTTGATATTGGCCTCAGAAAGCTGGCGGAATACTGCTTCTAAATGGTTGAGGTGATCATTGAAGGTCCAGGAGAAAACATTAATGTCGTCAAGGTATACAAGGACGCATGACAGTTTTAGGTCCTCAAGAATAGTGTCCATAGCCCGTTGGAATGTATCCAGGGCGTTACACAGCCCTTGCAGCATCCGAGTTGGTTGAAAAAGACCTTTGGACGTGATTATGGCACATTTCTCCAGTTCCGCCACTGGCAACTCAATTTGCCAGTAGCCTGAGCTAAGGTCTATAGCTGAGAATAACTGAGATCCCCTAACCGATCCAAAGCGTCATCAATTCATGGTAATGGATAGGAGTCCTTTTTGGTAATGCTGTTGAGCTTTTGGTAGTCTATTACTATGCGGTTGGTGCCATCCTTCTTTTTTAAAATCAGAATGGGCGAAGCCCATGTACTCTTCTATGGTTTAAGCATCCCTTGCGCTATTAGCTTGTCAATTTTCTCGGTTACTACTTCTTCTGCCACCCTTGATTGGTGGATCAGTCTTGACCTGATGGGAGGATGATCTCCAGTATCCAGCATATGAGCCACCTCTCCCGCGCACATCCTAAATTGTGGTCAACAGCGAAAATCTCTTTATATTTTTGAAATAAAGCAATTGCCCTATCCTTCTTTGGTTCTGACAGCACCATTAATTCGTCATGCGATTCAACTGCCATTACATTGAGCTGTGGATTAAAAGGCAGACCAAATTCCTCCAGCGACCCAAATTCATGAATAGAAAGAATCTCCTCAGTGGGGATTAAGTGTAAGTATGCCACTTCTTTGTGGCGGCGGATTTTCAGTAGTACCATTTGTAGATTTGCAAGTAAAACTTTGATCTCCCCTTACCCTGGTAATATAATGCCTGAGGCCACGTGGGGCTCAAACTGTGATTACTGATATGGCCCAATAACCTCCTCATAGAGTCCGTCTGGAATTTCAACCATTAACTCAGTGTTTAATATTACTTGATGCCCAGATGGAATAGATATAGGTCCAGCCATCTCTGAGCGGCAGCCCTTGATATTCATAAATCTGTTGAGGAAGGGCCCATGTTTTTCCCTTTAACTGATGGTAGCACACTGGGATTAATCCGTAACTAAAAGCTAGATTGATATTCCCCATATGCACCGGATCATTTGCCACTCCACTAGAGGTGAAGTGAATTGGGATTCGCTGACCCAATATTTCAAAAGTCTCATCCATCATGTCAATGGCAGCCCCATAGTGTCACAAGAAAGCAGTCTTGACTAGCAGATCGTAATTGCTATTTGGTAACACTATAGCTGGGGCTACCACAACAATAGAACCAAACCTCAGTAGAAGCGCACTTTATGCTCCCTCAGAGACCGTATTTTCTGCTCCAGCAGTGCCATATACCATCCGGTGTTCCACATACAGTTATAATGACAACCTGGCCACCAATTTGGTGGAGACTATATTGACGGGGGCACCTGTATCTATGATGGCACGGACTCAGGTCTTAGCTACAACCAAGTCACAGTAAGTACATTCAGAGTAAGATGCATCTTGACTGTTTATAACATGGACATCTAAGGAATCCCTGTTTTCAAGGAAACATGCAATCCCCTTACAAATTATGGGGTATTGTTTGATAATAGTTTTGAATGGAAGAGCGGCGCTTACTGCTTGCAAAAAAGGTGCATCCAAGGAGGGGTCTAACTTCCAGGGGTTACTTGGTTAAACATTTGACAAGCATACAGTTCAACCTGCATCTTGGACCCCTCTTCTGCCATAGCCACATACTGCATTTGTGTCAAAACATTCACCCCCCTCCAACTGGCTGCTGATAAAAAAACTGACTCATTGTGCAAGGGAACTTCTGCTGAATATTCTTTTTTGGGTTCAGGTGGGACAGCAGGTATAGTGGAGATAGAGAGTCCCTTCTCTATTCCGCTCTGACTTTTCCCTGGTCGTACTTTTCTGGCTGTACACAAGAGACCAGCTGATTAGGGCACCATCATGCCAGATGCCTCTGTTGACTGCATTTGGAACAGCTGACGCCATAGGGCCCACATCCCTGATTAAATGAAACAAGCCGCGGCAATAGTTGGGCTGGAAGTGGTCAGCATAAACAGGTTTAGGCGATAATTGGGCCGTGGATGATAAGCAGTTATGGGGTTGATGTTTAACCGCTAAGGGTAACTTGGTGGAATGTGAAAGGGACTAGCAATGTCCCCCAAATAAGATGATTTGGCAGGTATAACAGAAGGATTCCACTCTGTATTAGTTGGAGGGAGGTTGGCTGATATACGGTGCAAAAATTGAATAACCTTAAGAAAAGGTACATCTTCATCCAACAGTGGGGCCATAACGTTATGTAACTCATGGTATGGCTTTACAGCAGAAGTCATTGCAATACACACATCTGATTCAGATAAAATTCTAGCCCCAATTAGCACATGAGCTTCTGCTGCAAATCACTCAGCAAATGCGGTGAGGGTCTTATTCCGCTGAAACCTGATGGTCAAAAATTTGGCCTTCCACTGTGACATCTTTGCAGTTCCACTGAACAACCAAAGCACTGTCTCTTTAACTTATTGGTATGTAATGGAGCTGCCAGAAAGGTAACAGACGAATTGATCAGCACTTCCGACATCCAAGGAAGAAATCAACAGTTTTACTTTCTGTTGATCTGAGATTCCATCAGTTGTAATTTCAAATCGCTTAAAGAACATATAATATTCCCTTCACAATTGAATGAGGGCATCTTATTGTAGCAAACCTCCTGGAGCAGCTCATCTTGTTTTTTAAGCACAGTGTCCAAAGCCAGTTTCAGCTCCACATAGGCAACTGACCCAGAGTGTTGAGTAAAGTATTTATCAAAACAACATTAATGCAACATAGCTGGCAACTGAGTTTTTGATTATTTTATAATTGATCAATGGGCCCCCTGTAGTGAGCACCTTCATTATAAAATTGGCAGTATTCAAGAGATATGCCAACGGATTTTGCACAGGGTTCAACCCACTGAGCAATTAGGGCTAATGATATGATGATCGTTGTCCTTGAAACAACAGAATAAACTTTCAAATAAATATGGAGCACTTGATCCCACAACTCTCTTTATTTAATATACTTAATACAGCGGATTCTTGCTGTTTCTGCTTTCTCTAAACTACTAATAACCTCTTCCTCTTGATCATCTCATCTAACCTATATTGTAATGACTTCAGATTCTACCGCTTCTATGGCTTAGTAATTTAATTCGCCACATCTCATTGGTTCTGACAATTCTTTATTTGTTAATTTCACAATCGCCTAATCCAAGGTGATTTCCCAACAACCCAATATTGCTCATTTCAAGGCACTCAAATCACCATTACTCATATCAATCTCAGCAGATTCCATCCGTTCTGCCATATTGACCTAGGGCTTATCATCCAGCCATATTGGATTCATGACAGCAACCTTAGAGGTCGCACCCATGAATTCTGTTGCTCGCTTCAAAAAAAATTTTCTCCTAAATTTCCCCTCCCTGGAATTGGTTTTGTCTTGGGCTCATGTGACCATATTTACCCTGACAAGGATCGATCTGCCCCCTGTTTAAGCTCCACTTGGCAAACATTTTATTTTGAGAATATAAATGATGATTTTGAAGATTCTGCCACCTCACTTAACTGTTCATCTTTTGGGTTCATTTTGAGGGAATTTTAGCATAGTTGGACTAATCCAAGTACTATTCAAATTTGCAACCAACCTGATTTGATATTTTAGCATCTTTAGTTAGCGCTGGAATTATCTGCACAATGGCATTTGGAAGCTGGAATATTTCTAGTTTTACTATTGGGATTTCGTGATAAATTCTATAAGAAGGCACTACAAAGGCTACAAAAGTATTAGTTCCGTGGCTCTAGTGAAGATTGAGTCTTTACAACAAAGTTATTAGTTCTGTTGCAATAGTAAATTCCAATCAGAAGTACTGAATCCAGTAAGAAGATAGACCAAAATTAAGCTACGCGAGACAAGATTTTTGGTACTTTATTAATTAAAAATTAGAGATATTTATAGGGGAAGATTTAGTGGGCTTTCGTGAGGATTTCCTTGATGCACCTGAGGTAAGATCTTTCCTAACAGATGACTGATATTGCTGATTTTCATTATTATTAAAATAATTAATATGGTCAGATCTGTTAGAGTGCTTATTAGATTTGATTGACCTTCTTAATGAGGGCCCAGCCCCTTCAAAATGCTTAGTCATTTTGGATTGCTTGGTTTCATCTGTCATAGGAGGCCAATAACTCTAAAGAGTCTTATGTCGGTCAATTGAAGAATTGGAAATCCCTGACGTAGATTTATAATATCATTTGACCAAGATAATGAATTTCAATCCAAAGTTATTTCGGTCATCTTGGAGGTATCTCCAACAATGCCCCCTTAAGATCTTGCCTAGGGGTTACAAATTTGCAAAGAAACCTACTATGCACTCTATTGATAACAGTACCAGTATCAATAGCAGCAATGGAGTATTCAACGCCTCAATGATAGATAATATTATAAAGGACCAGCCCATAAGGGGTCCAGTTTATGAATTCTTCCTCCCGGCCTATGGTGCTAGAAGAGTACAAGATCTCCAACTTAATATTCTGGCAGCGTAGGTCTACTAGCGTTGGTCTGGGTTCCTTCCTTCAAGGTGTTAGCTGTAAGGGAACTTGAAGTTAATGCTTGTAATCAGATATTTCATCTGCAAGTCTTTTCATTGCTAAATCAGTGGTTTGCGGGGTAGCCTCTTCAAGTATAGGTTGTACACTTGAAGGGAGGACAGGCTCCCAACCATATAAAGCTTTAAACGGAGACATTCCAATAATACAATGGTAGCTAACTTTATAGGATAACATCGCAATAGGTAAGTAGAGGTTCCATATACTAGGATCATTAGAAGCCATTTTTCAAAGAATGGCTACTATGTTACTGTTTGCTCGTTTGACGGCACCATTAGTGGAAGGATTATATGGGGATGTGAATGACTGGTAGGTACCCATTAGTTTGGTAAGCTCAGCTACCACCTGAGATATGAAATTGGTCCCATTATCTGATAACAGGACTTTTGGGCTGCCATGCCTAATGAATATTGTTTAAAAAGAAATGACGCCGTAGCCTTGGCAGTGACCGTGGAAACTGAAATAGCTTCAATCCATTTAGAGAAATGGTCAATAGCTAACAAAATATATCGATGTCCATAGGTGGCTGTAAGAAGAGGACTTACCACATCAATACTCACAGTAGCGAAGGGTTTGTAAGGTCCTACAATTTAGTGTTGGAACATTGGATTTCCTCCACGTTGTTGTTGGCACATAAGGCAGACTCCAGCACATCATGAACAGATTCCAGCATGTTATCCCAGTAATAATTTTTAAATATTGGAGGGTCTTAGCGACAGCTCCATGACCTACAGTTTGGTGGGCCTCCATGATAGTATCAGTCCTTGCAGAGGGCCAAATAAAGGGTAACCACTTAGATATTGACCTTTTATATAGTGATCCATCTTTGACCTGAGTGTCTTCAGTTAAGGATTGTAACTTAGAGATAACATCCTTAGATTCACAGAACCAGAGCTCCGGTCTACCGATCAGGTCATAAATGCGATCCTCCTCTGCAGAGAATAACGTTAAGATAGGCAATTGAGAAAGGCCATCAGCGTTTTGATGTATAGCCTCAGAGCAATGTTGAATGGTAAAATCATACTTTTGGAGCTTCAAAGCCCATCTGGCTAAGCGCCCATCAGGATCCTTCATTTGCTGCAACCACTTCAGGGAAGTGTGATCCGTCACAATGGTGAAGTGCTTGCCATATATATAAGGGCGGAAATGCTTGATAATAGCCAAAACAGCGAGGCATTCTCTCTCAGTAAAACTATAATTGTGTTCAGCCTTAGAAAGAGTTTTACTATAGTACACAATGGGGTGATCGAACAGATTGGTATCATGTTGATCCAGAATGGCTCCAATAGCAATATTACTGGTATCAGTAAATAGTATAAAGGGTTTCAAAAAGTCAGGATGGGATAAGATGGGTGCACTCATTAAGGCTTGGCGCAACAGATCAAAGGATTGCTGCTGAGATTCTTTCCATACAAAGGGGACTTCCTTATGCAAAAGGTAAGCTAGCAGATCTGCAATCTCCAAGAAATGGGGGATGAACTGTTGGTAATAACCAACCATCCCTAAAAATACTTGTTTATCATGTAAGCTTTTGGGAACAGGAATGCCAAAATAGTTTATACCTTATTAGATAAGGGTAAAATGCCCTCACGATTAACCTTATGCCCTAAAAATTCCATCTCAGTCTTAAAAAAGGCACACTTCGATGGTTTAAGCTTAAGTGAGGCATGACGCAGTCAGCCAAAAACTTCCTTCAAATGAGCCAAATGCTCGTTAAAAGTGCGTGAAAAAACAGTAACATCATCTAGATAAACTAAAACACAAGAAAGCTTCAAATCCCCAAACAAGCCATCCATGGCTCGTTGAAACGTAGCAGGGGCATTACTTAGCCTGCGGCATATGAGTGGGCTCAAATAGCCCCTCACTAGAAATTAAAGCACATTTTTGACGGTCTTCTGGTGCAAGATCAATTTTCCAATAAACGCTTGCAAGGTCCATAGCTGAGAAATATTGGGACCCAGACAATAGCCTCAAGGAATTGTCTATACGAGGAAGAGGATAAAAATCCTTCTTAGTAACAGCATTGAGTTAAAAATAGTCCATAACTACTCGGTGGCACCCATCTTTCTTTTGGATGAGTAGTAGAGGGGAATCCCAGGGACTTTTAGAAGGCGTTAATAGTCCAGCATCGAGAAGTTGTTTCAGCTCTACCAAAACCTGAGCCTCCTTGATTTTGGGCTTATGATATGGTCAAGCTCAGATAGGGGGAGTATCCCCGGTTTTAACCTGATGCTGTACCTCTTTCATTAGTCCAAAAATCTCCAGTACCTTGGGTAAAGATATCCGCATATTCTTCAATCAGAGCCTCAGCTTCCAGCTGTTGTTCTGAAGTAAGAGAATCCCCAAGTTTGATGTCAATTCTAGCAATGATAGGGGGATCTTTTAGCCCAAATTCGCGTAAATCTCAACATCCCGAGACAGACAATAAGTCACTCACAGGAGTAGGCCTCACATAAGCGATGTGATTATTGCGATTCTATCGCATAGGTTGAGAGGTGATATTAGCCAATAGAACTAAAATAGTCCCATTGTAGGCAGGATCAAGTATACCAGGGCAAGGTAAAGCCTCTAAATGAGAAGGATTATGATTACAAAGATCTCTAACACATGATCACTGGGTACAAATACTTGAACTCCCATATCAATGATGACTTGAGCTTTAGGGGGAATAATAATTGGAGAGTTAGAATATAACGGCATTCCTTTGGTGGCACAAACTGAAGGAGGTGGGAGTATAGTCCTTGGACCCAGGATTCGGTATTCAAGACGTGAGATAGAAGTGGGGTATTCCAGTAAGCAGACACGTTGCTTAAGTTTGCCCTTGGTACTGGGAACATCATGTAGAATTAAAGGTACTCGGTACCCAATTTAAGAAAGGTATTTGTCCTTGAGACTGATGATCACATCAAAAACGTTGAGAAACTTAGTTCCCAACAGCAGATCGTAGCAGTTGTTAACCAATACAACTGCAGGGGCTGACACAACCAGCTTCCCAAAGCGCATCAGAAAAGAGGAATAGGCTTCTATAGATTTAGTGTAGGAAGGTCCAGCGGTTCCATAGTCTTGGAAATGGTTCAAGTCTGGTGCCAATTTGATCTTCTTCATAAGTTTGAACGATAGTACATTGAAGGGCGATCCTGTATCAATGATAGCTAAAACTTTTACCTTATGCATGATGACTTCCACCTGGGTCACATCAGTGCCAAAGTTTGGGATGGAGAACACTGATGGATTAATCGATTGAATAGAATTAGAAGAAAAAGAAGCATAAAAAGAAATAGTGTCTTTGTTGGATAGTTCATCTGGGATATCAAGCTCATCAGGAGCGGATACCACATAACAATCAGTAGAAGAATCAATAGGTTTTGACTGAGGCACTTGCGGTAGGTCAGCACAGGGAGCCTCATGCCCTATGCTGACTCCTCTTTTTTCGACTCCTCAGCTTGCTTCTTCCAACATTGAGATACCACATGACCCACAAGACCACAATAAGTTCACGGCTCCTTCTTCAGTTTGGACTTGGGTTTAGGTGGCATTGCGTGGATGTAAGTATGAGGGTTATTAGAGGAGGTTGGATGTACACCCCATTAGGAATCTCCATAAGTGCTTCCTTGATGTCGATAATAGAGTTAAAATTCCGTTTTAAGGACTTCAAATGTAATAAAACTAGTATGAGAAGCGAATGCACTCAGTACAGCTGATATAGCTATCAATGGTGATCTGGTCACAAGTGACAAGTGTCTGGGCCTCATAGTAGAATCTCTTGGCGAACTCCTGGATAGACTCTCCTCGTTTGATTTGAATATTCATATAGGTCTGCTTTTTGGTTGGTGAGGATTTGGTCACTCCCAAATTCCTTAATGAGGGCGGTTTTCACTTGAGCCCAAGTAGTACAGATCTTGAGATGAGGAACCATGATTTCTTGTGTGAACTGGCTTAAGCAAGAGGCAATATGACGGACCTTCTGTTGATCAGTAGCCCCATCAATGGCGCGTTCATAAACAAAAAGAAAAGAATGGATGCTTCCTTCACCCAGTTCAAACTTATCCTTGAAGGTAGGTTTGAAAAGGGTGTTTTCTGTACTCAAGACACGTACACCTGATACCCTGACTGGCTCAGCCTCAGAGGGTTCAGACTCTGTAAATTGGGCAGCAGGGGGAACTTGATCAACCTATTGCCTTAAGTGGTTCAAGTCATATTGTAGATTTTGAACCCATTGACTAAGATGGTCATTTGTAGGCGCTCAGTTTAAATTAGAAATCGCAGTAATTATCTCAGCTTGCCTGGCCTCGGGTACTTCACATTTGGCAATTAACCAGTCAATGGACGCAGTCAACGTATTGAACTGGGTATCTTGCATAGTTTACTTTACATTGCATAGACGATTTTCATTATTAATACATCCAGTAAGTTGATTAAGGAGTAGTCTGGGTCAGTCGGAAGGCCTTCCAAGGATAAAAAAACATCCTTGAGCTAGGGCTTGAATTTAAGTTTTCAACACTTGAACTTATGAAGCTATTAGAATTGAATGTTCGGGATTAGCCATTGGAAGCAAGAAACCAGGGGGACCAGAAGGTCCCAGAGGTCCTTGTGATCCATATCGACCTGCTGGTCCTGGTGGCCCTTGTTGACCCACCAAACCAGAGGGACCACGTTCACCCGGTGGTCCTGGGATTACCAATGGGGAGCTAGGTGGTCCCGGTGGTCCAGGAGGACCAACAGGGCCAGGTACACCTTCGCTGACATTACCCGCCATTTGAACAAGATGTTGGACTAACTCGTTAAGCTCACCAAATTGCTTATCATGCTTGACCTGCAATTGGTCCAATTGGATTGAGATTTCAGCCTCCAGGGAAGTGATACAATGGTGAATAGGATTGGTGACATCGCTAACTTATTGAGATACTTCTTTTCCAATGTATACCACAACTTCATTGTCAATGCTCACCAACTGGTTATGGATATTATTAATTTTTTGTTGATTATTGAGAATAGCTTCCCCAATTATCCCTTCCAAAGTTAGATGCTGTCTCATAGAAGGAGGATAGCTGATAGTGAAATTGTTGGGCCAGAGTCAACTGGCGCTGGATTTCGAGATGATGCAGCCCCAAAATCTGGAGTACATGATGAATAGCAGGATGGACATAATGCCGGAGGTACTGTTCAGTCCTATCCAAGCCAACTTCAGTAGGCTGTAACACCGCTCAGTTATATAAGTCCATCATATTAGCTTTAACCTTAGATGCTCAGTCACGATTAGGGCGAGCACCAGGTTGGATAGCTCCCCATATCAAGCCTTTGACAGTCTCCTCTACATTTGCAGCTTGAATTTGATAAATTTTGGTCCAGGCCTTCAATGGCCAAGTCCATAGAAGCTTGAGATTGCAGATTATTGGTAGTAGCAGAAGGAAGATCCTGCCTGTTGGAGTGTACCCATTGGGTAATACTCATAGATTCCTCAGAAGAGGGGCTCTCTTCAATAGAAAATAATCATCAGCATGAAAGTATGTTTTCACCAGGTAGCCTCAGAAGCAGACCTGGCAGGGAGCACCAGTATTGGAATTTCGTGAGAAATTCTATAAGAAGGCACTATGAAGGCTACAAAAGTACTAGTTCCGTGGCTCTAGCGAAGATTGAGTCAATTACAACGAAGTTATTAGTTCTGTTGCAATAGTAAATTCCAATCAGAAGTACTGAATCCAGTAAGAAGATAGACCAAAATTAAGCTACGCGAGACAAGATTTTTGGTGCTTTATTAATTAAAAATTAGAGATATTTATAGGGGAAGATTTAGTGGGTTTTCGCGAGGATTTCCTTGATGCACCCGAGGTAAGATATTTCCTAACAAATGACTGATATTGCTGATTATCATTATTATTAAAATAATTATGATGGTCAGATCTATTAGAGCGCTTATTAGATTTGATTGACCTTCTTAATGAGGGCTCAGCCCCTTCAAAATGCTTGGTCATTTCGGATTGCTTGGTTTCATCCATCATAGGAGGTTGATAACTCCAAAAAGTCTTACGTCAGTCAATTGAAGAATTGGAATTCCCTGACGTGAATTTTTTAATATCATTTGTCCAAGATATTAAATCTTGATCCGAAGTTATTTTGGTCATCTTGGAGGTTTCTCCAACAGTTACATAATTTCTGAAGTCAAATGTGCATTTTACATGCCACTGTTCCCCTGTTTGGCCAACCTCAGTGGCCATATCAAATCCCAGTTGTCAGGTAATCAGCACTGGTGGTAGCTGGTGATTGATGGTCAACCCTGGACCAGAAGGGGTGACAGCTAGAATTACAGTGAGGCCTCCCTCTCACCAGGGATTTTATTAGCACTATGGGGACCTGTCTCAGCAGGGCTCCCAAACCAATGGACAGTTCACTCTGCAAGTACAGGCATCCAGCCACACTGGACCATGCACACCTCTCATGTTTCTGTTAAGAAAGAGCGCCTTTCTGGGCGAAATGGGAAGACTATCACCAATGGAAATGTGGGAGGGGAGCGCACCCCATCTGAGTGCTGGGCGTGCTTCCTCATGCCTGGTAGGCTGATGCCAGAAGCTCACTCCCAAATTGCACTCACTGTTTGTCTTTCCCTATGAGGGGCCTGGAATTTTTCCTGGCAAATTCTCCTGGGGGTTTGAGGTAACTCGCCCCAAGAAGCCCTCATGGTGGCGGCCTCCCGCTGTGAGGCCCCTTCTTCTGAGCCCCTTCTCTATTGGAGGTAATGTAATGATCAGTATTAATCCCAATTGTTACATTTCAACTTAGGTCCAGATCTTCTGTATCCTAAGTTGAATTGTTTATAAAAAATTTATGGTTTGGTTGGGTTTGGGCGCTGGGTTATGTCTTACCTGAGCCATTCAATAGGCTAATAAGAGCCTCATTAAAGGTTCAGGTGAGGCCCCCAAAAGAGCAACCTTAAAAGTTTGCAACTGTGAATTCTGAAGCTCACCTCGGAATTTTTTCTCCTTAGTTTTCCCCTCTCTTGAGAAGGTTTGTCTGGCCAGTGAGGCCATCCTTACCCTGACGAGGATTGATCTGCTTCCCACTTAACACCACATGATGATATTTTTACCTTGACAATAAATTAAAGTTAGAATTTGGGGATTCCACACTTGCTTTCCTGTTATCTTTTGGTTTCATTTTGAGGGAGTTTTCGTGTAGTTGGACTTCTTCAAATACTATTCAACTTTTCAACCAACTTCAAGTTAGAATGTTTTTGGCGTTGTCAGTTAGCTTCAAACTTATTTGAACAATGGCTTTTGAAAATGGGATATTTACGTTTATTACAAATTCCTTTGCACGTAGTGCCACCTATGTGTCCTCACCATGCATTTACTGAAGCATCTGCCATCTCCACTCACCCCTCGCCTCCGCCATTGCCCACCAATGGCTTCATTTTACAAGTGGTTTGTGTCATGGTTTGACTTAAGTCTATTGTGACATTTAAGCGTTTCAAAAATGTGATTTGAGCCTTTTTTTAACACTTACGTTTACAGAGCTCAGTGTTACTCCCCATTTTATGCGTGGTGCCCAATCTCAGCTGCAATCAATGAGTAAATCAGATATAAATTAGAACTGTTAATGCAATTGGATTTTTGTCAACTCTCTGTCGGTTCCCTCCCTCTGTCCTGTGGTGATTTCCCTGAAGTTTGGTATCTAAGCTTCTCCAATTTCAAGATTACCCTATTTTGAAATCCTAAGGTTTTTTATCGCCTAACATGAGCAATTTTTACTTAGTAAAACCATTTTGGTCCTAACTCTGGCTTTTTGTTTCTTTAATCTTCACTAAAGTTCTTTTAAGTTTAAGCTATCATATTTGACGACAATATCTTGCATTTGGGCTAATGTGGCAGATGGCCATCCATTACTATGAGGATATGTCAGAGGTCCAGACCCTATATGATTCATCAGATCCCAATGAGATCATTTATCATATGCTCTCACAGCAGCTATGCCCTCTCAATTCATAAAAGACTTAAATTAGAGCTGGAACCCCCTTGTGGTTGAGCAACCAGTAACCTGTTCTGTTCTCCTAACAAAAATGAATGTCTTAGCCGCGCTTACTTAATACAGTTCATGTTGCAGTTGAGCACCACAAATTCATATCATATGCCCTGGTGGATACTGGCGCAACAGGAAATTACATTGAACTGCAGGTTGTTCAAGCTTTGATCCTTAAATTACCACAAGGCCCCCTGTTATGGGTGCTTCTTGCACTCCTATGGCATGCTTCCTATTTTTAAACCTCTCAGGTTTAGGACAAATGAACATGAGTTTGTGGCCAGCTTCTTGAATCTACTAGAGTTACTGTATCCTATATTCCAGGAGTTCAGTTGGTAGCGTCGACTATCCATAACCTTTATCTTTAATATAGCATTCTGCTTGCTATGCACCACAAAAGCTTTTTCTGAATTATTCAACTGCTTTCAATACTGGTAACTGGTAACGTGGTGGCGGCAAAAGTGGAATACTCCGTTTAAGACACTGATACTGTCCTTCCTGCTATGTAGCAGATCTTGGAGCTTTTATAAATCTTTCATTGATGTGGAAAGTTCCAATCATCTTCCAGAACATTTGTTTCACCTGAATTTCCAGTTGATGGTTGATCATATCAAATGACTTCCCTTTGTACCCATACATGGCTCAGGAGGATCAAGTCCTTAAGGTATATATTGACAATGTGATGGCGAAGGGTCAGATGATAAATAATCTCGTATCTCATCTAAAGTAGGTTTCACCCAGAAATGGATGGCATTCTGTGACCTTGTGTGGAATATGTGCTCTTGAATAATGTCATCTTCCAAAATCCATACCCCCTCCCCTTGGAAATTGCCATCGTCCAATCAAAAATCCAAGTCCAAGATCCTCTATAAACCTGACCTGGACAACGCGTTTAATAAAGTGTTAAGTCTGACTAGATATGGCTTACTGCATCCGCAACTTCATATAACTTATCAGTTTAAAGTAATTCCCTTTGGATTATAGAAACGTGTTAGTCATCTTCCAGAACCACATTGATGACACTTTGGGGATCTCAGTATCACCTGTGCAATTGCCACGCTAGTGACAATTTAATCCACTTTTAAAATGCAGAGCAACATGGTAAAGATTTAATGACTGTAATTGCAGGCTTTTAAAAGTCTAGGTCAGTTGCAAAGCTATCCATTCTTTTTATAAAGATATAGTGTAGTTTCTGGTAGTTTAGTATTGAAGGATAGTCACACTATTGTGCTTTACATCTGGATACCATTTGCTATTGTCTACCCCTGTGACGCAGAATCAACTGTGTAGCTTTCTAGGACCAGTAAACTTTTTGAAGTTTTACCAGCCATCTCGGAGCTTGTATTGCCATTGCACCTCCTCACTAGTAAAAACGCCCCTTTTATTTGGACCAGAAGTTCCAACAGGCTTTTGACACAATAGAGGAAGATTTCACCGCCACTTATGCTCTGCGATACGCTGACAAAGTATAAGCCATTTATTGTGGTTTGTGACACCTCTGGCTCAGCAGCTGGTGACGTCCTGTTACAAGAGCATTAAGTGAGGAAACACAGAGGCATAATTTCCATGAAGTTTAGCACAATGGAGCGCTCTTGTAACATATATGATTAATAAGTGATGCCGTTGCTTGGTCTTTTATTCATTGTAAATTTCTACCACAAGGCGCCAAGGTTATTGCAGAGGTGCAAAGTGCCCAGAAACTGCTCACTTTCTATTGAAATCTACAGAAATCGGCGCATAGATGAACTACTCATCAGGATCTCTTTAGTTTTGATTACATATATAAGAAAGTCAAGGGGTCCTCCCACATTTTGATGGATGTATTTAGCTTCTATCCCTTATTGGGGATTAATACAATGGTGACTCTGAATTAATTACAGTGAATTCCTCTTAGCAAATAGTGGCACCTTCACCCTAGCCATAGCAAGGTTGCTCCCACCAATTCTAATCCCAAACCCAAACCCCAAGTTTTAAAATTATCCAAATACACCACCCCACCTCTTATACTGTTAGTAAATAAGGTTCATTTGATACTACCATGCCCACCTGAAGTTAGAGTTTCTCTCCTTGATGCTGTGTTGGCACCGCAAACTTCCTACCCTAAAGATTATAATCTTCTAATTATGGTGACACTGGAAAAGACCCAACTGGAAGGTATTCCCAAAACTAAATGTTTATATACTTTTGCGAAAAAATCAAAGTTCCCTCAACTCTGCGTTCCTGAGGCATAAGGGAATATCATGACCACCTAACATGGGCACCCTGGCGTGATGAAATGCGTTAAATTAATCAAAAGCGGGTATGCTTGAAATGGCCTAGAAATTTCTGTTTGAAAGAGGGTTGTATGACATGTTCCCACTCCAAATATGATGAAATGGGTGAAATGGTCTCCTTCACCCTTTCCAACAAGCAAAAGGGCCATGGACATCCATTTTGGTGGATTTAACTTTGGGTTTGCCAATATCCCAGAGTTTGATATGGTCATGATGTTGTCATATTTTTTTACAAAAGATATCATCTTTATCCCATGCTTAAAACCACAACGGTCAAATATATGGTGCACCTGTTTGTGTCCCACGTCTTTACATTGTTTGGATTGCCTCAGGAAGTATATTAAAGATAGGCGGCCTCAATACTACTTAAATATGAAAGACAATGTGCGACATGATGAAGATTAAACCTCAAAGATCATAGGCATACCACCCTCAATCTGAAACCAAATTGGAAAACAAAACATTTATTGGAGAAGTATCTATAATGCTTGCTACCGCCTTAAAGGATAATTGACCGCAGACCTTCCTTAGGCCCAGTTTTCATAAAGTAAACTTCCTCAGTGCATCAATGGCGTTATCACCAATGTATGCATAATGTGGGTTATAATCCCACATTCATTATCAGCTCAAACCTGCAGCAATATCCCAGAATCTAACAAGTTTTTTATGCGCATCTAGAAGGTGCATCATCAGGTTCAGCAGTAGTTGACCAAATAACTAACAACACTATGAAGATTTAGATAAAAACTCCATGTGGCATCAAAGCAAGTAGGTCTTGTATATGGTCAATACCAAGAACATGCATTTTAAAGTGCCGACTTGTAAGTTTTCTTGAAAACTGTGAGACCCTGTAGCACGATACCTCATTATGCTACATGCATAGCTTATAGATAGGCGATACAAACCTCAGCTTACAAATCTGTAAAACAGCTGATAAATTCAGCTATAAAAGTGATTCTTTATTTAAAATAAACAAATAAAGTTTGTTTTGTGCCACTTCATTCAAGATGCAGTAGTGTTTTTGTGATGAGGATCATCAGCTATTGTACAATGCAATTTTGTTAATGGATTGATTCATCAGGAAAATGTTCATATGGTAAGTCATGGGGTTTAAATACAATGCAAACCATTTAAGGCAAATTCTAATAATGAGGTTGGGGTTGTAATGTGCATTCATAAAACTAAAAACTAAGTCAATTGATTATCCAACACTTCCCTCTTGAATTGCTTTACCAAGAAAAATTGATGGGATGTTCACTTGGCTCATGTGTGCAAAAAGAAATTTGCCAAGGACATATTAACTATTCTTTCATCAACCAAGCTTTGAATAGTGTAGATTTGGCAGCAACCTGGTCAAGTACAACATAAATATCTTTCCCTAAGTAGCCAACCTATGCAGCATACCAGAATTTATAAGTATAGCATAAGAAACTCAGTTATAGATGCAAAACTCGCCACTGTGAATCATCGCAAGCCATTTATAGATTTCTGGTTAGTTCTTCTATTCATGATGTCATCATAAAAATTTTCTGAATCTTAGTTAGGGTTTTTATCAGTTAGATAAAGTACTCAGATGGCAAGATATCGTCTTCATTGGTAACGTTGGAATGTAATAAAGGCAGTAGCGCAGGTTATTGACCATATAAGAGCTGGAAAGTTGAATATCATGTGCCACCGTGGCAACTAATATTGTAAGAAAGACAATTGAGTTACGTATATAGCCCACAGAGATGGAAAATTGTTGATGAACTTTCAAAGAGCTTATACTAATGTACCATTGGCACATTTCACCACCCTAATGGTCTTAGGATGATAAATGGTGGTGAGAATTCCACAGATTTCCAATGGGCTCATTCAGCTTGGTAATGACTTAAGAGGTATAATTGGTGGCATTGTCCACGAGTATAAATTTCAGACAACTATGCTGGTGTATTACATGCTTCATTATAAGTTTTTGCAATTTGATATTGCTCCAAGATCTCTAATGGATCAAGTTTTGAATCACTTATTAAGATGATCAATTGTTACTATAAAGCATATGAAGTTAACAGTGACAGGGAAGAGTTCATTGGTATTAATACACTATGTCTGGATAATTAGGCCTAACCAACCTGTAAGTGCTTGTAGAATTAAAGGGTTGATAGGCTTGATACTCGTGGCATTTTATTGACACATATTGGATATCATATCTTAAGGATTCGCATAATGCTCCTATTGAATCAACTTTAAGTCTTTAATAAGACACCATGTGCAAATGAGGAGATGAGCTTTCATGATTATCTCAAGATGAGCAGAAGGTGGGGGTATAGTATTTGGTCATCCCCACAATTTTTTAAATTGTCCATCCAAGATTTTAGTGTCCTTCATGAGACAATCCAAGATGTGGAAGGTAGAATGCTTTTTGTCAGCGTAATTTTTTTGCTTTAATATTTTTGTGTAGTTGGTATGTGAAGGGGGACTGTAAAGTTACAACTGGCTTCCGCAAATTTACAACAGCATTCTGATGAGGCTTTTCCAAATAATGTACTATTACATATTTGTAGACATTGTTAAGTTTTTAGCTGATGTTACTTGCTAAGTTAAAACAGAGGAAATTGACTGTATAAAATCCCATTATAGAGAAACTACTGCTTGCAATCAGGAAGTAATTACTCCAATAATCCTCAATAGAACCAAGTAATTCTGGTATTCTCATCTTTATTAATTTTACTAGCAATAAAATCATGAGATCTGTCTTCATAACCAAAAATAGGAATTCCTCCTACAATTGGGGCTACTCCCCTGGCAGGCAAACAAGCTAAGTACTTTTTGGGAAGTATAGGCACACACTATACTTATCTAATACAGACAGTAGATAATATGCTGAGACAACAGATGGACAATAGATGACAAATGATACTTAATAAATGATAAATCAATAATTAGTAATGATCAATGACTAAAAATACCATAAATTTTTCAGGGGCTTGTATCATATACCTCTTGGGCATCTTCTGGACGATCTCACCTATTAAATGAGTTCATTAGTATTATTGCATTCCTATGATGTTCATGGCAAAGGCTATGAACACATCCTTAAGTCCTTTCGCTCATGAATTAAATATATATAACAATTTATAACAAGACAAATTGAGGCAACATTACTTTCATAATCAAGAGAGTTTTGGGTGCAGTAATAACCTTTAATCAAGGCAGAATCATCCTAAAACCAGCCCAATTAGAGTAACGTCATATTATAAAGAATAAAAAAATGGGGAAAAAGATAATTAAATATAAAATATGACTCACCACAAGTTGGGACGTCAGCAGGCCTCTCATAGCACTAGGTACACCCTATTTGGGCTAATAATGCTTAAGTGCATTATAAAATGAATTAATATAATTGGCACCAAAGTTCCACCTCAGTGCATTACTTTTGGTACACTTATTTAAGAAGTGCAATTAAGTTAATGCCATGAGACCATTTGCACCCAAGTGGCCTCTTAATTGGGCATAAATAATCATATATTAGCTAATAATATCACTAATGATTGGGAAGAAGCGATCTAATTAATGCAGTTTTAAAGTGAACTTATACTGAATTTGCGGATAAATTGGGAAAGATCAATTGATCCATCAATGAGAGTAATCTATCAGGTTAATGGTTCACAATGGGTCTACTATTTGAGTCACCAAAAAAACTAACAGGCCTGTAGCTTCAGGGCCCATTGTGCTAACTGAACCTCAGGTTCCATAAGATTATTGTTGATAATTTTTCATTCTCAATCATATGTGAATCTATTAATGTGACAGGATAAACAATATGAAGGATAATGACCTTTGCTCATTCAACATCCTTAATGACCTTTCCCTATAAATTTGCATGGTGCCCCACCAATCCAGCATACTAACAAATTCTCCTTCTGAGGCTTGACCACTCATTAGGCTCATAGGTCCTCTACTGGGACTTGTCCAACAATTATGGTTCAGAGGCCTCTATTGACTCCCTTGGGGTTTCTCCCTTTTTATTTTACAGTTCTTCATTGCTGCTAAAAGTTGTTTAAGTTCCCGTGGGATTTCCATTCTAGATCAAGGTTGGGAGTTGGTTGCGACAACCATTCCATGTGTTTTATCCCAGCACCAAACCACTGAGGGAACTTCAGTCCCACCTCTATCAGCTGATAACCTCTGTCCACTAAAAACTTAATAAATGTAGTCAAACAAATGATAAGCTATTTTATTAAGTGGGAGATCAAACTATATGTAGGCATTTCTTGTCTGTCCGCGTCATTGACATTTATTGTCTGCATTGACAGCACTCAATGGTGATTCACTATGCTTAGCATTTGTCAGCACTCTCATAGTAATTCTCTCTACTTAACTTGTCATCATCAAATGTCCATTATAATGTCAATCTTCAATTCATCATAATCCAAATTAATTAAATATTGACATCCTTGGCATATGTTGCTGGTGTCAAATTTATCAAAATGCTGTCAGGGATTGTTACCAATACTCTTTCAAAGTCAAATTGTAATTTTACTTTATTTAAATACTAACATTCATTATGTGTGCTTTGCTACAGTGTCTATAAAATTTCACGTATTCAAATTTATTAATTTCTAGTTAATGTTACAGGTAAATAATAAATACTCAGTCAAATCCATTTGCTCAATTATATCAACTAAAAACCAAAAAATACTCAGCTAAACCTAGCTGAACTTATCAAACCAATTAATAGCTAATTACCCTCAAAACTAAACTGTGTTTTATCACTTTGACCAAAAGCTATCAACCACTTGGCCAAACAAAATTAAACCTACCAAATCAATCAAATAACATCAAACTGCTATCCAAAACATCTCTCTATGTTTACTATCATTATGTACATGAAATGTCTTCCAAACTCTTAAATCAACTTCTATTTAACTTGCCAAAAGTACTTTATTAGAGAGGGGAACCAAATTAAGCAGGTACTTAAAACTATATAAACCTAAAATACAGATACACATGCTTTGCTATGGTATTTAAAGTTTATCAGGTGTTAAGCTCACACTGATAGCCTATAGGCTGTGCCAGCGCTCCTCTTGAGACACTTGGACAAACAACTTTGCTATTGCCCTTGTGGCTGGTGAGCTGATTATCCTAACTTTACTAATCTACTAAAAACTCCAATATTGTTTTTATTTAGTATTGGTTGCGAAATTTAGTGAATCTTTTAAAATACTCACCAATTCTCACCCACTCACTCAAATTGATTGAACATACCAGATTCATTAGTCTTAGGTGAGCAATTTGGTGAAATATTAGATAATATTTGCCATTTCCTACCCACTTTCCAAATAGATTATACCAATCAGGCTCAACAGTTTCATAATTAATCTTCTTCGCCAATTCTCACCCACTCACTCAATTAGATTTACCTATCAGGCCCAAAGGTTTCAGATGTCATTTAGTCATTTAGTCAGTCATTCAGTCTGTGAATGTGTTTTATTAAGTATATATTAATGGGTTGTCATCCTTGGAATATTTCGCCAGTGTTGAGATTACTAAAAACCTATTAGGATCCTTTTCCTGATAATTTTGATGTCAATTTTAAGTAAATTGCCGTCTTAATTGATAATATTAAATATCTTGACATGCTTGGCCTCAGTTGCTGATGTTGAGACCCACAAATTTCTGTTGATAAAATCCCCAATGCTTTCTTGATACTGTGGATCATGGCATATCAGCCCAATTGAACAGGGAACAAAAAATTGGGATAATATAATAAACTCAATACTAGTAAAATAGTTGCAATAATCATCAACTAATATATATACTAATTAGCCATTCATTACCCATTTTTTGCTATGATATTTATAGAATTTTAGATATTTAAACTTATTAATTTAGATTTTATATTATTATAAATAGAGAATAACCACTTAACCAAATCTATTTGCTCAATCAAATCAAAAACCAAAAAATAATCATATAAACCTATTTGAACTTATCAAATCAATTAATAGCTAATCACCCCTCAAAACTAAGTTGTGTTTTTAAATTTAATCAAAATTCATCAACCACTTGGCTAAAAAATAAACATTTCTAATCAATCAAAAAACATCAAACTGCCACCCAAGTCATCTCTCTATATTTACTATCATTATGTACATGACATGTCTTCCAAACTCTTAAATCAACTTCTACTTAACTTGCCAAAAGTACTTTATTAAAAAAGGGGAATTAAATTAGGCAGGCTTTTAAATTTAAATAAACCGAACATCTGGATACACATGCTTTGCTATGTTATTTAAATTTCATCAGATGTTAAGCTCACACTGACAGCCTATAGGCTGTGCCAGCGCTACTCTTGAGCCACTAAGACTAAATTATTTGCTGTTGCATTTGTGGCTGTTGAGCTGATTATTCTAACTTTAATTAATCTACTTGAAGCCTAATACTGATTTTTATTTAGTTTTGGGTGAGCAATTTGGTGAATTATTCAATAATTTTAGCCAATTCTCACCCAATCACCCAAATATATTGAAAATATCAGATCTGGTAGTTTTATATTCAATGATATTTGCCACTTCTCACCCAACCTGATAGATTGTATTTATCAGAATCAAAGGTTTCAGGTTTTAGTCATTCAGTACTTCTTTCAGTGAATGAGTTAATAGGTAGATTTTAATAATATGTGAGGAATATCACCTAGCTAAAATTTCCAAAAATTATAAAACTATCACAAAGAAGCATTTTCAATAACACTTTTGATCTTATTATCATGTATATGAACTCAAAATTATTTACAGGTATATATGACAGCTAATCATTCTTGCTCCTTTCCTATGTAATTGCAATTGTGTTTGTCAAAGGCCCAACTGCAGAAGGCTACCAGATATCCTATCCATCATCCCCTATCTAATATAGTACATCCTTTATAGCTGTGAGAGATACATCATTTTGAACTATAAATGGCTGGCTGAAGTTGAGATATCTCAGAACGGGGGCTTCATTCAAAGCTTTCCAGAGCCAATTAAAAGGAAATTTGCATTCTTAAGACCAATAAAAGGTAAGGAGTGGTAGTATAGCGGGGTGGTTCCTGCTCCATTATGGGTCAGGTTTTTAGTGAAATAGGTTTAAAACCAGCACAGGCTGAAAAAAATTTGTGGTATATTTGTCCTAAGGTCAACCTGCCTCGTTTACTTAAGACAAATAAAAGGATTTCTTCTCAAAGAAGATGTAATAAAGCTCAGAGAGTTTCGCAAATTGTGTTAAGATTGGTGCTGATACTTGACCATTCCAAGAAATACTTAGAATCTCGCTTACTTTTAGTTCTTGCATGCAATCAGAGAGCTTAAGTTTTTAGGCTGTGGCTATATTCCTTGAGTGTTGATGATGTGCCCCATATACTCCATCTGGGTTTTAATGAACTGGCTCTTACTTGGCATGATTTTTGCTGAGCTTATCTACCCTCCAAAAATCCTCATCCATGTGTGATAAATGTTGGTTAAAAGTTTTTGAGAACACTTTTACATTATCAAGTTAAACTGAATAAGTAACTCAACTTCAAATCCTCTGATAGTGTCCATTGTCCGTTGGAGATGGTTGGCGTGTTGTACAATCCTTTAGGCATTTTTTCATTTGAAACAATCCTTGAGAGGTATAATTGCACACTTTTTCTGGTCTTCAGTAGCCAGGTCGATCTTCTAGTATCCACTGATGAGATCCAAAGGTGTAAAATATATGGCTCTATTTGTTGATCCAAGGTATATTCTATTCAAAGTAAAAGACAAGAATTCTTTTTAGTTATACTATTCAGACAAAAATTATAATGACTAATCTATTAGTGCCATCTTTTTTAATTATTTGTTACTGGCTGGTTCATGAGCTGCACAGAGGGACAACTATCTCTTGACAAATAAGCTTCTCCAACCCTTCTGCACTTCTAAAAACTGGCCTTGCTTCTCCATATTAGCTGCAATTAAATGGGTCTTGCATCTCAGATATCAACATGGTGCGGGATACTCACAATGCGCCCAAAGTTGTAATTGTCTGATGAAAGTATTTATATGTTTGTGTATAAGAGCCATCACTTGTTCATTCTTATACTTGGTTACTCCTTTGAGTTTTTACATGAAGAGACCACATAATTTGGTAAGGGCGGCTTGGGTAAGCATAAATTGGCCAGATTCTCAAATTCATGAACTTCTTTAATTTTCTTTAGAAGGGTAAGATTATAACCATAATCTTCTTTTCCCTCTTGACGAAAACTTTTGGTCAGTTTGGTTGACAAAATATAAAAAGATCTCCTGGTTACTGCTTGAGAGTATACTAGGAGCAGAAAAAGGTTCAATTTTTCATCATTGCCAAGGGGAGTAAAATTCTCTCAAGGATCCTTCGAGTATCTTCAAGCTTATTCTAGTAGACACCACATGCTGTTTTAAAGGGTATGATACACAGTTTTTAGAGGCTTTAAAGGGGATGCGTTTATTCTCAGAAATAGTGCCTGGTGGAGGGGAAATTATGTGCTTATTTGTCGATAATGGATAGGGCCTACACTATCATTATAAACAGCATTAATGATATTATCACCATGAGTTAAGGAAGTCAAATTATCCCTTGAGTATTTAAAAAGTGTATTTGACTTAAAATATTAAAAGTGTTCTGCTCATATTCTAAAATAGTATTAAAAACTTAAGAAAGCTAGTCAACAAAAAATAATAGGTATCATTAGAAAGTACTATAGCATGGGCACTGACCTTTAAGGAGCTTAACCTCATTGATAAAAAGCTATACACCCACTCATGTGTAGTACTCATAGGCCCAGCAATTCCATATCATTGATGGTGGGCTATATTGGGAGCTATTCTTAATTGTATTGTGAACTGACAGGAAATCATAATCACAGGAGCGCCACTGTTGACATTGGTCAAAGCAGAATTTTTCTATGAAAATTTGATATAAACAAAATTTGAAATCAGTGTATACTCTCATTAATTGCAAGAATAGAAGGAAATAAACTTGATAAAAAATAGTATTTATCTTTCAACTAAATCAGGGAAGTGGGTGTTCAAGGTCTTGTTTTGTAACGCAGCTTTAACTCCATTTAGATGAGGTAAGGATTTTGACTCCTTAGTATCTTCAAATTATGTGTGCTTGCAATTTAGGTGGCATAAGGTTAAGAGATAACTTCTTGCCCCTCTCGTTCCATGGTTGCTCTCTAATTTATTATGATGGCTGACACCATTAAATGCTTTTAGGGTCCTTGAATATGAGGATAACTCAAAAAACCTCAAGACTCTGAGAAAAAGACTGGTGATGACTTTGTAAGTCTTGGGGACCAGCCTCTACAACTGGATAGGGAGCAGCATCCCTTACAGACCAAAAGGGGGCTAAATGCCCAAGTGGACCCCCTGTCACAGTTGAGCGACCTGGCGCACGTGGTTGATGAGCGCTGGGTAACTGCACTTACATCTAAAGATATAAAAAATATCTTTTTCTCCCCCCCTCCCCGACCCTGATAAAATTAATAGAGGGGACCTTCCAGGAGATCATGCAGGCCAGGGGCTTTGGGTGGGCCCCTGGGACCCCCCACTTACCAAGGAAAACTTACCAAAATTTTGAAGAAACTGCCAGCGCAAGTATCAGAGCCCAGCCTGCAGATTCTGGGCTAATGGAGCTGGTCTGTTCTGGTCTGAGAATCAGATTGGAACTCAATTTGGGTTTTGAACCAGCCCACCAGTGACTTGGACCAGTTGCCCCCACCCCTCAGAACAGATCTGAGAAGCTAAGATCACAAAAACAACCAAATTGAGAGTTCATAATGGGTTGTGGACGACTAAGCACCAGGGCCACAGCCTCCCAGGATAAATATGGGAAATACAAACTGCTTGAGCTGCCTGACTCAAATGTTCAAGGCCTGGATTGGTACCATCGACCTGGTTTGGCCCCAAAAATTTGGGAAAATCAGCAAAAGTTTTTTTGATTTTTGCTAAGATTTTAAAAACCATCCATCCACTCCCCCACCACCCAGCCAACCAAACCCCATTGCCAATCCCCAACCTCCCAATACTTAAGGCAACTACTCTGTCAATGGGCAGTTGTCAGTTCATTCTTTATTCTCCTCATGCTTTGCGCCAAAATAAAGTCAATTACCCTGAACGCTTTGTTGTGGACTCTGCCTGTTGTTTTTCCTATTCAAAATTCCGCTGATTGATCCAGCAAAGCGCACCGCCACCCAAAAATTATCCTGATGCTCACCAAATGGGTTGTCCGGTTGCTCAACCCCACCACATGGTGGTGGATCATATCCACAGTGAACTGCCTCACTCTCAATGATGGAGTCAACTCTCCATCCATTTTTGCATATCCGTTGAATGTGAACCCATCTGTTCACTTCACCGACGGGCTTTCTGAGAGTGCTCCTCTATCAGAGCAGCCTCAGGGCGCCCCTGCCCCAAGGCCCGAGAGCTCAGCCCCCACACCTGGCTTGTCCGCCGTTGATCCCACCCACCTAAAGGCCCCAGAGTACCCCAACCAAAGGGAACTCAGCCCTAACGCTCATCTTGGGCCCATTTTCCCCTCTGACAGCACCCCTGTTCGCGCGGTGGGTTTTTTGCCGCCCCTCTCTGGCGCACAGACCCACCCACCCATAACTGAAGGCCAGCAACCGCGCACCTTGGAGGAGTTGTCATCCTCCCCACCTCTTCCACCCTTTGGGGTTGCCCCAACAAGACTCGCGGTTGCCCCCATTGCAACCATCTGGTTTGCCTATAGGGCCTTCAGTACATTCATAAACATTTACTTTCATCACATCCCTACTAGATCCCCCTTCTTCTAGTTGCACAAACTGCTGTGCCCTTGGCATTCTGGGCTCTCCACTGGGTGCTTACATACCCTGACTGGGAGCCTAATCTAATTTTTATCAGCCATTTCCATGACATAATGAACCGACCCATAACCTTGGCTTTCTCCTCCCTCCTCGCTGGCACTGGCAATGGCAAAGCATTGGCCTACGCCCTATCCAAAACCTACTCTCTCTCTGTGATCTGGCCTTTTCCTGCTGGTCAGAGGCCTCATTCATCTGATCATGCAACCAGTTTGTGTTGACCTGGTCCCCACCCTGCAGACCCCTGGCATCAAGTGTCATCCCATCATTCAACATGATAGGGTTGGGAGTCCCCCCTATCCCTTCTGATGAGGTGGCTGACCAAATCCTGAGTGTCTTGGCAGAACTTCAGGTGCGCTTTACTGCTGATGGGGAAAACCCCCCTTCCCTCTGATGCCCAGCAAAGCGTAGCTCTCCTTGACGCCCTAGATGGGGATGCCCGTCACTGGGTCAGGGAGTGCTCCGCTCTGCTGCTAAGTCTGGGAACCCCACCCCTTTACTTGCTCTGGTCACTTCAGCGGTCCAGGCCCCTGAGTCTAGACCGGTGCGCCTCCTCCATCTCTTCACACTAGGACAGACAGCCACAGACCTACCCTCCCTGATCGAAGCCTTTGTGGTCCTGGCTTCCACTGTGTCCATCCCTCCCAAAATCGCCATCTCCACCTTCCGACCTGCCTTGGACCCCACTGCAGCTGCCCTTGCATCTTGGGACCCCTTCCCTGGGTCCTTAGAAATTGCATTCTCAGTGGCTTGCACAATTGGGGCCAGGCCCTTCCATACACCCGCATGCGCTGTTGCAGCTCTTGAGGTCCCGCGTGCTACCCCTCTCCCCCTGCCAGTGGTCGCGGCCAAGGGAAGCACCCCCAGGTCTCGCCACCCTCTGCGCCCCCTCTGTACCCACCTTGGGTATCCTCCTCTTGGAAGAGCCCCCACCTGCTGCACCCCCTGCTCTCACCCTAGATCAGGAAAGTGGGCCCTTGATCCCCCAGAGCTCAGAGCCTGCCCACCCTGGCGCCACCACCCCCCAGTTAACCTGGAGTCCCCCTCAAAGAGAGTGGAGCGGGCATACGCATCAACCCTGATGCCCCATTTGGGACAAGGAGGAAGCAGAAACCCCTCCCCAGCTACAGACTAGCCCGGCGGCTCTTGGTCAATCTCTTCTAATTATGGGTCACGCTCCCTCCTCAGCTGCTCTCTCTATTGCCCACCCCAATAAAGAAGATCAAGCCTACTTCTTGTTCCCTATCTCCTTCTCCTCGGAGTCAGGTGAATTTACCGTGCAAGCCCTCCTCAACACTGGAGCAGCAGGCAACTATATTGACCTCATTGTGGCGCATTCCTTGGACCTAGCAATGGAAGAAGCCTCTTTGGTCCTGGGTGCTTCATCAGAGCCCATGAATTCTTACCGCATCTGACGCCCATTGCACTTCTTTGTCCATGACTTTGGGTTCAGTGACCACTTCTCAGCCGTACAGGACTTGCTCTACCCCGTGATCTTGGGGTGGGCTGGTGGTGGTGACAGCAGGTCCGCGTCAATCTTGCTAATAACTCCTTGTTGTTCTTAAACCTCAAGTTGAGTGGAGAGTTTCCCTTGTTGAAAACCCTCCCCCTTGACACATCCCTCAGCTCTATTTCTCCCCCAGACCCCGCTCCCATTGACCTCTTTTTGGACTTCCCACCCTTCCTAACCCCTTATAAGTCCATCTTTGACATGTCGCTGGCTTCCAAGCTCCCCCTACACTCCAAATATGACCTAAAGTTTCAGCTGACAGTTGACCTAGTCAAGATCAACTGCCCCCTCTACCCCTACACAGAGGAAGAGGACAAGGCCTCGGGGACTTGTCTAGATGAGATGCTAGAGAAGGGTTGGCTTATCAAGAAATCTTCACTGGTCGCCTCCCCCATAGTTTTCACTTAGAAAGCAGATGGGACCCTGCGCCCTTGTGTCAACTATGGCCACCTCAATAACATCACCATCCCTGACCCCTACCCGTTGCCCTTAGAGCAGATCATTGCCCAAGCCATAGCCAAATCTCAAGTATTCTCAAAACTGGATCTGGTAAACGCCTTTTGTCAGGTGATGGTGGCGGGAGGACAAGAGTGGCTCACAGCTATCCGCACCTACTGGGGTCTTTTTCAATTCAGAGTGATGCCCTTTGGACTGAAGAACGCTCCAGCCACCTTCCAACGCCTCATCAATAATGTGCTTGGGGACTTGCGCTTCTCATGCGCTGTAGCCTAAATGATGATATTCTTATCCACTTCCCTACCCAGAGCAACATGCCAAGGATCTTGAAGCAGTGGTGGCAGCCCTCCACAAAGCAGGGCTCTTCATGAAACCCTCAAAGTGCGATTTTTTCTGAGATGAAGTGACCTTCTTAGGTAACCTCATCCTGAAGGACGGATATGCTGTTCCAACCTCTAAGCTTGAGGCGATCCAGGCTTGGCCTACCCCTACTACACAGAAACAACTCCAAAGTTTCCTTGGCACCATTACCTTCTTAAAAAAATTCTCCCCAGCCCTCGCCCAACTGGCGGCACCCCTTCACCCCTTCACTGGGAAAAATGCCCCCTTCAAATGGTCCCCAGAATGCCAGCAGGCCTTCGAGTCTATCAAGGAGGTTTTCTTCACCGCCCCAGTCCTGCGGCATGCTGACACCTCCCACCCCTTCATTGTAGCCTGTGATGCCTCGTCGGTGGCAGTGGGCGCCATGCTGCTACAGGAGCATGAGGGGGTTGAGCACCCAGTGGCCTATACTCCCACAAATTCACTTCCACAGAACAAGCATGGCCAATATACAACAAGGAGCTAGTGGCGGTGGCGTGGTCACTCACCCACTGGCGATACCTCCTTCAAGGCGCCAGCACAAAATCATCGTTCAGACTGACCATAAGGCATTACTTTACTACCGCAAACCCCAAAGCTGGGGCACCACCAAACTCGCACATACCAGGATCTCTGTGGGTTTCATTTTAGATCTGAATTCATAAAAGGCCCCTGAATGTGTTGCCGGATATGCTCAGCTGGAACCCCTTGCTATCACCCAATGGTGAAGAGGACCTGCTAAAGCTTACTACTGTAGTGCTCCCCTCTCAAATCCTCTCCTTGTCTCCTCCGATGGTAGCCTTTACTGACCTTTCCCCCAACGCCCTGCTCCTCCCTCGCATCCTCACTGCTCAGACCTGTTGCCCCAAAGTGTTAAGGCTTTACACTGACTTAGAGTCCTCGAGTCAGAAGAGAGCCCAATACACCCTGCGGGAGGGAATCATCTGGTTCTGCGATCAGGTTTAAGTCCCCCATCTCTACGCAACTGTGTTATCAAAGAACACCATGTCCCCCAGACCGTTGGGCACCCCAGCATCAAGAAGTGCGCTGATCTCATAAAGAGAACTTACAATTGGACAGGGCTCTCAAAGGACATCCCCGCCTGGATATCCCGCTGTGTCACCTGTGCCAGAGCAAAATTGGACTGATCTGGAAAAAAAGGGGTTGCTACACCCCCTGCAGCAGGCAGAAGGCCCATGGACCTCAGCCTCAGTAGATTTAATCGTGGAGCTCCCCCTCTAGTGGCTCAGATGCTATCATGGTAGTCGTTGATCATTTTACCAAGTTTGCCCTCTTCATCCACTGCCTCTCCTCTATTACTGCGGTGGAGACCACAAATTTATTCGTCAACCATGTCTTTTCCATGTTTGGTCTTCCCAAAGAGATAGTGAGTGACAGGGGACCCCAGTTCACCGCCCAGTTCTGGGAAGAGTTGCTAACCCTCCTCAGCATCAAGCCCTGCAGATCCACGGCCTACCACCCCCAGTCCAATGGGCAGACTGAGCGGGTGAACCAGGTACTGGAGCAGTACCTGCGCTGTTATGCGACGGCCTCACAGGACACTTGGGCCAAGGACCTACCCCTCGCACAGTTTGCATATAACAATTCACTCCACTCCTCAACCAACCTCTCCCCCTTTGAGGCCACCCTGGGTTACAACCCCTCCTTCCAAGTTGGCCCGCAGCTCTCCTCAACAGTCCCTGCAGCTGAAGACTGTGTGTGTGCACTCCGCGAGACACACAACCTGGTTTGTGAACATTTGACAAAGTCCATCGAGGATTACAAAAAGTTTGCTGACCAGAAGCGCCTACCCGGACATGAGATCAAAGTCAGCTCCCTTGTCATGCTGGACACCCACAATCTTCCCTTAAAAGCCCCCATCCAGAAACTTGCAGCCAAATGCTCTGGCCCCTTCAAGGTGGAGAAGGACTTAGGCAATGGAGCCTATCATTTGAAGCTTCCCGCTCACTGGAAGCAGCATAACGTCTTCCACACCTCCCTCCTGACCCCCTTCAAAGGGGAAAGGCCAACATCACCAGAGCCGATCCTCATTGGGGAATCCCAGGAAGTGGAGGTGGAGGCTATCCTGGCTTCCAGGAGGTCCCGCAGATCCGTTCAATACCTGGTTGCCTGGAAAGGCTACCCCTCATATGAGAACAGCTGGGTGAGTGCACGCGACTGCAAAAATTGCAAGGACCTGATAGAAGAATTCCACAACTCCCACCTGGCAGCCCCCCGTCCACCCCAGAAGATTGCAGCCATCCTGGCCATAAAGCTCCCAGAGAGGCACAAGAACTATGCCCTGGTCCATGCCCCAGGTGGGGGCCTCCTCCCTGTCAAAAAAGGAAAGGGTAGTGTAAGTCTTGGGACCAGCCCCTACAACTGGATATGGGAGCTGCATCCCTTTTGGACCAAAGGGGACCAAAGGCCCAAGTGGACCCTCTGTCACACTGAGCGACCTGACGCATGTGGTTGATGAGCGCTGGGTAACTGCCCATCCACCTAGAGATATCCAGATCTCTCCCCTCCCCCTCCCCAACCCTGATAAAATTAATAGAGGGGACCTGCCAGGAGATTATGAAGGTCAGGGGCCTTGGGAGGGCCCCTGGGACCCCCCACTTACTAGGGAAAATTTACCAAAATTTTGGAGAAACTGCCAGCGCAAGTATTGGAGCCCAGCCTGCAGATTCCTGGGCTAGCAGAGCTGGTCTGGACTGGTCATGTCTGAGAATCAGATTGTAACTCAATTTGGGTTTTGAACCAGGCTACCATTGACTTAGACCAGTTGCCCCCACCCCTTAGAATGGATCTGAGAAGCTCAGATCGCATAAAACCAAATTGAGAGTTCAGACTGGGTTGTGGACAACCAAGCACCAGGGCCAAAGCCTCCCGGGATGAATCTGGAAATCTGAACTTCTTTGAGCTGCCTGACTCAAATGGTCAAGGCCTGGATTGGTACCATCGACTTGGTCTGGCCCCAAAAATTCGGGAAAATCAGCAAAAGTTTTTTTATTTTTTGCAAGATTTTGGAAACCATCCATCCACTCCCCCACCCGCCAGCCAACCAAACCCCATCGCCAATCCCCAAACTCCCAATACTTAAGGCAACTGCTCTGTCAATGGGCAGTTGTCAGTTTATTCTCTATTCTCCTCATGCTTTGCACCAAAATAAAGTTGATTACCCCAAATGCCTTGTTGTGGACTCCGCCTGTTGTTTTTCCTATTCAAAGTTCTGATGATTGATCCGGCAAAAGCGCGCTGCCACCCAAATAATTATACCAATGATCGCTGAATGGGTCATCTGGTTGCTTGACCCTGCCATGCGGTGGTGGATTGTATCTGTGGTGAACCACCTCACTCTTGATGATGGAGTCAACTCTCCAACCATTTTTGCATATCCATTAAATGCAAACCCATCCATTCGCTTCGCTGACAGGCTTTCCAAGGGTTTCCTCTATCGGAGCAGCATCAGGGCACCCCCACCCTGAGGGCTGCGAGCTCAGCCTTCACACCTGGCTCGTCCACCATTGATCCCACCCACCTAAGGGCCCCAGAGTACCCTGACCAATGGGAACTTGGCCCCAATGCTCGTCTGGGCCTGTTTTCCCCTCTGACAGCACCCCTGTTTGCGCGGTGGGTTTTGTGCCGCCACTCTTTGGAGCACAGACCCACTTACCCATAACTGAAGGCCAGCAACCGCGCACCCTGGAGGAGTCATTGTCCTCCCCACCTCTCCCGCCCTTGGGGGTTACCCCACAAGACTCGTGGTTGCCCCCATTGCAACCATCTGGTTTGCCTTGGGGGCCTTCAGTAAATTTATAAACATTACTTTCCTCACATCCCTACTAGATCCCCCTTCTTCTAGTTTCACGGACTGCTGTGCCCTTGGCATTCTGGGCTCTCCACTGGTTGCTTATACACCCTGACTCTGAGCCCAGTCTAATTTTTATCAGCCGTTTCCATGACAGACTGGCAATAGAGCGTCCCCCATCAACTGCTAAGGCCCATTTCCCAGGCTTGTATACTCTTGAAAATTCACCACGTTTATCCCAGGGCGTCACTTTGGTAGGAGTCCATATGATGCCCCTTAGATTCACATATCCAACAAGTTATCTCAGTGAGGTTGTGGTGAACTCTGAATATTTATTGGCTGGGAGGAAGCTCTTCATGATCCCTCTATTATTTTAACTAACTTGCAGAGAGTGGTTGGCTTGGGTTTCCACATTGGGCAGCCCTAATGTAACTTCACACCTCCTTAGGTATTTATTAATGGAAGTTACTTAGACCCTTATAAGCGCTGGAAGCAAGGATTGATGCAGCTTAGCATAATTCTTTCTGACATTCTGGAGTGCGATCTTAACATCAAAGTCCATCATTGCTTTAGCACCTAGATGTACATGAGCTTGTGATAATTATGGTCAGAGAACTTAGTAATGGTTTTTTACTCTTAACCATAATTTTCATGAATTCAGTCTTCTGAATGGCCATGAGTTTGGGAGATCCAAACTCTCATAAAACCATGCTTTCTACATCAGCTAAGGTCCAATGTTTCTCATGTAAGTAAGGCATTATCAGATCTCAACTTTGTTCATCTAAACAGTCAATTATAATTTTGGCCTTACAAAAAAGTCATCATTCCAGTGAATGGTCATCTTGATATTGTAAAGATAATTGCACATTTCCATATTTTTCAAATTTGGAAGATTGACTGGATTACGATGGTAAAATGCTGGATAGAAGCTTCCTGATATGGACATCATTAATTCAGTTTCACCTAAGGGAAAGAGTTACGGCATGGGGTAGACTCTATTTAGGTGCTGTCATTTTCACAGATTGGAAAAGCAAAAATGAAGTTGGTACTGAGCAAGTAGGTTGATGCATTGTTTCTTAGATAGCTTCCTCTTCCAAAGATTCTTTCTCAAATAGCTCTGGCTGAGTAAAAGATAAGTGTCTGATGAGGGCACTGACATCTACCATCCTGCTACTTAAAATTAATTCTTCTTTTTAAATAACTTGATTATCCTGTTCCCAAAAGGTATTGCTGCTTGAATTTTCATCATTCCGTGAGATCTCTCCACATGTCATACACACTAATGCGAAATTCAAATAACTCATCCTTATGGGTAAGTCCATGTTTTGAGTTTTATGAACCTAATGGTAAAGCTCATTGTTTGACTGGAGGAAATTTCCACTATCTTGTTGGAGCGCCCAAGCCAATTTTCTCAGTTATTCAATATCCTGCTTCATGGCTACCTTTTGGTTTGTTATCTGTTGTAACTTTGACAGGAGGTGGTTAGTGGTCTTAATGCTAATTCCCAAATGCTGTGCAACCATACACTTTTGTGTTTTGGGCCTTGGTCAAATTCCTTGACCGCCTCAGCCTATTGAATAATGCATTGAGGGTGACATGGTTATGTTTGACTTCCTCTCTGAGTTGAGTCATTTGTTTTTCATTCACTGGTGATGCCGCAGTTGTACATAGCTTGATATCCTGTAGCCCTAATATTTTGGCTTAATTGATCAGTAAGGTCATCTAGTTGTTGCAAAATCTGCACACTAAGGCTATGGTTATCATTAGAAGTCTGACAAACACCCTTGGAACTGGCTTCATTCCTGTTCATATCCCACAGAGATTCCACATTTTGCTGAATTTGGTCAAAAACTTCATTTTAAAATGTGGAGACAAGAAATAGTCAATTAATTGTTTTGTATTGAGGGTTGGGAGACACCCAGTGAGAAATTAAATTTCCCAATCTGGGCTAGACCATTAGCTATCTGTATTAAATGATGATGATTCAGAGCTAAATAACTTTTACATAGCTGAATCAGCTGATACTGATTTTTTGTTATGAAATAAGAAAGACACTAGATCAGATTATCCATGGTAAAAAAATCTTAATCCCTGAATTAACAACTGCTTAATATGTCTCAGTTGATTTACAATGAACATCTAATCTAAAAAGATCTCAAATTGAGGAGAATTTTAAAATTTAACTTCATCCATCGCCATAAAATTAGGAGTAGGAGGATTTACATAGAGGATGAAGGGTTGGTTATTCTCTCCTTCTCCACCTTTCTTGAGTTGAACCCATTGCAAGTTTTTAATATTAACTTTTGGATACTACAGTCTCCTGTAGTGAGCACCATTAGTTTAGCTTAAGTTCCTTCATCATGCTACAGGCAGAGGTTATAGTCGCTAGTCCAACTCTTAGCTTCACTGTATAGCACAACTTTTCAGTAAGCTCTTGATTCAGTAGTATAGGTGTTGGGAAGTTGATATGACTGGACGAAATGCTACACATATTGGCAGATCAGAGGGGATTGAGATGAGTCTCGAGAGTTACAAAAGGGATACATGAATTATATTTGAGCGAAATGAGGCATTTGGTGAATTGAGAGGATTTAAGCCAAGATTAAATATGAATGAGAGTAATTTGAAAAGAGAAGAAGAATAGAAGATTACCAAGCTGAGGATGCATCTGGCTGGGGAACAGAGGTATAAAGAGTCTGATGGAAGATTAAAGAGGAAAGGCTTTTTATGAGAAAAGGGAGCGCGCAGATAAGTCTGCGATTTATATTTTAGTAAGGTCAAAATAAGGGGCAATACCTCCATACATATTTTATTAAGTTTTATTATAAGTCGGTGATCCTCATATCATCCAATTTGGTTGCTCAGTGGCTCATACCCTGTGCAAAACTAACTCGGCGGAATTGAGTCCAAACGCTGAGAATTAACAGTGGTGCTCACTACAGGGGACTTATTGGTCAACTAATTACAACTTCATCAATGGTACTTATGGTGCAACCAGCTCGCTTTGATGGGGTACTACCCCGGTGGTTGAAATAACTCACTATGGGGAACTGAAGCTTGCTTTGGATACCTTACTTCAGGCGTTAAAAGTGCTGTTTCAAGAGCATAAGAATATTACTGAGCAGCTCAACTATGCCTTTCTCCAACTGCTTCTGGTAGGTGACCATGCCAACCAACTTGCCAACCTTTTGAGCAGCACGATGGAGCAGCTAAACTTTGTGGAGTATAAATTAGATAAGGTCGTTAAGGATAAAGAAATCTGCAGTGACAGGCTGCCCTCATTTAACCGTGATGGTAATATATATGGGTTTTTCAAGCGGTTTGAGTTTGCCATAGAGGGGGCTTCTGATCAATGAAAAGCTAAACTAATGTTATCTGCGCTGGATGTTTCTAGTGCTGATCAAGCTACTTGTTATATTAAAGACAGTACTGTAGCGATCCAAGAGGTGAAGGAGACCGTGATTCGCCTGTTTGGGGGCAAAGCGAAAATGGCTCAACGCAAGGCAGACTTTTTAACATAATCTTTTCAAAAAAATGAGTCTTTAACACAGTTTGCGGAGTGATTCATTAATGAGGCTCATGTGTTGTTGGGTGCCAATGTCTTTTCTAATGAGGAGGTGGGTATAGCAATGACGGCGGCTGTCAAACCATATTGGGAACTCTATAACGCTATGTCCCATGTGTTGGATGGGGATACCAGACTTATTCAAATCATGAACGCCTTACGTCGGCTCTCTGCCATGAACAGTGCCCCAATGTAGCCCAAAAAATAGCTGTTTCCCCCACTCCAACCCTTGTAGAATATAGGCCGCAGCGACTGGGTTATCAGCCGCTGGAATGTATTCATCCCTCACATGAGTCAATAGACCCTTTCTGGCTCAAGTACGCTTCACCAGTTCATCTGCGACCTTGGAACCTTACCAGCAATATTTGACCTGGTTCTTCCACCCCAAACTATATATGCACACCTTTTATGAACACTTGCCTCAAGTGCAGACAAAGAGGGCATTATGCAGCCAATTGCCCTAGCCACCCACATGTGTATGCAATGCCAACAAAGATAATCGAGCAGGGAAAAGCTCGAGAGGAATAGAGACGGGATGCTCTATCTCCAAAATGTCCAATTCACTTGTCCCCAACAATCCCCAAATGTCTTTTCAGGTAGAAATTGAACCTCAAATAGGATGATATGTTATACCAGCAGCTTTTGTTGGATACCCCTGCTTCCTCTTCTGAGAGTAAAAGTTCACCCCATTGGCCCAAGTTCCACCAAGACGTGCAGAAGCCATATGCGTGGCAGATCCTGGAACAGAATGGCATTAGCAACTCAGATCCTTCACCAAACGTTGCTCCTTTAGTAGGGATTAACGTAGCCATTCCTGTGGAGAAAATTGCTTGTGAGTATCTTTAAGTTGGCAAGGGCATTTTTTCCTTTTTGAGTAGCACAAAGCCCTTGAACGTACAAGCAATAAGCACCAATGATTCTTCTTACTCAGAATGTACTTATTGTGACATAATCATTAAAAACACAAAAATCCACGCTATCATAGACACGGGAGCACCTGTGAACATAGTCTCCACTCGGTTGGTGGCTAAACTTATGTTGAAACCAGATGTGGACCATCGCGTAGTATATGGGACCGCGGGAACGCACAGCACTGTGTCAGAAGGAGCATATAGCGCGTTGCCTCTATGATTTGGGTCAGTCCAGGTGTCTGCTCTGGCAGTGGTTTTTCCAAATAACCACTACAATATGTTAATAGGTGCAGCTTTTTATGAGGAAATTTGGCGTTGTGATAAATATGGCGTAAGAAACCCTTACCATGTTCAGCCAACGAATTCCAGTATATTTTTCCTCTGGTGGAATTCCAATGGATCCATTCCACTCTGGACAGATCAATCTAGCTTACAGCGATGGAGTAATTCCTGTTCATTATCAGCGACTGAGTTGGCAGACTAGGATCCTCCCCAACCAAATATATGAGTACAAAGGAATCCCGCTTCGAGCAACGCGCGCTTTAAGCCTACCATCTGGACACTAGAGCATAGTGGTAACTGGGCTGGAAATTGATATCCCTAAGGGGCTTTGTGGGGAAATTATGGCGCCTCACCAGCGCTTGCAGCTCGAAACACATGTGGCTCCAGGGTTACTGCTGCCTGGGAATGGGGAGGTGAAGGTGCTGCTAGCAAATCTATAGAAGAAGGCAATAACAATCCAGCAGCACTAAGTAATGGCTTACCTACACTTTGTCCCTATAGAAGAAGTTTGTCATATTTATGATTTCAGCTCATAGGAGGATCTTAGATTACCAGCTTGCTCCTCATTTGGCATACTGACCGTGGTTCCACAGGAAGCGCTCACAAGACTATCAGTGGAACAACAAGATAAGGCTATGGCCTTATTTGAAAAATATCGGGATATTTTTGCTAATGATGATTATGACCTGGGGTATGCTCAAGGGGTGGTACATCGGATAAATATGGGAGATCACCCTCCCATTTGTTCACGACCTATTAGATGTTCAAAAGCAGCGAAAGAGGTTGTTTCCAACGAAGTAGATAAACTTATTGAGCAAGGAATGCTAGAGCTGTCAAACAGCCCATGGGCATCGCCTGTGCTCATTGTAAAGAAGAAGGATGGCACAAATCGAGTGGTTATTGACTATCATAAACTCAAAAATGTAACGAAGAAGGATTCCTACCCTCTTCCACAGATTGATGATGCATTAGACTGATTGGGTGGGGCGAACTATTTTTCTGCCATGGAACTGATCTCAGGATACTGGTAGATCGAATTTCCATTAGTGGAATGGGAGAAATGTGCAATGATCACCTTGAGAAGGTTGTTCTAGCCAACTCGCATGCCACAAGGGTTGTGTAATGCCCTGGTTACGTTTCAGCGGGCCATGGATACAATTTTAGTCGATTTAAAGCTGTCCTGCATTCTCATTTACCTTGATGACATCAATTTGTTTTTAAGGACGTTTACAGAGTACCTGGACCACTTGAAGCAAGTGTTTCAGCGCCTCACTTCCACTAATATCAAAATTAAGCCACAAAAGTGTCATTTCTTTAAAGAGCAATTGGAATACCTTGGGTTTGTCATGGATTCAAATGGTCTTAAACTGCAACTGGATAAGGTGGACGTGATAAGCAAGATGACTCAGCCAGGGAATAAAGGGGACATTCAGGTGTTTCTGGGGATGGTTGGGTAATACTGACGGTTCATTCCCAATTTCAGCTGCATCAGGGCCCCACTTTTTGAGTTATTAAAGAAAAACGCTCCTTTTGATTGGATGGAAGAATGCCAGAATGCTTTCAATGTATTGTGCACCGCGTTAGCAAGTGCACCCATTTTGCAATATCCCAACTTCAACAAACAGTTCATAGTACAAACTGACGCATCCCTCTCTGCTATTGGGGCAGTGTTATCTCAAAAGGATAATGACAGCGTGGAACATCCTGTCGCATTCTGTAGTTAAAGTTTGAACTGTCATGAACAAAACTACACCATAACCGAGTGGGAGTGTTTAGCAGTAATCTACGCTTACAAACAGTTTTGGGTATATCTGCATGGGGTGAGATTTCAATTAGTGATGGATCACGCTTCCTTACACTGGCTACAGAATCTTTGTGAACTTAAAGGATGGCTCGCACATTGGGCGCTGAAGCTGCAAGCATATGATTTTGAGATTTTGCATTGACCAGGAACAAAACATCAAAATGCAGATTGTCTTTCTAGATTGCCCATGGTTGCTATCATGGCGAATCTAGCTGATATAATGTATGAAAAATTGGTGCAAACAGATACCAAGCTGAGCTGCCGCAGGTGATCAAGGTGTTAGATGGACTCAGGGAGAACACCTTCGTACAAGGGGAAGAACTATATAAGCGAATTGGAGACTTGACGCTGAATTTTCCAAAGCCTTTAACTAGACCCTCATTAATTATGGATGCTCATCGGGCTGTTGGACATGGAGGATTATGGAAGATGCTAGAGTTCTTGTGACCCTGATGCTTCTGGGAAAGCATACATTAAAATGTATTGGAAATGGTTAGTTGCTGCCATCAGTGTCAAGTATAAAAGCCTTTCTGCAAGAAAACCACCTACCAACTAGTGAAACCCCAATTAACGTGGCACACCATTTCCATTGATGTAGTGGGACCTCTGCCAACTAGTGTCAATCAATCCAAGTATATAATTGTCGCTATCAATCATTTGATTCAATGGATGAAAGCCAGGGCTATCAGCAACTTGGGCTTGGTCACCACTGCCAAGTTCATTATGGAGTGTGTTATACAGCGGCATGGCTGCCTGCAGTTCATTCTGATGGACAACGGAACCAACTTCACTTTGCATATTCTGCCAAAGTTAAATGAGTTGATGGCGATTCGCGGGGTTTTGACCACCCCCTATCATCTGGAATCAAATGGGATGGTGGAGCGAGTCAATGGAACACTAGTGAATATACTCTGCAAATTGATAATGAATCAGCCCTCAGAATGGAATGCCCTTCTACCTACTGCTGTGGTTACTTATGTTATCAGCTATCATTCTGCCACTGATAAGAGTTCGTTTCAACTGCTGTATGGTCGACATCTGGCTCTGCCTGCCTTGCTATATTCGTGTGTAGAGGACACTGGTGGGGTGAATCCTCAGTGATATCTGAATCAACTCAAGATACTTTGATCAAGTTGTAAACGGAAGCCTACTCCACCAGTTTAGCGAAGAAAATCCATGACCAGGTGGCTGACCAGAAGCGCCAGAGCAGTTTCCATTGTTCGCTGTGGAAAATTATGTTTTATTACAAGATTAGCATGGATTTGGACGAAAAAATAAGCTCTCCAACATTTGGGTTGGCCCATTTGAGATTACCTAAAAGACTAGCATGGATGTCTACACAATTAAGGAACCCACTGGGGGTTGGATTATCAACCAAGTCCACGTGAAGTTCCTTTGAGCATACAAATAGGAAGAACCTATCATCCAGTCAAAGGGGGGTAATTTTAGGAAGTTGATATGACTGGATAAAATGCTACACATATCAGCAGATCAGAGGGGGATCAAGACGAGTCTCAAAACTTACAAAAAAGGGATACATGAATTATATTTGAGCAAAATGAGGCATTTGGTGAATCGAGAGGATTTATGCCAAGATTCAATATGAATGAGAGTAATTTGAAAAGAGAAGAAGAATAGAAGATTACCAAGCTGAGGATGCATCTGTCTGGAGAACCGAGGTATAAAGAGTCTGATGGAAGATTAAAGGGGAGAGGCTTTTATGAGAAAAGGGAGCGCGCAGATAAGTCTGCGATTTATATTAAAATAAAGGTTGAAATAAGGGGCAATACCTCCATACATATTTTATTAAGTTTTATTATAAGTCGGTGATCCTCATATCATCCAATTTGGTTGCTCAGTGGCTCATACCCTGTGCAAAACTAACTCAGTGGAATCAAGCCCAAACGCCAAGAATTAAAGATAGGTAAGACTATGCTAAAGATTTACCTGTATAACCAATAAGGTTGACAAAGAAAGTAATCCTTTATATAGAATTTGCATATTATTTATAATCATTTCACTTCGTTCAAGATTCAGCAGAGTTCTTTGGGTGAGGATCATCATCTATTGTAAAATGAAAGTATGGGAGTGATTGATTTGTCAAGAAGGGTTTGAATGGGAAGAACTATAAAGGTTTTACCAGCCATCTGGGTTAAATTACTTTATTTTATTTCATACTTTTTCTGATAGTTAAATAGCAGATTTGATCATTTCATAGTAATTAACTCGCCCCGCAGGCCATGCCTTTACAAGTAGTGGCCTAGCATATCAGTTATTATTAACTGATTACTAATTATCTGCCAGTAAAACTCTCATTCACTTAATTTATGGTCCATTGATACTGTGGCTTCAATTTCCATACTGCCTCCTTTTTTATTTTAGTGTAATATCCTACTTTGCCCCCACGCCAGTGTAAAATTATTGGTAGTAGGGTCCCTTACATTTAGTATGGCCATCCACAGGTAATTCAATTACATCCAGTATATTGCATCCTTTTATGGAAAAGCCTCAAGCCCTGTTTATGTACCATTTGACCTAAATTAGGTATTCTTATATCAGTCTGCCATTCTTGAGTGCTGCTTAGTTGCAATGGAAAGCAGCAATGAGATCTCAGGTAGAAGGACAAGTCTGGGTTGGATTACCATCTGAAGGATGATCTTTTCCTGGAGAACCTGTGAGAGCTTACTTGGAAGATTACTAGAGTGAGCCCATGAGCCTCTGATAGTATTAAATACTACAGTGTGTTTTCTAATTTTCTTAATAAAAACTCTGTTACTGAATATAAGGTTTCCTCTGTTAGTTATTGGTCAAGGTTACTATCTTTAAACAGTTCCTTGTATTCCTGTGTGCATATAACCTGTACACTTGAGATATGATGCTTTTGTTAATTTAACAGAATGTCACAGGGTTTTCTACAATGCAAACTTTTTCAGTGTAAAATCTATTAATTTAGTTGTATTGTACTATGACTTTGGTTTAAAAGTCAGAAATTAATCCACAATTATTCAACAAATGGTAAAACCTATAATATATATAAAAACCGATGCCCTTCTGGAGAGCTCCTATTTTGGATTTTTTTTTCTGAAGCCATCATAATGAGTATTAATCAATACTTTTTATATATTGAGCCTAATAAACCAAAATTGCATAACAGTTAGGTTGAAAGCTAGATATTCCCATTCTGTCACACTATAATACATTTGCGCTTTTACATAGATTTTGACTTCTGTAATATCAGATTGGATAATTCTAAACCTGAGAACTCAGTTGAATAACAATTATAGAGATGGCTTTTTCATGATACAATTTGAAGCCCAAGTTTTTATAAGCTCACTATCTATGTGACCTGACATGATGAGCTTATTAAAATTTTAAAACAGCTATAATTCTAAAGGGGAGGATACCCAATGGTAGAGTATGGACCCTCTACCACTCCTCCTCAAGTTCAATCCTGGTAATGGACTTTTAGTAGGGGACGATTTTGACTGTGTTGGTTTTGTGCACCAATGCCCCAAACCAAGATAGCGAATAGCAAAGGTGGTCCATGGAGTTCCTGGCCTATCATATGCCACACATGGAGGTTTTCCGGGTTTTATCCTCCTTTCCCATTTTCTTCACCTCCCTAATCGGTGTGGTATCATCCCCAGGTCAGCCCGCCTCGAATAAAATTTGAAAACAGCTATAATTCCATAAAATAAGTTGGTATAGATTATATTAAATTAAAAGAAATTTATACAAAGTATATTTAGTAGTGATAAGATACTTTATTTAGAATAATTACATACTTTTATAGTATCAGCATCACTGTTTTAAGCTCTAATTATTTAGAAATATTAATTGTTAATATGTGGGCTCTTTTACAAAAATAAATAACTAATGGGGAAGAAATGGGAGTAAGGAATGATTCTTGATCATTAAATTTAGTCATATGTCAAAATGAATAGATTTTTGGCTATTGTATGAGCTTTAAGTGTTTCAATTCAAAATATAGTGGTATTAAGATACTTATCTTATGTCATAATATTTCAATTTAGGGTCAAATGCAATGTTTAAAACAGTAAATATCTATTATCTTATTTTTGTTGATTGCAATGCTTTTGCAATTGTCAGTACATTCATGTAAGGTTTTATTTTTTCAATGATTACTATTTACCAAACATTTTTGGCCAAGCTTTTGACTAGGGTTTTACTAAAATAGGCGATAGGATGGTCAATTTACTGCTCATCATTTTGGTTCATTATAGATCCAATGGCCACATCACTAGTATCGTTATAAAAAGGAAATATTAATAAATTGATAGAGTACTACAACTGAAGAGGCCAATAAGTCTTTTGTAGGGCTTCAAAGGATTGTTGCTAATCTATATTTCATTCAAAGAAATTTTTTTAAATATTTTGGTAAACCAAGGATTCTTTAACTTAGTTAAAATTAAAAATGAGTTGTCATTAGAATCCCACCTTTATTTAAAGATATCTGTATATCTCTTATGCTCATAATAAAGGACTTTTTCTAAAGACAAGAGCTTTATTATGAGGAGGTTTTTCTTCCTGAGTAACATGTAGGCTTGGTAAAACCAATTTCAGAAAGTTAAGCAGATAGAGGTCATCATAGAGGATACCCTTTGTTGCCACTAAAACAATATACAAAAAAGGCAAAAATGGGAATTGAAGGTCTTTGAGGAAACAGTAATGTTATCTATATAGAGGAGGACATATGAAACCTCTAAGTCACATATAATTTCATTAATTTAGCGCTGGAAGGTGCCTAAAGCGCTACATAACCCTTGTGGCACTTGAGCGAGCTTAAAATCAATTTGAAGGAATAAAAGCACACTCTAATTAATCTTCTAGATAAAGTGAAATTTGCAATAATTTATATTTAAATTTAAATTTATTGCGGGGAAGGCCGACCATGGGATGGACACTTCCGAATATGACTCAGACGAGACAAAACTCAGTACCAGGTGAGGCACCCCAGAGAAGCGATGCTATCTCTTGTTGCCAGCGGGAACGCCACTTATGGGAAGGGGAGGGAACGTGTGTAGGGGGCGTAGCCACTATTGAGCACGTGTGGAGGAAGGGGTCTGATTTGATGAACCAGACTGGGAACCAGGAGGAGACCAGCTGCTGGCGACGTGGTGGGAGATATCCAAACATCCACGCTTGAAAGTGATCCACCAAATGAGACCAGAATCTGTGGACAGCTTCAGGGAGGGTGGGGATGGATCCGGCGATGGCATCCAAGACAATCGTGTGGATAGTCCACATGGCGATTGCAAACACCAGAGCATGGAGGGAGGGTGGAAGGGGGAAGCCATTGATAAAGCAAACATATCTCTTGACAGACTGAAGGGATGCGTTTGATCCTGGCCAAGCAGACGTTGGACTTCGCGCCATATTACTTTAGAGGTGGGGCACTTCTCCAGGCGGTGAAACAGCGTTCCATACTGGCCACACACGACACAGGATGAGTGTAAAGCATTAGAGCGCTCAGCTGTATGGTACACCCACCTCAGGCAGCACCACACATGGGAACGGATTTGAGGCTGCAATAGAGGATGGTGTGCATATTTCCAAATAGTCTTCTGAGTCTCAATGGAGTAAGGGATGTCCATCATGTCCAGGTAGTCCACCCTGGATAGGACTTGAGGTCGAATGGGGATCACGCCATCATGGATGGGTAGCCCCTGTACCTCTTGTGTTAACTGAGGAGAGGGGGCGGCCTCTTCGGGTTGTATGTCCACTAATATGAATTCTCCACTCTGCGCTTCGCATGGAGAGTAGGATTCGTTTGTAGTGGGTTTTGGTCCCGTGAGGACCTGTGGCTGATGTGTGTGATGCGAGGTATTTCATCAGGGAGTGGGGGTTTGATGGATTGTTGAGGCCCAAGGCTCAGGAGAAGTTGGAGCAGGCCGCGCGGGACCAGTGTTGGGATGGGAGTGTAGGAGCAGTGATGGCCGCAATCCAGGTGCCTAGGATCTTGGCGGCATGGGCTTTGAAGTCAAGTAGGCCCATGCCACCATGATGATGAGGGCCAAACATGACCTCTAGCCGTACTGGTGGAGGGCGGCCTGACCAAAGCCAACCTTGTAGCAAAGCATACAGGGATTTGAAGAAGCTTGGGGAGAAGGGGATGGCGTGGGCTTCAAACCAAACTTTGGATAGGAGCATAGAGTTGGCAAGAACAACCCTGCCAGTGAGGGTAGTAGGGTGGGCTCTGAGAGAGGCGATTCGCTTCGTCACGTTGTCCAGTATATGGCCCTCCATTACTGCTGACGCGTATCCTCCTGCCTCCAACCACACGCCCAGATGGCATACCGGTCCTATGGTAGGTCGCGGCACAAAGGGGAGCACCAGTGGAGCGGTGTGTGTTTGAGTTAGTAAGGCGTGGACATGGGCGAGCAGCTGGGCTGGGTTGGGAACTACTTGCTGGGGCCCAGCAGTTCTGAAACTGACCAAGGAGGATGATTTCGGTTTTGGAGGCGTTCAGTGCCGCGTTGCTTACCCTGGAATATTCCTGGATGAGGGCTTCAAGCGCGCGTGCATCTTTATTATTAGACACCCCCACCACGCAATCATCTGCAAATGCCATCATCTTGACTGGGGTTTGGCCTGGCACATGGACCCCAGTGAGTTGGGCATTCACATTTCGCAGTAGTGGGTCAAGGCTGAAGTTGTATAAGAGTGGGCTCAGGGGGTCCCCTTGTCGCAGGCCCCTTTGAGGATGGACTACTTCCGTTAGGAAACCTGGGCCGCGCACAGCCATTGTTGCAGATTCCGTGAGCAGCATCACCCAGTTAATGAAGCGGGGAGGTAGGCGGAATTGTTGGAGGCAGGCCCTAAGGTATTCCCAGTTTACTCTATTATAGGCCTTTTGTTGGTCCAAGAATACAAGTGCCCCATAGGCTGTGGACTGACACACATTAGCCACAGAGTGCACGTTATCCCAAAATGATTTTCTGGGGATGAAACCGAATTGTTCTGGAGAGATGGTGGCAGATGCTACAGTCCCTAAACGGTTAGCCATGATTTTTGTTAAAATTTTGGTGTCTGTGTTTGTTAGAGAAATGGGGCGCCAGTTGGCTAAGTCTAGCCTATCCCCTTTCTTGAAGAGTGTGACTGTAAAAGCCTCATGTCCTCCTGGTAGGAGGCGCGTTTCCAACAGGCTTTGGTTGAGTGAGGCTAGCAGCAATGGGGATATGTATTTAAAATATTTTTTGTAGAACTCATATGGAATGCCATCTGGGCCTGGGCATTTTTGGTTTGGCGCACCTGCGAATGGTAGTCCATAATTTGTTTGGGGTAATTAAATTCATTATTTCCGGGTATCAGAAAACAGTGCAGATATGAGCTCTGTCAAGAAATTCCGCCATTTTGGCCAGCTGAATTGGTTTGGCTCGGTATAACTTGGAGTAATATCTTTGCACTTTGATTGCCACTTCAGCCAGTGTGTCCACGATAGAATTATCTGATCTTCGCACCTGTGTGCAGGCCATGCTCTGGCATGGTGCAAAAATTTTTTGAAGAAGTATGCGGTGCACTTGTCACCTTTAGTGATGCATGTGGCCCTGTATTGGACACAAACCCGATGTTTGTGTTGCCTTTCAAGTGCGTTGAGGTGGGCTGCTGCCTCTGCCCACTTCTGGCCCCATGCAGGGCTATATCCTGAGGCTGGAATATTGGACTCCAAGTGGGCCAATTCTGCCAGTGCGCGCGATATAACCGCTGATGTGGCTCGTGAGCGTCTGGATGAGAGATGGCAATAGTGGCAGATGGTGTCTTTTTTGAAAGTTGCCCATGTGGAAATGGGGTCCACACAAAACGGTGCAACAAACGATTTTGCCAAAGTTGCCTCTTCCACCCACGTGGAAAATCCTGGCGACGCAAGCTCTGGGGGTGGATTTTGCACCAATGTGGGGCCTTTGCAACTGTGATAGGTAAGTGGTATGTTATCAAGACCAGTCGGTGGTCAGAGAATTCCATTTTTGTTGTTTAGAAGTGGGAGATGTGGGGTTGGAATTTCGCTGGCGCTAGAATAAGGTCAATGCGGGTCATGGACCTTAATTGGCCGTTGTGGATGTGGGGATGCATCATGTTTTCGAGCAGTGGGGCATGTTGTGGCAGCACATCCATTAACCCAAGGGTGGCTTTTTAGAATGCGTAGTTCTACGTGACCCTGTGGGGCGTGGGGTGAGGGTGGCCACCAGTCCGTTGGTGAGGTTAGCCAACAGTTCATGTCACCGATTAGGAAAGAATTGGGGGTAGTGGGAGGGATTTGATCGATGAGAAAAATTCCCGACGCTCTTGTGCACCGTTTGGGGTGTAAATGTTGACAATTGTGTGTGCAACATTGGCCCATGAGAAGGTGACAATGAGCACTCGGTCATTTAGGAATATTTCTGAAGATGTAAATTTGAAAAAATTGTTTTTCTGAATTAGCACCCCACAGTGCTTCAACCAAAAGGATAGGGATGGTAGGAGCATTGTTTTCCAAGCATCCTCAGAACCTCGTGGACAGTGGGTTTCCTGGATGGCCAGGATATCCACGGGTAAATTATTTTGTAAAAAACTCAGTTTTCTAGCCCAGGACGGGGAGGCCTTGAGTCCAGCGATATTCAGCGTCCCTAGAGTGAAGGTTTCCCCCATCGCACCTTAGGTGTGAGGGGTGGGGCCCCTGGCCCACCAGCCTCTTCCAGGTCCCCATGGGCTTTCACAGCAGCGCGGGTATTAGCAGCAATGCTATCAGGGTTTTTGTTAATTTTTACGGAAAGAGTCATGTTGGCTTTGGCCTTCGCTTTTTGTTTTCCTGACGTCGGACAAATTTTTTGCGGTGCGGATAAGTTCGGTGCACCGTCAAGTGGGGCAAAAAAAATTTTTTTGGTTGGGATAGGTCCCAAGTCAGTTTCAACTGGGGCTTGGGTGCAGCGATTGGGTGAGATCGAATCTCCCATTGGATCCTCATATTGAGTGGCCCAATCAGCTTGGGCCTCCCAATCTGATTGGGTGATGGATTCCCAAGTTGCTTCCACCGCGAAGGTCTCCATATCCTCCTGGCGTTGAGTGTGGGATGGTGGTGGTGACCTTGGCCACTTCCTTGGCCGCGGTCCTATAGGCCTGCTTGGCCTTCTTCCACTCCTGCGGGGAGATGGGCTTTACCAATAGGTAGCAGCCTTGTGCTCCCCACAGGAAAGCCTCTTTGGTGCTTGCAGTTGGTTTGTAGTGCGCCTCTCCACTGGCCATGGCCGCCGAGGGGTGCTCTTGGAATGTAACGCCCTCTTTAATGGGGCACGCGTGTGCCTTATGGCTGAATGCATCACAGTGGGTGCAAATGGGGGCGCGCTGTCCACAGTTACCTGGAATGGGTGGGTGGTGTGCCCTGCGATGTCAATAAAGGTGGAGTGCGGGATCTGGGTTAGGTCCTTCACAATCTCCTCAGTTGGGGTCAGAACTGTGATGGCTTTGCTGGTGCACAGGTGTGGCATCAGCGTGAAATGTTGCATTTTGAAAGATTGTATTTTGCCATATATGGTGAGACCATCTTTCAGGTGTTGCTCCAAAATGTCACATTTTACCGTAGTAGGCAAAAAGTCAAATGCGAGGAAAATTTGGTTTGATTTTGTCCATCTGGTGCGTTTAGTTTCGACGACCCATTGCCCTTCGGGGAGGTCGACCACTACGCGCACTGCTGCAGCCTCGTCTGCTGCTATTTTGCTTTCAAAACCTAGGTCCAGCCAACCGCATGACATGGAGTGAGGTGCAACGTACACCGCGGTCAGGAAAATTTTGTGTACATCTTCACAAAATTTTTCCCATAAGGCCATTTTTTGGATGTCCAGATACACACGGACTCCGAATTCCACCGACGAAAGTGGCTGGGAATGGGGCATATTGATGTACTGGTTGCATTGTGCTTGCCACATGAGTATCTCCGGGGAAATTGTGACCGCCAGTTTTTTTAGATTTTTTTCTATTCCGCTGGATTCTCCGGGGCATTTTTGAACGTTAGAGGCCGTGGGCCTTCCGCCTGCTCCTCTTGCCTTGCTTGCCCAACTGCTCCCAGACATGGGCGCAGACTAATCCCCTCTATGAGATTATCAAACTAGATTTAGTCTTGAATTGAATGGGTTGCAAAAGTGTTTGCAACGAGAAAGAAAAGTGAAATTTGCAATAATCAGTGTTCATATATTGAAAGGATTATTTTTAATGTAGCAAGTGATCTAAGAGAATTATCAGTGCAATGAATAGTTAACTGTTTAACCTAGTAATAAAACCAAACTTTTAATAATTAATGACTCTTGATGTTCCTCATTAAAATGATGGATAGAAACGTCCAGCTGTCTCAGTATAAAGTTTCAGAGTCCTGAAGAACCTGGTATGATAATACATATTATATTAGGAATAAGTGAGAAATGTTTTTAATGCTTAGGTAATATCCTTAAAAAATAAAATTTCTTTTTAAATTCACAATAAAATATTTATTCATGGACAGTGATAATCATATCATATATATTAATAATTATTTATTGGTTGAGAGGGAGCATGTTATTGAGTAAGGTATCACTGAGCCTCTGAGACACGATCTTTAACTGATAAGGGATCTTCTTATTTGGCGGTCCTTTCCAGACTCTCAGGGTACATTTGATTGACCCTGAAGGCATGAGTTACGACAATAATATCAGGTTGCTCTTTGTACCTACCTTAAATCAATTCAAATCAATCACATGACCTTATTGATCTTAAATCTTGACACTACTCAATCCTAGATCTTATTACAAGTGGATAAAAATTTAAAATCTAAAAACCCAATACATTACTGTACCCTTTGAACACTATAATTAAGTTTTATTCTCTTTATTATTAATAGTTTTATAAGAGCTTTATGATTGGTTGCTAAAAAATCCTTTCTCTAATTTGGTTTATTTTGGTATAAAAGAGCAAACTCCTCTAGGTGATAGTCATTCAAATAATACTTTTTGTTACATTACTTGGTTTTGCAATTGATATTTAATAAATTCTCATAGACTAAGGCTTAAAGCCAAAAATTGTCTTTTAATTAACTCCATTTTGACATCATAAATCTCTGTAGTAGCCTCATTTATAATTGCTTGTCTTGGAAGGCAAATGAGTATTCCTTCCATAAAGGACTTGGAAGAAGTATTTCTTTATGATTTAATGATGTCTTGTTTGAGCCAAAAGATTGTTTTGTAGATATTGGGGCCAATAGAAAGGATTAGTAATGGCCATTTTTCAGAGAGTATAAGTTTAAAGTGTCATTAACTTTATTAATCATTCTGTTAGTGTATGGATGATAAGGAATTGTTATTTGTGTAGATCCCATTTAGCAGCAAGCTACTAAACATTGCTGACCAAAAGTTCTGCCTATTTAAATGAGACTTAATTTACTACACCTATAATTAAATTTTATTTGAGGTGAGCTGACCTGGGGATGATACGCACCAATTAGGGAAGTGAAGAAAATGGGAAAGGAGGATAAAACCTGGAAAACCTCCATGCGCGGTGTATGATAGGCCAGGAACTCCATGGACCGCCTTTGCTATTTGCTATCTCGGTTCAGGGCATTGGCGCGCAAAACCAACACAGTCAAAATCATCCCCTACCCAAAGTCCATTACCAGGATTGAACTTGGGAGGCAACTACACCTATAATTATTTATTAACAAAAAGATTATTAATTCTATGAGTGATTTTGACCTTGGTATGATATTCCACATCAAGTTCTAGATAGTACTAATTTTAAACACATATAAAAAAATATGCACCAGATTGTTAAGAGGAGCTACATTGAGAGACTAACCACCCCTACAACCATGTTTGGTTATAATTTGTTTATATAGAAAAAATGTGGTACCCTTTATTAATTATGACTATTGTGATATTGCCTCTACTAAGTTTTTAGGTATAAATGCTATTTATATAAAGCAATTTACATTTGTGGCTCTTGGAATAACTCTACAACATCAATTTTGAATGGTTAAAAGGGTCTATTGAGGCCCCTTGGTTTTGTAGATGAGGATTTATACTAGCTTGACTCTTACTTAAGAAACAAGAATCATCAGTTTAATTATAGATCTAAGCATTTCTTCACAATAATGGGGTTTAAGCCATTGATAGGTTTTTGAACCCTCCATAGCCTACTTTTTATAAGTCTTAATAAAATTAATATCAGCCATATCTGTCATGGAATCTGCTGATTAAAGTAAGACTGGGCTTCCAATCTGGGTGTGTAACAACCCAGTGGAAATCCCAGAATTCCAATGGCATAGCAGTTCTGATCACCAGTAGAAAGTATCCCCTATGATTCTTATGAGGGAAATAAAAGTTTAAGAACATACCAAAGACCCCATAGCAAACCAAATGGCAGCAATGGGGGCAACTGTGGGTCTTGCTGGGGCATCTCCCAAGGGTGGGAAAGTCAAGGAGGATGGCCAATCATCCTGATTTTGCAGTTGGTGACCTTTGTGCTCTTTTTCCAAATCTCCTTGTGCTGGCATATCAAAATAAAATATCTGAAAATCATTAACGGTTTCAAAAATTTTGAAATGATGATCAGGTTCACAAATCAAATCAAATTAAATCACTTTGACTTTCAGGAGGCCTTGGGCTTCACCTTATTTCCATTGAGGGTTTCACAATGAGTTGAGGGGTCAGGGATATCTCCAGAATGGCGAATTAATTTCATAAATTGATTTTCTGGGTTGGCCCTTGGTGAGATGTCTCAGATAGTCCAGCGCCTGGTCACCACCTCACAGTTGTGAGGATGGCCATTCCTCGCCTCCAAATGGAGAATTGTAATTAGAGGAGACAGCCTCATTCTGCCCAAATTGTGTTGAACCGCCAGTGGATCAGTGGGCAAACTAGTCTAAATTCTCTGACTAAATCATAAAGTGGGAGGTGAACCCATAGCTTGTCCGCTGGGTGCCAAAGGGGAAACATAACGTTGTGAAGAGTTCAGCAGATCCAAAAACTCTTTAGAAGTGGCGGATTGGCGGCACGCACCAATGGAAAAATCTTTAATCACAATCACCATTTGGTGGGCTTCCAGATTGATGTCTTGTAGGGCCCGCTTGATGACCATTGGAGCTAAAACACAGATCGCTGCATACTTCATTGGGTCAAGTGATATTTTATTGAAGTGAGGCGGATTCTGCAGAGAATATTTTGGTTAATGATTAACTTTTATTTAAAACTTAAGAGGGATAATGGACCAACAACTTTCTCTTCCAGAGGCAGTTGCCTTATATGCGAAAAATGAGGAAAAATGGGCCATGGGTGTGTTTTCTTAAACAGGGGCAGCTGAAGTACTCTTAGGTACTCAGCCTGGCTTGAGGCGTCATCAGCCAGCTTATGCAAAAGGTTGCAAAAGCTCTGGCAACGTAATTTTATGATCTACCAGGGAGGAACCCTCAGTATACCAAAATTGAGCGGATTTTCTCAGATCAAAGGGTGGAAGAATTGTACTCCACCAGGGTCAATTCCAACAAATTTTTAAAAGATTTTTTAAAATTTATAAATAAATTTATTTTTGACTTAGATTGGCTTTCCCGGACCCAGAATTTCGGATTCCATGTTCTGGACCAGTTTTTCTGACTTAGGAATCATTTCCCAAGTTTTGTGACGATTCTTTTCCTTTCCAAGGAAGTGAAGGATGGCGGGTGGAGGCCAGTGGAGAGTGGAGGTGCTGTTTATGACTTCTGGACTGGATTACCTACCTACAAACCTCTTTTATCCTTTCAACAAGGGAAGAAGCAGCTAAGGGGGATACTGTGGAGGGATCCTTTGGGGCCAATGTGGTTACATAACGTTCATCAACCATATGTCCCAAGTTCCCCAGTTGAGCCAAGGGCTCCACATAGGCATTGAATCCCTTCTTCTTCCTATAAGGGGCCTTTTCCTGGTTTAACCTAAGCGGTTGGGTCTCCAGACTTACAATATCAGGTGGAGAGTCCTAAAGTAGCCATTATATAGGTACTGATGCAAAAAGCTGGGCATTAGCTATTTGGAAGTTTGCTGATTTCTTCTCTAGATCTTTCTATAGAAAGTATGATTTATCTTTAAAGTAGATTAGGGGTTAATAAGTTCATATAGACGAATAACTTAAAGCTCAATTAAGCTTATGAAGCTGGTTTTGGAAGTCATAATTTTGTTACATGGGACCAGGACAATGCACTGTAGATAACTTGTAATATTACAACTTGAAAGCCCATCAAGCTAATCCTGCAGTGGGATTTTTAATTGTTTGAACCATTTTGGGAAGCATGATCTGTTTTTTGGTAAACTGGGCTACATATAAATAGAGCTGAAAAATTAATAGCTGGCAATACAACTAAGCATTATCACGTAATAAAACTGTAGTTATGTTCAGCCTTTGTCAAGGTATGGCTATAACAAAAAGTGGGATGGTCTAACAGGTTTTGCCATTTTTATGCAGAATGGTTCCTATGGCAATGTTACTAGCATCAGCGAAGTTAAAAGGTTCTATTAAGTTTGAGATTAAAATGACGAGAGAGTGAGTAATAGTTAATTGTAGAAATGATAAATGCTGTTGTTCTTAACCTTATTGAAAGCATACCCCTTATTTTAGTGCATAAAGCCTTTGCACATAAAAAATGTGACGGATAATTGCCAATAGCATCCAAACATTCTTAAAATATTTATAAATCCTGAAAAGGTTTATAGGCAGCATTTGAGAGATGGTGGTAACTTTAGTATCATATGATATTTCCTTCTTCCATATCTTAATTTTGTGGACTTTCAATGATTATTGAAGACCAAAAGCTCCCAAATGATTGAGTGTACAATTTGATATGTGCACTATTTGCATTGTCTGATAATGATGATAGTTAATTGATAATATTATGAAGACTTTAACCGTGTTGAACAATTAACCCATTCTGGTCCAACGCTTGACCTAGACTTCTCCTTGAAATACTCTTAATGTCTTCAGTAGGAATTTATACCATTATCCACATAACTTGATCCACGCTCAGATCCCTGTTTTTATGGCATTTTCTCTGGTCTTGTGGAGTCAACAGAAATCCCCATCTAGGTATAGCTTCTCTTCTAAGGATCCTCAATCCTTATTCTTTATCCTACATAAAAGTCCCCAATTAAAGCACACATAGCAATAATTTTCTAAAGATTAATATAATTAAAATTATAAATGCTTTCTACTAATTTTGACTATTTATTATTGTGAATTATTAGGGGATCTTATAAATGGAATTAGGTGCACAACCTTTGGTTGGCGCCCCAGCCATGAAACGGCAGCCTTTGCCATTGAACTTCCCTTTGACGTCTCACCAGAAATGTTCTTCTCCATCTGGTTAGGATCCTTTTGTCAGAAATCCTCAAGAACTAAAACGGACAGAATCAGAAAACGTGTTCCTATTGCTTCCCACTTAATCCCAGCGAACCAACCATATTTGGTGAGCAAACTTCTTAGGTAATTGGACTTTTTAACCATTATGGTAGGTCTCAAACTAACTGAACAATTTTCTAGTTCCAGGTGGCATCACTCATCTCACAACTTGCTCATCAATTTCCCAATCAGTTAGTGATGAAACCTAACCGATCCCAATCAGTATAACTGATAATTAGTCATTGATCAACTATCAGATGCCCCAATTTTGTTGGCAACTCTACCCAATGAGATCTTAAGCATTCACCTAGATTAATCCCCAACGGATCAGAACCTGGAAAATTACTTAAAATCCTCAAACATTATTTGCCTAAAACCAGGGTCAATTTATATAAACATTACTCGCCATAGGGAATTATCCCCTATCAATCCATGGTAATCTAGGAGGCTGGAAAGGTGGGAAAAAATACCAACACATCCCCCCTTTTGACTAGATTTCCAGCAAGAATAGGATTTGGGAAGGAGAATACCGCCTTAGACACCAGTTCAAATATATTTTGGCTTCTAGCAAAGCACAGTCAATCTGCACTCAACGCTGCTCAGGACAACCTTTGGCATGAAGTTCTTTTCCTCTTCCTCCTCGCTATCACCTCCTCAGAGTGTGGTCCCCATAATCCTCTGTCATGCCAGGCTGATCAATTTACTTGTGAAAATGCTAGTCCCAGAAAGCTGGTTTTCCTCCCAGTCAGGGCATATGACACATTATCATATTCAGGATCTTAGTCTGGAGTCCTCATTTCCTGATCTTCCTCCTCGTCCTTGACAGGCGGTCACTGCTGTTGATGTTTGTCTCACGGCACAAATAAGAATGATCAAGTATTTTCACTATTGTCATTTTCTCATAACAACTTTTTTGCTCATATCATTCTTAATTCTTTTAATAAGAGCTTATATTATTAATTTTGAGATTAATTTCTCCAAATTTAGAGCTTAATTAATACAGAAGTGATTATTGTTGACTATTTTAAAAATTTTGACACCCCCCTCTCATCTAGCTCATATATATTGAATCTAAAATCTTGGTACCAGCAACAACTTGCAGTATGTCTGATAAAGATTTTTGGCATTTCAAAATGATGAGTCAATCTGTGCAACGAATTCTTTTTATGGTTCCACTAGGACTCATACTCCCAGTCAAGCACCCATAGCCAGTCCTTCTGCAGAACTACTGTAAATGGTATACAACCCCAATGAAACTAGATTAGTGACTATCTTGAATGAATTGCGAACAATCCTTCCTCTGTTGTCAATTCCCAAATTAGATTATGATGCTCTCCTGGATTCATCTCTTTTTTCAGATACTCCTACTATCATTTTCAAACCTTCTAAAGCAATGCCATCCAATATTGATTGATCTTTACTCACTGGGTCTGACTTATCAATCAAAGTTCTTTCTCAACTCAGCCAATTTTACAAACCAGCTGTTCTGTCAAACAAACTAGCTATTGGAAATTGCAAACATTTCAAACTCCCCTACATAGAATTGAGGACCCAAGTGACTAAAGCTCTATCCATAGCTCTGAACCCCTCCAATTTCAAAAATATCCTAGATTGAGACGTTGCAGCCTATGCCCTTCATTTTTAGCTAAGTTCTATAAAGTTGGGCCATAAAGCTTCCAGCCTCTACAGGATTTCATCGCTTCTTTTTCTTTCAGATTCAAGAATCTCAAAGTTGTCATCTGCAGTATGCCGTCCACTCCTTTCACGACTATCTCATTTCTGGTTCATCGCATTGGTACCATTTCCTTGATGGCTTTGATTGGGGCATGATTTGGCAACCCCTGCCTTGTATTCCTTGCACAGTGCTGATTCATATGTCCAATGGTTTTGACAAAGCCCATTAGCAAGCGCACAAGGCTAATCTTCCAGCTCTGGTATCATATTGGGATTACTTGGGGTTATTTGCCAACTGCCTCTTCTTGTTCTGTTGCTTCCTTACTTCAATCAGGGGTATCATATTTAGCAAGTACCAATATCTCCATCTCTCTTCCCCTTGTTGTGCTCTCACAGGGATCTGCCACCACTCAATGAACTTGGCTTCAAGTAGGTCCAGCTCTTGCTAGCATCCAATTTCGCATAAACTTTGATGGTTTATTTCATCATACTGCTATAAATCATCCCTCCCCCAAGAGGTGACAGGCGGAATCATCCCCTTTCAAGGATAACCAATAATAATAAAAAAAATATAAAAACATATCTTTTTTCTGTGCTTTTTTATATATTAATATCATTATTTTCTTTATATTTTTATCAATTTTTTATTATTATTATTCCTTTTTATATGGGACATGACCTTCACTAAGTTCAGAAATCCACCTTTCTTATATATTCCCTTAAATTGGTTCTGAGGTACACTTTGAACTACCAGTTTTCTATGGTTCAGAGGTTTTTTCTTTTAAGACTTAACCATCTATTTTGGTTCAGCAGTCCTTTTTGGGTTAACCAAATCATTAGGACATAACCATCTCAATGGTTCAGTGGTTCTTTTGGAACACTCTTTTTTATTTTTTCTTTGATCCACTGCTTTACATATTTAGCATGGACTCGGTTCACAATCTTTCCATACAAGAGGTTCTTGATGGAATAGGCTTCTGTCACCATCTTGTTGATCATCTTGAACGGATCTGACAACAACGCATATAGCTTGTTTCTTCACCCAAAACTATGCATATTGCAATAGTGACCTTTATTACCTACTAGATATTCTGATAATGCCAATAAGTTCTTATTGTCTGGCATTTTTTGCTTTGATTCACTTCTTCAAGGTCATATTGAATGCTTACATTGCATCTCTATCAATATATTTGACAATTGAATCCTATACTGCTTGGAACTCATCCCCAATGTTAATTCAACCACTAGCTATAGAATTGGTGGTAATGCGGCCTTCCTCCCATATAGTAATTTGAATGTCGTTTTTCCTGTTATTGTGTGATGACTTATGTTGTATACAAGTGTTGCCAAACTGAGGTATGTCCCCCATATGGAAGTTCTCCATGCGACCAGCTTCCTCAGCATCACAGCTAGCGTTTCATTGACCCGTTCTACCAGCCTGTTCATCTCCAGCTCGTAAGGTACTGACATGACTGGGAAATCCATTATACCATTCAAACTCAGGATCATATAGACGTTAAATTCATTCCATTGTCACTCAACAAGACTTTCAGACATCCATGGCGGTAGATAAATTGATCCAGGATAAACCTTAATGTGTTTGTAACATCCACTTTATCCAGGTCCTTCATCAACCCATCTAGTTATGTGGTCAATTGCAACTATGATGTATTTGATTCCCCCTATATACATGGTTAATAGTCTTATCACATCGATGGACATCTTATGCCAGGCGAATCCAGGGCAGATCAGTCAATATCTGGTCATGTTCTTGTGAGGCTTGTGCAACTGACACTCCACACATCTAACCATATAATATTCTATATCATAGTTGATAGACTTTCAGGAATAGTACTGGCAAATATGATTGGTTGTCTTCCTTAGGCCTCCATACCTGACACCCTTATGTGCAGCTTGAATTATTTCCAATCATTCTGATGGTCTTAGAATAGTAATCAATTTCCATCAATCATCTTTAAAACTTGTCCATCCCTAGTCTCAGTGATTTCCATCACTTTCTGAAGCGCACCTTGTATTTCTTGTTGATCATTCCAAAATTCTCCTTTTACCATCATCTGGAATAGCTCATCGTTACTGGTATATCACTTGGACCATTGGTAACCTTGATAAGCCATCTGCATTCTGATGAGAAGCTCCTGTCAGTAGACTATCTCAAATCATAGGCCTGTAGCTTCAATGCCCATTGGGCCAGTCATCCTTCCGGTTCTCTTAGGTTATTCAGTCAATGCAGGGAGTAGTGGTATGTCACCACTTTAAAGTGCATTTTGTGAATATACTTAAAATGTTTACATATATTAATTAATGCAGGGCATTCACGCTCAGTAACAGTGTAATTCCTTTCAGCTGCTGATAGTGTCTGGATCAAATAAGCTACCAGATGCTAACCCCCAAGCTCATCTACTTGGCTCAGTATGGCGCCAATTTCCATTAACAAAGCATCAGTTTGGACTATAAATTCTCAATTGAAATTCAATAAGATTCCTTTATTGCGCTCAGAGAATTGACAGGTCTACTTCATCTAATTTGACCTTGGTCAGTTCATCCAGATTCTCAGCATATCAGATATTGTCCGCTAGTCGGCGTGCATATGTGTGAGTGAATTCCTTGATTATTTTGGGGTTAATCCGCTTTTCTCCGGCTCTGGTTACAGCATTTATGTCTAAATTGACCACTTGATAAAGCTGGTCCTGCGCGCTGTCATCAACAAACAGATCACTGATGCCAATGTCCTCATTTAGGATATCAGGAGGAACGGATTTAACTGCATCTCTAGACTGTTTCACATCTAGGACATGGGCCCTTTTCGCGGCTCCTGTGCAGGTTTGGCTTCCTTTGCCTGGACCACGTTGATTTGCTCCTTAAGCTTCTTGCTGAAGCACTGGGCAGCGAAGTTGCCCTTCCCAATGCTTTGGTGACAGTGCATGCTGCTCTTGTCTGTTCATTTGAACCCCTTAAGTTAATTCCTAGGCACAGTTTTTACTTAATACCTTTGTGGGTTTAGTCAATTTGGTGTGATTCTAATTCCTGACCAGGCTAGGCTTGAAGCTTCAATTAGGGGCCTCAAACATGACTCCTAGTATCTTCAAGTGATACACCGTTTGCGAGGTGGTTATCTTAGTAAAAAGCGTGAAAGACATCATTTAATTTAAATCACAATAAGGCTGAAGATCCACTTGTAACGCATTACACACATTAAAATCAGTCAAGGCTTTCGCTCCAAAAAAAGCTGAGATTCTTGGTAGAATCAGTTAGCGAAATTTGCTAGTTTTTCATCTTCAGGAGTTGGATTCCATAAATTCTTGATTGCATTTTGACATATGTGAGGGACTTCCAAGCTCCTTCATAAATTGCAGCCTGGCCTCCTAGTGGACCAGTTGTCTCCCTCAAGCTGAGGTAACACCAAGTTTTGGCATTCTGTATCCAAGAAGTTCATGACTGTCAAAGCTTTTTGTCAATTGCCAGACCCAAACATAGTTATGTCTAACAGGCGGAAGAATGCAGGAGCGTTATCCCAATGAAAGTGGGTAGCTTTGGCGTGACTTTAAAATCCTCAAATTTTTTTCTCTAGCCGCCACTCTTGGCTTGGCTACCTGACTGACTAGAGGAGTAAGCTTGGCAGTCATTGTCAGTATTCTCCCTTTTTTGGAGGAAGCCCTGACTAGGGATCACAACCCACCTAAGGGCAGATGCTAGATTGGGCTCCCCATTAACTTGGGGTAAGCCCAATCTAAAGTATCAGGGATTGACCCCAATAATTAATTTATTAATAAATGTGGCATCGGCAACTAATGCCAAAGATGCCAAACAATCAATCAGGCCACGGGGAATTACCATCTGATGTCACCCAATCAATTAACCCCTTTTGGGAGCACTGGTGACTTGTGCCGAGGATACTCCCACTATTCTTGCATTATTTGTATTTATTTGTCAATTCCCACTCCCACTTCCACCTGTTACTGATCCATCAAGGTTCTATAAATACCTCAAGGATCTTTTATAATAAAGTACCGCTTCTCACCTATCTCCTTTCCTTTTTTAGTTTTACTTAAGGCCTTAATGGCCTATTAACTCGCTGGGGGCTTTGGTTTCCTGACAATAATGGGCTAGGTTGGAGTTCCTCCCCCAAAGTCCTGATAGTCATCTCTGAATTGGTAGTAAATGCTGTCAGCATATTCCTAGGAGTTGTCAAATTCCCAACTGGAATTCTTGGGGTCTTTTCTTCAGCGTCAGTCGCCACATAAATTTTGCATTCGCATTTCTGATTCTTCAGTTCATTGAATTAATTCGCTAGTCATTCCATGTCTGAATGGAGTGGGCACAAACAAATGTGATTAATTTTGAGCTTTATTTTCAGTAATAAAGCTTCTTTATAAAATATCCTTTTATATTTTTTCAATGACGTTACTTTTCTGAGTAACTCATTGCTAAAATTGGAAACTTCTTCTATTCCTTCCTTGATCTTAATGGCTCTCTCAACTAGGGAAGCAAATTTTCTATGATTAACTAAATTCAAAACGTTCTTATTGATGGTTGCCAATTCCGTCCATAGCGTTCTTAATTCTTGCTTATATGGCATTGTAGTTTGGCTTATTTTACTCAACTACCCCCTGTTTTGAGCACTAAACGTTAAAACCTGGGACGGAGGCTACTCTTCTTTGGGAAAAAGTACCTTTTATTGGAGTCTAGCTTAGTTGAAAATTGTTCCCAGAGATATATGCACATGTCAATTATGTAAATTATTCGCGTGGCTTGATAGTAATAGATATATATGAGCAATAATAATATAACGTTTATTATGCATAGTTGAATAAATAACCAGATGTGGTCCGGCGCTATACTTTGAATGATCCATGAAATACGGATTATGTTAACAATTAGGGACTTACTCCTTATCCTGGCTGAACTCAATCTACTATTAGATTCAGAGGTTTTCATCCTTGGTTCCCATCATGCTTAGTCAGTGGAATCTGCTTCAAAGGTTTTTTCTCTTCTATGAGAATCCAATCCTTACTCTTAATCACACAAAAGAGTCCACAATTATTGTTCTACAAGTATAGTTAACTAAAGATGAAGAGAACTTGATAAAAAATTAAATTTAGGGTAAAATATGAATCAATTTGATCTTCTTTACTAAATAAGATTACTATGGTTTTTATAGGGAAAATTTGGTGCTTAACTCCTTGGTTGGCACCTCAGCCATGAAATGGCAGCCTTTGTCATTGAATTACCCTGAGAAGTCTTTTCTGGTGATGATCTTCTCCATCAGGCTAAGGACTCCTCTATCTGACATCTCAGAGACCTGAAAATGGAAAGAGCCATAAAACGTGTCCCTGATGTTCCCACTTAATCACAGCAAAACAATCACTTAGCTATGACCTGCTTAGTTAATGGGACTCTTTAGCCATTATAGCAGCAGCAAACTAACTGATGATTCACTAGTTGCAGGTGGCATCACTTGCCTCAGAACTGCTAGTTAAATTCCCAATTAGTTGTTAATAAACTCGACCAATCCTAATTGGTACACCTAACAGTTACTCAACAATCAACTATCATATGCCCCAATTTTGTTAGCAACTCTGCCTGTTAAGATTTTAAGCATTCGCACAGATTGATTCCCAATGAATCCAGACCCAGCAAATTACCCAAGAGTCCTCAGATATTCTAAACTTAAAATTGAGGTCAACTGATATCCAATGCATTCACTAGCGTGACTTATCCCCTAGAGAACCAGTAAATAACCTAGGAAGTTGAAAAGGTGGGCAAAATACGAACAGTAGGGCATCCTGGGATGGCTAAACCCCAAATCTTACCTTCCATATGTATAGCCGGAAGGGGATTTAAACATAGGTTGCTTGGTATACAAAGGAGTGCCTTGTTTGCAACATGATAAAATAAAATCTTCAGCCCCTTTTTGGCTTGTTATCACAGTCCCAGAAGGCTTATAGACCCTGAACTTCCCTCTCAGTTGATATTTAGTGTGGAAATATCATATTTTAGCTGGTATGATGTAATCATGGTGGTGGACTGGTTCAATAAGCTTACCAGATTATATCATAACACCACAGTATCAATGGTACAGATGGTCAATTTATTTGTTTTCACGTTTTCTCCGCCATGGCATACTCCAGGAAATATTTTGTGACCGTGGACCTCATTTTATATCAAAAGTTTAGGAAGACTTATTCATGAATCTTTAAATCTGCTCATGCCATACTAATGCCTTCCACCTACAATCAATAGGCGGACAGAAAGAGTTACCCAATGTTAGGAACTATTCTTGCAGTGTTTTACAGCAGCTGATCATTCAGATCGGGACTTATAATTTCCTTAGCGCAATTCAGCTGCAACAACGCCCAGCATTCTTCCATTGGGTGTTCTCCCTTCTTTGAAGGTATGGTTTTAACCTCGCATTTAACATGGAGCCCATTTGAGGGTCTAATTTTGAAGCTTTGGTGGTCTTTGCCAAGTTAATCAAGAAATTACAACAGGGGGTCATCACAAACTTTTAGGCTGCCGCAAAGGTCTACAAGTAGAACACAAATGGTAAGAGGAGAGTAGTTCTTAAAAATAAAGAGAGAGACCTTGTGATTCTTGATGACAAAAATATCCTCATCCTACAGCTGTGCAAGCAAACTGGTGACAAAGAGTATAGGTCCTTACTAAGCTGTTATAGAAGGATGTTCATGCCTCCTAGAAGGTAGACCTTCCAATAAAGTTCCGCATCTTTATCCCATACCATAAATTAAACTGAGTCAGTCTGAGAGTCCACCTCCTAAGACTCCTATGTCATATCTCATAGATGAAACCTGAGTAGGAAGTGGAGGAATTTGTGGCTTCCTATTTTGTAAGAATAAGGCTCAAATACCTAGTATCCTGTAAAGTTTTTGGCACCGCAGAGAACATATGGGTTTCAGTTCATGATTTTTTCATGCGCAGTATCTCCTTGATATATTCCACATGCGTTTCCCAAATTCTGAAGGCCCCAAGACAACCACAAAGTCGTTTCCATAAAACTTGCTCCTAATCACAAAAACTTTTATCTGGCTGATGCCCATGGAGGAGAGTTGATGCCTATATGCCAGAGGGTAATTTTCAGAAAAGAAATATATAAAATTTTAGACCTTTCTTCCAGTTGGAAAAAAAGTCAAAAGGCAAGAAAGAATGACAGGGGCTCTACTGCTCAAATGAAGTTTACATGGGCTGGAGGGAAAGTAACCAATGAGCACCAATGAACTTCAAACATGAAAAGCAACCCAGCAAAAAACCAGGCTGTCATAGCCCTCAGGGCCCACGGACCTGGGCGTAGGAAAGTGTGGGATCAGATTGGTTGGTTCAGGTTTCCCCATGGGGGAAATAGGTATGGCAGCATCAGTGAAGGTGATGATCCTCACCTGGAGCGGGGATAATTGCATCCATAAAATGCTGAGACCCTGGTGACAGATTGCCTCATGAACAAGAAAAGTTCAAAGAAGTATTTAACGTGACAGTTAAATGCAAAAGGCAAAAAGGTCACCAACATGACCATTATGACCCAGTCATTGTCTGCCCAATAATCCCACTTTAGGGGTGTCATAGGTTTTGGCAAAATATTATTTAAACTAAGAATAGTTGTAATCATTGGAAATTTTTAATTTTAAACAAAGAGAATTGACTTTTAATCTTCTTACTGTGGTACATCTTTTTAAGTAGTTGGTCAATTGTAGATTAGCTTATGAATGCACAGAATTGAAGACCTCGAATTTTGACCTAATTAGGCAGACCTTTGAGTGGGGGGAACTATGTAATTGATAATGACTCCAAAAATGTCAGTGGCGGGCTGAGTCGTCATTAGTTTGCCCATGAATTCCCAAATTTCTGTTTTTTACAATTACAATGATCTGAGTGGCGACATCTCACCTGATAGGTAACGTGAGCCTCCCAGGGCAACCCACATAGATATGGTCCCAAGAGGTCGGGAACAGGTTTGGGATGCCAACACGCACAAACCTGATCGCTCTGGCATCCGTTTGGCCATGAAGGATTTTTAAATTGAGATTTGGACATTAATGGGGAGGTTTTAATGAAGACAGCTAATTTTTTCCAAAGGCCAAATGCTGCCAGCCAGTTTTACTGAAGGTTTGACACTGTTGGCTTTGTTCATCAAAAGTACAAAACCATTAGGCTTTGTTTATGATAATTTAATGCTGTCAGCAATTGTTGCCTAAAGCTCATCGCTGTTGGCCACATTTGTCCCCTTTCCCCAAATTAGTGCCAATTTTCTGACATCTTAACATACATTCCTTCAATCTGCTATACCAATTTCACAGTTGTTAGTACAGAAATAGGTGGCGGAATTCTCAAAAAGTAAGGCATAACCCACTGCTTGTCCACCATATGGGCGAGGTCGCCCTAGGACATAAGGGGGTGGCTGGTCTTTTGGACCTTTTTTGGCCAGGAGAATAAAATGCCACCTGGTCCAGGCATATGGGACGCTCCCCCAGACTTACATTATCCTTCCCTTTTCCTGAAGAGAGAGCGCCACCTCAGTGAAATGGTCAAGAGCCACATTCTTATAGCCTTGGGTAATTTGATTGCCATCAGCTTCACACTCTTTAGGTGTGAATTCATAGCATCGGGGTGGTAGCATGAAAGCCCTTAACAAGCTTTAACCAATTAGCACAGTCCTTAGCGCCAACCCTTCTATCTTTGTAGGCCAGATACCCTTATATGGATAAATATCAAACTGATCTGCGTGAGCGTCAGGAAGCCAAAATGTCATCAACTTCAGCTTCCTCCATTCCCTCAATCACAATGTGCTCAGGTTCTAATGGGATATCCCCTTGAACGGGGACAACTTTGATTTTTAAAAAATGGGATGTTGCTTTAAGTGGGCTGGCAATTTCAAGCGGTAGTCGCCATTTACCAAGTTATCTTCCACAAATGAGGGCCTTAGAATTTTCTTGCAAACTTGCATGAGGGCACCTTCATGCACAAGTGTCACTGTCTAGCATGAAGTGTGAACCTGCCTTTATTCATGCGCTAGGAGATGCTTCCGATCTATAATCTGTTTATAATCAATTATGGCGTTGGTCAAGTGCTCCTGAATCAAGGACTGGGTGGCACAAATGCGCTGAGCATGGTCGTCTGCAGCCAGGACCTCCGGGAGAAGGCATGGGCCAACTGAAAACAACAGGTTGTACCCCAAGGTAGCCTCATATGAGGAGAAGCCTGAGTATGCATGAATCACATTATTATACGCAAACTGGATATTGGGAAGGTCTTCCACCCAGATACTTCTGGGTGGCTGCAGAGTAGCACCTCAGGTACTGTTCCAGGATCTAATTACCATCTTCAGTTTGACTATCTGACTGTAGATGTTATGAAGTAGAGAGACAGGGAGTAATCTTCAAAATCTCCTAGAGATCATTCCAAAACTGCGTCATAAATTGAGTCTCACAGTTGCTGATGATTTCCTGTGGGAGCCAAAACATAGAAAACACATGCCTCATGAATAGGCGGATAGTTTCCTTGAAAGTGATGGCGGAGGAGCATGGGATAAACAAGAAAAAGTTAGTCAAGCGATCTATAACCACCATGATTGTGGTGAACCCATTGGAGCTGGGTAGCTCAACTTTAAAGCCCACGGACCCTATGCCTGCTGCAAAGTGTGGAGGAGACCATTCCTACTTGACCAGTCTGGTTTAGCCCACGCACAAGTTACTCAGTCAGAAATACATGCTGGAACATCCTTTGACAAGAATGGCCAGTTTAAGGTATGCTTTACTAAATCTATGCATTTCTTGTTCCCTGGGTGACCAACTGCATGGGGATCAAGGTGAGCTTAGATTATTTTGTCCTGGAGGAGGGGAGAGACCCACAACCGCAACCTAAACTGGATAAGCCCCTTGGCCATAGAATAAATGGAATGCTTGGAAGTTGGAAGTGACAACTGCTCCAAAAGTTCCATCCCTTCCACACATGCCATCTGCTTTACTAAGACCCACAAAACCAAAGGCGCGTCTGGAGCTAACTCTGCTGCAAAAACCATGGGAGGTATAATGGCCAAGACTTGGGTTGGGGGAATGACCCTGACGAGATCCACCTCATATGAGTCAGCTAGGCAAAGTGTGAGATTACGGCTTAGAAAATTGGGTAGGACATTTAACGCTCCTTTCACAAACTCATATTTGAAGTTAAAGCTGCACAAATCCTGGTAGGTTTTAGCCTCCAGTGTTCCAACTTTTGTGGCTTGCAGAAATATAGGAGAGCTTGGTGGTCTGTAAACACAGTCAACTTGTGTTGAGCAACCTGCAAGGGAATCGCTAGTGGGTCAAGGCCCACGACAGGGCTACCAACTCCTTGTCATAGATGGCCCAGGATGTTCAATGGAGAAAAACTTGTTGTAAAAGTATGCAATTGGGTGTTCCACCCATCATGCTCTTGGAGAGAGACAGCCCCTACCATGGCGGAAGATGAATCACATGCTACAAAGTAGGGTTTGGAAGGGTCTTCATGCTTAAAAACGGGAGGTGAATAAACCTCTTTGATTAAATCAAATGTCTGCTGACACTCAGGCATCTAGAAAAAGGGAACAATTTTGACTGTGAGAGGGTGGAGAGAATCAGCCAGCTGTAAGAGCGTGGGGAGAATTTTTAGAAATATAATGTTACCCAAGAAGCTCCTCAGTTGCTTCTGAGTCTTGGAGTTGGCCACTTGCAAATAGCATCCAGTTTACTGAGCGAAATGGCAAACCCATCCTTTAAGATGAGATTACCCAAAAAGTTAATTTCCTCCTATTTAAAATTTGCATTCTGATGGCTTGACAAATAAATCAGCCTTATGAAGAATATCCACCACAGCATCTAAGTCTTTTGCATGGTGTTTGGGGAAAGTGAGTGTACCAGATATCCTAATTTATATTAACCACGCAGGTAAACTGGAGATCACATAGCACACTATTAATCATCATTTTTAATGTTGCGGACACATTCTTCAATCCAAAAAGTATTACTAAAAGTTTAAAAAGCTTCGCCTAGTCCAAATAGCAGTAAGCCATTCCTGACCTTCTGCTACTCAAATTTGATTAAAGGCGTTAACCAGGGCAATTTTCCAAAACATTCATGACTTAACAATCGCTTAACAAATTGTCTGTTCCAGCAATGTGGGTAGGGATCATGATTCATGATATTATTGAGGTGGTGTAATCCATGCAGGGATGAATATAACCATCTGTCTTCTTGGCAAAGACAATGAAAGAGGCAACAGAGATGTCTCCTTGAACAACCAACCCTTCTTGAGCATGGCATCTAACCATGGGTTGAGGGCAGCATCCTCCTCCGCCATATGCAGGTACAGTGGGCAGTTTTTATTCACCACCTCCACTGGTTTCCAAAAATTCAAATTTAATTCTGTTTGTGGGGGAAGGCGTTAGCCTTTTTGAATTAAAAAAATGCTCTGATAGCCCATTAACGCTGTGGGAAAATCTAGCAGAAAACCTACAGAAGAAATGAGGATTATCTGCCACTTCCGCCGCTTCCACCGCTCATCCCTCAGGCGTTGGGCCTGTGGCCATTTCACCCAATTTTTGAAGGGAGCTCAATCCTCCTGCCCCAACCTCAGGGCAATTTAGCACTGCTTTAAAAGAGGCAACTTAAAACCAAAATATAAAATATTCTTAAAAATTTTGTCAGAATTATGGAATCCTGAGTTGATGGCTGAGACAGTTTTGGCTGAGCTGCCATGGTCAACTGTTTGTAGCTAATCAGGATCTGCCACTGCCCCAATTCCGGTGGCTGGCCCAGTGCTGGCTGAATCCAATCCATTTAGGCTCTCAAATGGATTGATGAGGACAAACGGTCATACCACATAAAACTGTATTTTGCTTTGGAGGAGTTCTTTGTCATACCTCCCAATTTGTGTCCCTGCCGTTTTTGCCCTATAAACGGTTTTCCAGTTATAAAAATATCAATAAAATGGCAGTTGAGGCTGCAGCTGCCCCTGCCAACACCCACTTCGCCAGCAAATACATGGGGCGATGAGGCCCCTTGTTGAGGGTATTCACATCTCAAATCTTCCCTATGATTTTATAAGGATGCTAAATATGAACTTGGGGAGCTTGCTTTTAGTGCGAGCCGCTCTTACATTGATGCTGAGAAACTTTTCTTTTCATATGCAATTATGAAACTCACCAGCGCATCAAGTCTTTCACTTGTGCGCCTTCTCTCATCACTTTTACTGGGCGTCAACTTGCTCAATACGTTGAGGCGATGGACACTACTGACCTCATTAACAAAAGAAACCCACAATTAAACCTCCTTATGCCTCATGTTGCAGATGCTCCTACCCCAATGTTATCCTCAATGGTCTGCCAGCTAAAGCGGTCACCAGACGAAAGTTTCCCCAAATCTTCCTCACATTCTGATATGGCTTCCTAGGCTGTTAGCTGAGGTGCCATATAAGTGAAATAAAATTTAATAATCCCTTTGTTTGGCCCATTTGCAAATAAAGATGCAAGGCTCCCCTTTTGGGTTGAGTACCACTAGTGCTAAAAAAGAGAAATTGGGGTCATAATAGACCCTCAGCTTTGAGCTTTAAAGAGTTTGTTAAGCAATGAATACATACTCTCGACTGGCCGTTAAAAAAGACAGCATGTTATATTTAAGGTGGATTCTAACATAATGACGATGGCACCAACCCATAAGCAAAATTACTGGGAGCATGCAGTTAGACATCACATAGAAGTGATCTCAGAAACTAAACTGGTTCAACTGAGAAAGACACTGGACGCCATACATTGAAGATTGGATGTGAGGCTGACGAAGCTATAAACCCTGGTGGCCCCAGTTTCAAGTCTAATTTAAACTTCTTGGCCAAATACAGACTCTTTGAAGTTACCCATTGCTCCCATGTCAACCAAATCCTCAAAGTACTTTTGGTGTGCCCCATTGCTAATTTTTAATGTTAATAAAAAGTAGATATAATTTTGTTTAATGGCAGATTTAGTCAATTCTTCTGTCAAAGAAGAGATTGCAACAAAATCAGGGGGAAGAACAGGTTTCTTTAAAAGAGCAAAATTGTTGTGGACGAGGGGTTGGATCACATTCTCCCCAGAACAATCTTCCGCCAACTTTTAGGCAGGTGAATTGGAGCAAACCAGCTTGGGCGCAGGGGCAGCGTCAGCCCCAGAACCTATATGGATACTGATTTAACATTAGAATCAGAAACCAGTGCGAGTAAGCATAACCAATCATGAAGTTTTCATCTTGAGGGTGGGGATCATGGTGGAGAGTCACATTAACTGAAGTCGCTGCCTTACAAAACTGTTTCACCACAGGGGTTGACCAAGTAGTGTGGTTAGTGGAGACCAAGTCCAACGCAGTTCAGAAAATTGCTTAATGTACATCCTAGGAAGGTCCGGCACTGGGGCTTGCTCACAGAAAGCTGCAACAAATCAAGCCATGCTAGGAGCTTCAGCATTCTCAGAGAACAAATGGAACAGACGTTCATAACACGCACAGTAGATTTTAAATGCTGCTGACACAAATGTAATAAGTGAAGTGGAGTCTCCTTCCCAAATGGCAGAGCGCAAAAGATCTCACACCCACCAATGGGCATAACCTTAACCACATCCAGAAGAGCTACGCTCTGCTAAGTATTTGTCAGCGAAAGATACTGTTCAGTGCAATCAAAGACTGCATTTGCAACTCAGCAAAGCCATCGACGACTGGATTTGCAACCTCACAGGAGAGAACAATTGAATCCACCACTCAAAGATGGACTGAGGGGAAAGTGGAGGGCAAAGGGGAAGCACGGCCATGGAGAAATTCTTTCAAAGCCATTTGAAAGCCGCTCACAAAATTGGCAATTGACCAGACAAACAACAGAAGGCAGGCTACCAACTGCACATTCATCTGGTAGATGGTGACTGCTGCTGAGCCCATATTGACTAGGATGATGGAATTGGTTGGAAACAATGGACTGCCAATTATGTCAGGAAAGCACAACAAAGTTTAGATTGGCCTGTCAATTGGGATGCAAAAACACCCTAAAGGCTAGCTAGAGTGCCAGGGCACTGCTGCTTGAACAACTTTTCATGGGCTGGAATATAAGCAACCAATGAGCTCTGACGGGCTGCAAACTTGAAAAGCAACCCAGTGAAAAACCAGGCTGTCACAGCCCTCAGGGCTCACAGTCCTGGGCGTAGGAAAGCTTGGGACCAGATTGGGCGGTTTGGGTTTTTCATGGTAAACTTGGTATGGCACCATCAGCAAGGGTGCGGATCTTTGCCTGGAGTGGGGATAATTGCATACATAAAATGCCTAGATTCTGGTGGTGGATTGCCTCGTGAACGAGGAAAGTTCAAAGAAGTATTTATAGTGGCAGCTAACTGCAGAAGGCATAAAGGTAACCAACATGACCATGATGGCCCAGTCGTTGTGCACCACATAATCCCACTTTAATGATATTTCAGGGTTCCAGCAAAGAATGATTTATACTAAAAAATGGTTTTGAAGCACTGTATTTTATTGGATTTTAAATAAATGTGAATTGGACACCAATCTTCCCAGTGTGTACATCTATTTAAATGATTAGTCAATTGTAGAATAGCTTATCAAAACATAGTATTGGGGCCCTTGAGCTTTAATCTAACCAGGCAGAACTTTGAGTGGGGGAAACTATTTTTTTTGAAACTGACTCCAAAAGTATAGGTAGCAGTCCAAGTCATCATCAGTTCATCCACGGACACCTAAATTGCAGTTTTTCCACATTTACAATGATTCAAGTGGTGTCATCTCACCTGGCGGGTAACAGGAGCCTCCCAGAGCCACCCCACATAGGTATGGTCCCAAGAGGTTGTAATTGGGTTTGGGATGTCAACTCGCCTACACATGATCGCTCTGGCATCCGTTTGGCCATGCAGGATTTGCCAAATTGAGATTTGGACATTAATGGGGAGGGTTCAATGAAGACAGCTAATTTTTGCCAAAGTTTAAATGCTGTCAACTAGTTTTACTAAAGGTTTGACACAGTTGGCTTTATTCATCAAAGGAACAAGGCCATTGGGATTTGTTTCTGATGATTTAATGCTGTCAGCAATTTTTGCCTAAGGCTCATCACTGGTGTTCACATTTGTCCCCTTCACCCCATATTGGTGCCAATTTTCTGACACATTGAAACAAATATACTTAATCCGCCATACCAATAACCCAGTTGTTAGTACAGGGATAGGTGGCGAAATGCTTAAATTGTAAGCAATGATCCACCGCTTGTCCACCACATGGGCGAGGTCAATCTGGGAGACAAGGGGGGTGGCTATCCTTTTGGACCTTTTTTGATGAGAAAGGAAACGCCACCCGGTCCAAGCATAGGAGATGCTCCCCCAGACTTACAGTAATGTCCCATGACACAATGTGAATACTAATTGTAAGGACAAGGTGGAGCTCAACAAAGCCAAAGAGATCAAGTTAGCCGCCTTTTCTAATCAAACTATAACTATACTGACTTTGAGTTAGGGCAAATTATGCCAAAGTTTCTAAAGGTCTGCATTATGGGGTTGCAAGGTTTTTATCTTTAGACCAAATTTTTAATAGTTTCTTTATTTGATGATAACCAAAAGATGCAATTGTTTAGAAAATGTTGATTCAAGTCATTTTCTAATTGTCATATTACATGATCCTAAAAGACCTACTTCAATCAATAGCTTGAGTTTAAGCTTATTTAAGGTACAACACTATTATTGAAGTAAGTTGACACTAACAGTTAGAGTGTCACAGTGCCTCAAAAAATGGACGTTAACCAGCCTCCCCCAATTTCCTTATAGTCCCTTTAGCTAGACCAACATCCTTGTTAATCAACTTTACTACTAACCTATATACAAAAATTTGTTCAAAAAAGACCAGAGTTTTGTCATATATCTTTGTTACTCTAATTACAACATTACAAATGTTTTTCCCTTACAAAACTCTCCTCTGCTAACAACACAACACTCCCATCATTTCTGACACAGTTGTAATGCTTCCCGGAACTCATTTTGTGAGATGGTGCATTGTTGCCTCTGTGATTCTGGAATATCTCATCAACACTTTGAAAATGACGTCTTTCAGTGCGGGTTTTTATTTTGGAAACAGGAAAATTCCGCAGGGGCCAAGTCTGGAGAGTATGCAGGGTGAGGAGTGATAGCTATTTCATTACTGGCCGAAAATTGGCTGACTTTCAGATATGAGTTATTGGCACGTTGTCATAATGCAACACCAAGATCTTTTTTAGCACTAGTGGTGCACAATCCAAAGGGGGAGCTGCCACACATCTTTATTTGCGAATGAGCCAAATAAAGGGATTTTTATATAAAAAACTTCTAATATAGCCCCTAAGTTATCAGCCTAGGAAGCCATATCAGAAGGTGAGGATGCTTTTGGGAAACTTTTGTCTGGCGCCCACTTTAGATGGAGGATCATGGCGGACAGCATAGGGGTCGGGGCAACAGCAACATGTGGTAGAAGGAGGTATAATTGGTGGTTTTCTTTGTTAATGAGGCCAGCGGTATCCATCACCTCAATGTATTGAACAAGTTGATGCTCAGCAAAAGTGATGAGAGCAGGCACATAAGCAAAAGACTTGATTCGCTTGTTGGTTTGGGATAATTGGGGTTGAAAAGAGAAGTTTCTGCTGAATCAATGCAGGCACAGCTCACACCAAAAGCGAGCTCCTCAATTTCATATTTAGCATCCTCATCAAAATCATTGGGGAAATTTGGGATAAGAATACCCTCAACAAGGGGTTTATCGTTTTTGAAGACGTTGGCAGAGGAGGGTGTTGGCAGGAGCTGCTGCCTCTACTGCTATTTTGTTAATCTTTATATATGCAGGGAAGCAGTTTTTAAGCTCTAAAATGGTGGGGATGCGAATTGAGAGGATTTACAAAAAAATTCCTACAAGGCAAAAATGGGCTTAACATTATATGGATGATCTGTATCATCAATTCATTTGAGCGCTTTTAATGGTTCTAAATTGGCTGATTTGGGCCAGTCACTGCAGTTGGTGCAGTGGCAGATCCTGATTGGCTGCAAACAGTTGACCACGGCAGCTCAACCAAACTGTCTCAGCCATCAGCTCAGGCTTCCATAATTTTGACAAATTTTTAAAAAAATTTAAATATTGATTAACTGCTTCTTTGGAAGCAGCACCAGAATTAACTGAGGTTAGGGGCGGAAGGATTGCACCCCACTTGAAAAATTTGGGTGAGGAAGCAGCCAGCCTAATGCCAGAAGGAGGAGCGGTGGAAGAGGTGGAGGTGGAAGCCATGGGGCACTTGCACTTCAAATGATCCAATTTGAAGCACAAGGGGCATATGGTGTGGCGTTTTCAACATGTTCCCAAAAAGGGTGATCGGGTGCGGATCTTATCACAGTTCAGGTGGGAATCATAAGATGGGTGTCACATTGGAAAGGGCAGATCATTGCAAAGGTATGAGGCCCTGCCTACCAATCTACCCTGTTAGGAACCACAAACTTTAAGACAGGATTTGTGCCATAACAGCCAAACCCTCCATCAGTTTGTGGCAAAAGTTGATCAGGGGAGAGAAAAGACAGCAACCCAGAAAACTGGGCCACCAACTTGGCCTCATATGGGAGTCATGTGAGAACAGCGGGAATTGGGATATTTTTGAAAATAATTGGCAGCTTAGAAGCTGCCGCTGCATCAGCCTCAGATTGAAATCCAAGGTCAAAATAGCCCTTGAAAGGGCGAAAATCAATATATCCAGCAGGAATAAAAACTGGTGTGGCCATCTCAATGATGGTCACACTCTCATTTGGGAAAAGATTCCCATATTTAACCCAGAGGCCAAAATGCAGGTTGCTCCAAGAGAGCACCAGGGGGCTCTGGAACACCACCTGTGAGCATGTGAGATGGTGGGCTAAGTCCTGAGGTGGGACGTAACGCCTGGTGGCATTGGGAGGGCTAGCAGAGCTAGCCTGGATGCATTTTGGCAGTGGTGAAGGATGCCAGAAGGTGGCACACCACCACCTCAAGCTGGGGCAGCAGGTGTCAATGCCATCATCATTTGATTTAAATGCTTGATTTAAGTGGTTGGTTTTTGTATTTTTTTAAAAAAACTCAAAATTTAGTTTTGATTTAGTCAATCAAAGTGAAAGAAATAACAACACCAAGCTCTTGTTTTTCCATATCTCAGCCTTCTTCCAGCTCACAGCTTCCTTTAAACCCCTTAAAACTTGTACCTAGAACTCCTCGTTAACAGTCTGACCATATGGCATGAATTCATGGTAGACTACACCTCATTAATAAAAAATCAACTTCAACTTCAAGTTTGACTAACTCATGCACTCTTTTTTAGTTGGTGTGACATTTTTTCCAATACATTGTGATGATTGCGCCTTGATTTAATATTGTAGCCATAAACCTATGTTTCATCTCCTGTTATGATTTTTATGAAGTTTTTGTTGGTATTGACATGGTAAAGCAACTCTTGGCTGATCTTGACATGTTTCACCTTCTGGTTGTCAGTCAACGGACTTGGCATGAGTTTTTCAGAGATGTGATGCATTTCAAGTTAAACAGTAAATGTTTCATGGCATGTTTTGTTGCTGACGCTGACTTCCTCAGCAACCTCTTATACAGTCAAATGACAATTTTCAAAAATCACAAAATTAACAGCATTGTTTTTTATCAATCATTGGTGTTGTAGGTCTTCCCAATCTTGACTCTTCCTCAATTGATGTTCTAACCAATTTAAAGCGTTTAACCGCTTGTGGCACTTTGAATGGCTCATACAGTCTTACTTATAGGCTTGCTAAAGAAAAGCACACGTTTCAGTAAAAGTTTTTTCAGTCTTGTTGAAAAAGCTCACACAAACGCGCTGCTCCATAAAATCTTTCATCTTATTTATCAGAACTGTGAATTAATGCGTTTTAACAGTTTTATGACGCCAACTAATATGAATAGAATGACGCAACAATTGTGATTTATTTTCCAAAAGTGGCCACTAAGCGGCACCACATGTCAAAACTTGCTCTGTACACGGATCAGAGCTATTTCAAGAGTCCTGCCTTTATTTACCAAACCTCATACTTATATATCAGGTAAAGTTAATGTTAGACCTTGCTGCTGACCTCCTCAAGGTGGTCTAAATTACCTAGAGTTTTTAAATCCCATAATTATTATTTATCTCATGTTAGCGGGTTGTTCCCTGGGTTTCTGGTTGAGTATTCTTCATAAACTCTCTGAGAACAGTAGAGTTTCAGACACTCTCCTGCCAATGGTTTAAGTTATGGTGACCTCTTAGTACTTTGTTGTATAATATGCGATTGGATCCAGTTTTACGCACCATAGGTAAAAACCTGGTAGATAATGCCTCTCAGAGTCAACATCCTCTCATAGGTGTTGACATTCACAACAATTATGTGGTAGGATCTTCACTCCATATGACGCTTTCATCTTATATATCATAAGCTAGTATGAATAAGTAAGTAATTCCAAAATCAATCAACGAAAAATGAGGATCTCCTTTTAACAAGTACCACTGTTGCATATCAAAATCTCTCACTGACCTTCAATCAAAAGATCAATCATCCCTTTCAAGGCACTCCCCTCTACCCAACCCATTTGACTCTTAGGTTAGGTGGTATATACCGGATATGCATCTACATTTATAAAGAGTAAAAAACCCCACTAGGAACTTAATCTGTGCAGCCAGCCTGCATGGCTGCTCAATAGAGTTGGTAAGGAAAGTTGTATTAGTTAACACTCTGATACTTGCAAAAAATTGGAATGCTGCTCATGACATACAATAATTTACCTCCCTTTTAAATTCATTAAAAGCCAAATCACAATCGTGGTTATGGGATGGCCAATGGGCATCCATCAGAAATGAAGCCTCTTTATTTCGTACACCTTGGGAGGCATGGGATTAATCAAAATTTTACCAGCAAACCACCCATATATTAAGTAAATGAATTGTCCAAGTGGCTGTAATGGGCTAAAGCCTACTACATCGGGCCAAAGCCATTAGGGATTGGCATAGCTAATAAAAGCAGAACTCTGAGTTTGACTTATAATGTTTATTTATATTAAAAACTTTACTGCTAAATATGCTCAAAAAAAGATAGAACTTTAAGATGGTGGTTTACTTGAGATTAAATTTGGCTTTTATACAGAGGTACATAAATAATCTGATGTTGAGTGGTAAAATAGGTCTAAGACCAGCTAACCTAATGGCTGCGCTATCAGAGTGATAAACTTCCAATTTTAAAACAGTCAAGCGTAACTGATTGATTTGGCATTATGCTCCAACAGGAGTTCTGCCAAGCCTTATCAAGGTGAGTGTTACAAAAACAAGTTACATAAAGATAAAGATAACACAATTTGGTAAAACTGGATTTTTAAAGTGACTAATACCAACTCACAAGCCGTACATTGGTCTACAGCAGCAAGAGGTAAATTTGAAAGAGCATTGGGCCAGAAATCCTAATGCACCCAATACTTTGTTTCAGTATCTAACCTCTAACCCAGACGCATCTGTCCCCCAAAACTCACATCCTCATTTTAAAGACGTATTGCATACATCAAATTTAACAAAAAACCAAGTAATCAATCAAAACAAACAAGATATAGTGGAATCAATTTGGAAACAAATTTGTTAGCACAGGGGCTCAGCACTTCTCTCAACATTATGAATTACAATACAACTGGATTTTAAAATATTTACTGAAACCAAATCAGCATGAGTCATTAACAATATACCTCCACCCGTTTGAAGATGTACCAATATATCCAGTATTCTTACACCTCAAAGAATCAGTCACTCCAATGAGAAGTGACCTATTGGGTTTTTTAGTTACCCCTTACTCACCTTAGGATCAAAAAAGTAAGAGTTGTAGATGCTTATAAACCCTTACTCACCAAAAGGTCCAAGATCTATCTGTAAATGCCTTACAAGGACATATCAATTAGCAGACTGGTATAACTCATTGTCAACCAATGTCCAAATGTGGCGGAAATAATAAACTAGTCCATTGGATAGAGGTATGCAACACATCTAGTGTCATATGGATAGAAGTATTTCATCTATTTTAAATATTTGAGTCTAGCACATTTACCCTACTTGTGATCCTTTTGCCATAAAAGTTATTTCAGTAATTCCATTGATCCTTATAAAAGTTTATAGCAGCCATTAAATTAAGGTTACACACACTGTCATCCTAAAAGCTAACAGCATGGCATCCCCAACTAAGGTGCAAGTGCTTGCTCAATTTTATTGGACCTTACTTGCAGCTTCCATTATTGGTTATTTGTTATCAAGACTTTAAATAGCGTCACCAGATAACATCATAATATCTGGCTAGTTAATAGAGCTATAAATATACCCTTGCTTTTGTTTTTATACATAAATCCTCCAAAGACTCTCAAGCCTTGCCATCATTTTCTCCACCAATTACCCCTGAAAGCAAGTATGGAGTTGTATAGATACTTTTCCTGGAGTGTTATGACTAATAAAATCTTTCAATCTTTCATTTATTTATTTTACAACCTTTTCAATATAAGTTGGTCCTAAAGCCCTCCTGCTGTAAAGAGTGTCTTTAACTTTCCACTAAAAGGTTATTAATAAGAATCTTATTATCTTGGGTTGGGACCATCTAGTACTAAAAAAATAAGAATCTTATTATAACCGCCTAGTATGGTGTCAACACCTTCATAGTATACATATAAAACCTAGAATTCCCAAGAGAAGGTAACCAGAGGGCAGCAAATGGTAACATTTATAAGTAAATATTATAAAATTAGTTTTTAAAGAAAAAATGACCAAAGAGAAATTTTTAGGGTAAACCTAACTTAATAAAAAATAGAAAGTCTAGTCCTTGATCAATTTTTTGGCTTTAAACAACTCCAGCTAATAGAATGAGGCTACCACTGATTGTAGTTATATAGCTCAAGTATGAATTAACTTGAGACTGTAATACCAACCAAACACTTTCATCATTTGCAATATTAAATTTTTAAAAAACTAATCCGCAATTATAAATTAAATGCAATAAACTGTCATCATTTACACTATAACTGGAAATTTTTAACCCCATTTATGTAACGTCTTAACTTTTTCACACAATCTCTTTCTGCTCGGCGTAACTTTCTGAGTCAAATTACATGAATTTAAAAAACAAATTGTATTCACCCATAGTAGTTTTACTCTGATGTCATCAGATTCTCCGCCAGCTGCTCCAGCGTGGGGCAGCGGCAAAACTCCCCCCACCATTTTCTGTCCGGCAGGAAAGTGCTAGGACTGGTTCACCCAGTCATTCCAAACCCATGGGCCAATTCATTCCGCCCAAGGACCTGGATGCCCACCTTGCCCATACCCAAGCGGTACCACGCTGCCCCCTAGTGCTCCCCTAGAGCAACATGTGCTATGGCCTAAGGGTCAAATATGGGAAACTATTCCCATACCATGACCAAGCCATTTATCAAAATGGCACAGGCGGTGATGATACCCGCCAGATTTATTGATTTCCGCCCCTAAAAGGGGTATTTCAACCTCTGCTTCACCTGCAAAGCCAATGCTGCCACTGCAGCAACTGTGCCCCTGGTATTCTGGGTCACCCCTCTCCCCACAACTCGGACTTGGCTCCCAGTTGACACCATTTTGGTGCTCCAGTTTGCTGGCATTCCCGTCCATCTCCCCCCTGAAGTGCTCCACCAGGAGCTGATGGCCAGTTTGGCAGCCTATGGCTCCAACCCCATCCTACAATTTGTGGTCCCAAATGGGGCCACACGACTTGCTGGGCCTTGGGCATATGCCACAATAAGCCCTGAATATAGTAAAATTGTGGCAGCAATTCTGCTGCACACCATTATTCCCTCAGCGCCTGACCATCTGTTTTGGGCCCATGTCGAGGGCAGGTGGATGATCTGTCCATCATGTTTTGAGTTAGACCACTCAAAATGCAAATGCCCCTACTCAACTACATCAGACAGATCAGATGACTTATCCACCAACCTCCAATACAATGCCCACCCTGTACAATTTCAGGTATGGGCACAATCCTACCTCCTCCACCCCCAAAGCCTGTTGCTGCAGCTACATCTGCAGCCACCAATCAGCCTCCTCCCCACCCCAATGCCATAAATAATCCCTCCAATAAAACATCAAATTGGATCCCAGTTCGATCCCATGCATCCGCAAACAAATTGAACAAACCTCAACTGTATGCTGATTCCCCAATCCAATTCAACCAAAACCCATGGATACTATTGGATGAAATCAACAAATCAGGTAACATTGTTGAAGAACCGTCGCTGTAAGTTGAGCGGCTCTGTAACACAGAATGGGATTCAAATAAGCGCCTCAGAAATATGTCACACAACCTAACGCCAAACTGTTCTACAGCGACCACCAGCTTGCAGTAGAAGCAGCCGCCACACCAGATTGCCATCCACTCTGCAAAGCTGCCGCCAAATCTATGGCTGTGCTTGCAGGAGGAATTCCACTTCCCATTATTCCCAAAGATCTTACTGCACAAAGTAAGATCAACATGAAAACTTTACACAAAAACGTCACTGAAGCCATCCAAAACGTGGTAACAGTAGCACAGAATCCAAAAAAATAACCTGAACCAACATTGCCACGTTTGGTAAATTCCCAGATGCCTGCCTCAAAGCTGAAGACGCTTTGGCCAAATACATTGTTGGCATTATGATAGCTAACAACAATTTGGAAGTTCCAGTCATCAGAGAATTCAATCCCCATACTGCTAATGCCCCCACACCCCTACTATCTGCCTTAACACGCACCCTACTCTGGAATGAGATATATGCGGCCAAAGATGAGCCCCCCAATCCCCCTCCCCGTCCACCATGAGGGATAGCAGTATTTGCTACTCACCTGGTTGGATATTTGTTAGGTATGATTCAATTGATCCGTCCATTTTGGACGTTTTGTCTGAATCATTAATTTTTTACTATGCTTTTAGTTTTAGTTTGGTTTTGTCCGTCCCCTGGTTGGCTTACCTCAGTTAAATAAAAACTTTTTCAAACACTTCCTGCAGATTAACCTAGGCCTTCTTGGCCTTAGACAGACTTTACCCACAGTGTATCCAAGGTCATGAAGTGCGGCCAACTTGAATTCTCAGGCCTGGTAATCTCCTTACCCTTACTATCCACTCCAGAAATCATGCCATGAAATATGATATTACCCACCGGTTTCATTGACTCTACACTTCCCAAAAAGGCGTCAGCCAATGAGAAGTTCTTGTGATCTGGGGTAACTACATGGCTGCAATTATTGTGGTGGACTTGGGACCTGCAGCATTAGGAAAATTCTTGTGGAAAGAGGTAATCAAGTCCTGAGCGTAAGTGCAATTATGATATGGAGCCCAGCTATTCTCTGCGGCATCAAACCACTTATAAGATACCAGGTATTTGAGCCTTCTTTTGCATCCAACGAGAGGCCACAATCCCTTTTACACCACTATGTTTCACCATCAACAAGGTATGACTGTTGGATTTTAGGATGTTGTTAGGCTCGCTGGTGCGTTAGGGCCCAAACTCTAACAATTAGGGGATTTAAACCACTTGATAATAAAGTATAAATAAGCACTAAAAGACTAAATTGTTGTATTTTTGTAACTTTATAAGTATCCGCGGGGGTAAGAAAAATGAACCCACTTAATAAGTTAATAGTAATATTTAAAATGTCAAGGCTCAAAGTTCAGATTGCTTAGTAAAGTCTGAATTAGGTAATATGAGCTGTCAACTTATCAGATCTCTTAAACTTTCTTCATTTGGGCAGAATGGCCAATTTAGGGTTAAGATCAGGAAGGACTAGTACATGAGGTAATGATTTTATAAATTTATCCCAATCAATGGGCTAGAACTTTTTTGCACCTGTTTGGACTCCCATTACCCTATAAAAGGGGCCAGTTTCCACGGTATAACCTGTACTAATGTAGAATAGGTTGGGGAGGAGCCTCCGATGAACTCCCTAAATTCAGCTGATGAATGAGTGTAATCTTACTGCCAAATTCAATTTGTTTGCCCAATCATTATTGGCAGTGTTACCCCAATTTGTAGAGTTCCAACGGGAATTGACTAGGGTATTTTGGCTGATATTTGTGTTAATTTACTCTGAACCACTCTTATCAGTACATCGGACTTATAATTGCCCAACAATGACTCTGGTGTCTCTGAATGAGATTCCTAAAACTGAAGAAACTTACTTAAATGGAAAATTAAAATTTTTTATAATTTCTCTGGAAGATCCAGATGTTAAGAGACATGGCCCACCTTTCTGACAATACAGTAGGGTCCTATCATCTTTGGTCCCAGCTTCTTGCATGGCTGCTTGCTGGGAATATTCCTGAAGTCCTGCATCATCAGATCCCCTTTTTGTACTACGGACCTACCCTTCTCTTTCCATCTGTGTTCTCATTGTAGGTCTTCATAGCCGCGTCCAAATTGTATTTACCTCCTTGTGTATTTTACTTGATGAAAATAGCAAAAACCACCACGGCTTCTACCTTGGACTTGCAGCTAGTCTTCATGTTAAAGGAAGGATTTTAACCATAATTAGAAAATAGTAGAGAACAATCAATTGAGGAAAGAAGGGCGATGTTATAACTAAACTGTTCCAAAGGGAGATGTGAGGCCCAGTTTGAGTGGTCGGCTGCCATGTATCACCAAAGGAATTGTTCCTAACATTTGTTTACTCGTTATGTATTTCCATCATATTAATGGTAGAATGCAGTAAAATGGCACAGACAAACTTGAAAAGTCTTGCACAACTCATCCCATAATACAGATGCAAACTGTGGCCCATGGTCACTAACAATCTTCTAGAGCAACCCATAGGTGGATAAAACATGAGAAGCAAACCACATGGCCATCTGAGCCGCAGATATTGTGGTGCAACATGGAATAGAATGGCTTACTTAGTAATCCTGTTACCACTAAAATGATACCATCATATCCGTCAAAGAGGGGTAGTTCCACAATAAAACTACTTGAGATGGAAGTCCAAGATCCCATGCTTTCTAAACTGGTACCAACAACCCTGAAAGAGGCTTAAAATTTGGTTTCATCATGATGAAAAAAGGCACTACTTGGTACACCTTGCAATATGATTGGAAATTTTTTTCTAAATATAAGTACAGCGGATAAGCTCCAGGGATTTTGCTTATCCAGGGTGCCCTACAGTTATCCTATTAAGAGATTCCTTGATTAACTCTAGACGAATTGGTCCTGCGGGAACCATAAGCATCCCTGAAACCATACTAAAGGTCCTTTACATGGTACCCATTTGTTATATCCTCCTGATTCAAAGCACGTTTGGAGAGAATTAGATTATTTTCTGTTGATAAGGACTGAGAAAGGACAACCTTTATGAACATACCGTACTTCTCTAGATTCTCAAGAGATTTAAGCACTGAAATGCATGAAGTGGTGGAGGGTTTGCTTAGATAACAATCATCCCTGAGGGAATTGTCAGTTGGGTGATATGCAGCTCTACTTCCCTTGGGTAGGAGCTAGAACAGGGTTATGCCTCAAAGAATCAGCTAAACCAACATCCCTACTTTTATGAACTCATAAGCTAACACAAAACCCAGACAAGGGTCTCACAACATCAAGTTTGTCAGTGGGTTGACATGAAGATCTTGGTAGTACAACAGAGCCCAAATGGTCAGTACATACGCAGAATGGCTGGGGAGTAGCATGAAGTTAATAGCGCTATTAATTAACTACTTCCACTATTGCCCATAGTTCTTTGTAATATACCACAAAATTCAAGTCATTTAGGGACATTTTATGGGAAAAATATCCTACAGGATGCTTGACTTCATTTTTACCCGCCTGAAACAGAGCCGCAGCAATATCAAAGCTTTATTCATATTTAACCATTATAAACTCCATATTGGAATCCAACCTGGTTAAGAACTGACGTTGAAAACAAAGTGCGCTTCACAGCCTGGAAGGCAGCCTCCAGTGTATATGACCACTGAAAGGTTTTTGCCTCTTTTTCTTTATACAAGGGGCCGCTACCTCTGAAAGATTTGGCGTACATTTTTAAGGTTCAAGTCAAAACATCTCCTAAAATCTTAAAGTAATTGGGCGTGGCCAATCCTGAATAGCCTTCTTCTTGTTTTTAGTGATCATGCGCTCTTTATCAAAATGATGTTGTCCAAAAAGGTGCCTTGAAACATAAAAATCACACTTTTTAATCTTCAGAGTCAAGTTTGCTGCTATCATATGCTCCACCACTTGCTGCTGGTAAATCTCAAGGGATTCTTGATCAGGGGAGAACACCAGAATGCCATCCATATAGGCCACAGCGCAATCATCAAGCAACTCTCCTAATGCCACATCAATATGGCATTAATAAATTGCAGGCTCATCCTATAAACCAAAATGCTTGACGCAGAATTAAAATTCTCGTCCTGGTATGGTATGCATTGAGCCATTACTGCCCCTTTCTGATGCGAATCTGGTTAAAGGAGTTCAAGAAATCTATCTTGGATAAAACTTTGGCCTTCTCAACATATAAGGCAATTTGTGTCTCCATAGAAATGGGATGTAGATCAATTATGTAAACATTAAACAAGCAAACATAATCTACACAAGGGTGGAGTGTACCGGTCACTTATCTGTAAAGAGTAGTGGTAAAAATACTGGAGAGGTACATTGAAAATGGCTCCCTTGGAAAGATGGTCCATAACCCAAGTATCTTATGCCTCTTCCCAAAGAGTCAAAAGATAAATTGGGGAGGAAATGTGAAAAAGGTCAACTATGAGTTTTAAAATCAAAATCAAACTCTGAACAATCCATTAAGGGATTGGATGAAGCTGCATCAAAAGAAGACTCAGACCCTCCAAATGGGGAGGTATATGTGTTTTGGGTTTGGGCTTCAGCAGAGGCGCAAGTCTAAACTTATGTACATTGGGCCACTGTGGAAAGTTTCTCAGAGTTCTGATATCTGACAGTGTAATGGTTAATTCATGTCTACGTCCAAGGACAAAGTTAAGGTATTGGTCCACAAAATTGTTTGATATAGAATTATCCCCTTTATCCCACACCCAAGATAATTGGGTACAGCAGGCTTTGACTGCCAAGGAGTGGTCAGCTAAGTAGCATGTACCAAGTTGATAATCAACCAAACCCTAGACCTTTAATTTAGGAATACCTTGAGAAGCACCTACTCTTACCATACCACCAGATGAGTAGTTTAGCTCAAAGTAGTCATCTAGGTCTAGATCAAAAAAATTTCCAGAGGTACCAGTATCCACAAAAAATGCTGCCCTAAGCTTCTTTGGAGGGGAAGAAAAAGTAGCAGAGAGCAGAAAATAAACAATTAATGTTTACTAATATCCAATAGTGTCAAATTTTCATCAATAGGGTCTTTATTTATAATAATAATGCCACCAAGACAGGGTTTTTCATCAAATAATGGCAAAGGATAATCTACCACCCTTACCACTAAATTTACATACACCACATCACCTTCTGCAGTAGCATACTTACTGGCATATTGTAATCTTAATTTTTCTCAACCTCCTGATCTCAGCAAATCATGGTGGGGGTCAGCCAAAGATTTTTGGGGTGATGTGATGAACGGTAATTTCAAAGAGGCTGGACCTGCAAGAATTTTTCATTCGGTTCACTTTTATTATGAAATGCATTTTTAAAAATGACGTTTCTGGGTCTCACAGGCATTAAACCCAATTGACAGCCATTTATGCATTGTTATCCATCACTAAGATGATTAAACCCTCTTCAGTTAAGGGTTCACAGCATTCCATGAAATGGAGGTTCAGTTGGTAAGTTAAATGAAAATTTTAGTTAAATCTTTTAGGGATAGACCTCTGCTGACCATCAAGTGGTCCTGAGAGCAAAGGCGGGCATCAGGAGATATTGCCATATTAAAAGAAAATTAGGCTTTAAGTGTGTAATTATTGGGGTGTTTGTGGTTAAAACAAACACAGAAAACTCACTGAAACATTTAATTAAAATGTTGGGGCTAAATTTCTGCAAGCCCTTGAGTTTCCCTAATATTGAAGGTGTGGCACTGGATGATGCTATCATTTTAAAAAAATTAGGTTTTTTATGACATTACTTACAGGGGTGGTCATAAGTGAAACTTCTAAAATATTGAAATATAAAAAAGAGCTGAACCCCTGGCAACCCCAAGCTGCCTTAAACCCAAAAGCCAAATTTTGAGAAACTCTTTTATTTTTAAAAAGAAAATGGATGATTTCTATGCTGATATTATAGGGGTTGATATTTATTATTTGCAGCAAAACTTCTCAAACCTTTAATTAATAATTTGGATGTAATACCCTACCTATCCTCCAGTGCTTCTGAAAAAGAAGTAATGGAAGAAAAAGAAGACCCTCATTTGCAAAGGTGAATTCATGTTCCCAAGGGCGGTATCTATAGGGGTCCTCACCAGTGAAATATTTTTAGCTAAATTTAATGAAGCCCCTTCAGTTTGGGCAGGGAATACACAGAGAAGGGAGATAATAATAGGATAAGAGGAAGTAATTGGAGCCCGCCATACCCAAATTCCACTGATTGGCTCATTACGCTTCTTTTAGAAATTGACATTCTGAAGATGTCAAGGCAAATTGAGGGCCTGGACCCAACCAAAAGATTTATATAAATAAAACTCTACAAAAGCGTCCAAACCAACTTGAAGCACAAAACCCATGGGAGTTTTGAAAGGAAGGTAACATGGGCTGTCCTGATTCCAAAAGGAGTTCTAAATCTTCTATTGGTCAATTAAAGGCGCTGGGTGAAACTCAACAAACTCTCCATAAATCAAGAGGTCAAGTGAAGGCAGTTTTCATTAAAATCAAAAGATCTTTTTAAATTATTGAATCCCTGGCATTACCCTTAAATGGTTCAAAACCGCTAACTACTTGCAGGGAGGGCAGGACCCCTCCTGCTGGCAGTAACTAATAAAATGTTGAGCTGGTCCATTGCCAAAATGAATGATAACACCGTGGTGAGATGACTATTGAGCACATCAATCATCCTGAGCACTCAATCAACGCTATGAATGAAACCCAAACATGAATAATCCCCACAAGTATAAAAATAAGGTTGCTCATATAATGTAAGCAGAGCGTCTCTGACTCTCCATATATATGCTATTAGTAAAATCATATCAAACCTAGTATGGTGTCAACACCTTCATATAGCATAAAATAAAATCAGAAACCCCAGGAGGAGGTAACCAGAGAGGGAAGCAAAAGGTAACATGCATTAGGTAAAAATATAAAAACAGCCTTTATCTTAAAAGGAAAGATGACCAACAGAGATTGGTTAGGGTAAAATTAATTAAATAATTTTGAAATCTAGGCCTTAACAATTTTTGAGCTTGGAAATGACTCTGGCCAAATAAAATGAGGCTACCACTATTAGTATACTTAAATAGCTTAAGTATGCATGAACTTGAGACGTTGATACCTATATAACACTGCCATTATTTGCAATAGTAAATTTTGTAACAAATTTAATCCGCAAGCAAAAATTTAAATACAATGAACCATCATCATTTACACTATAATGAGAAATCTTCACCCCATCTGTGTAATGTCTGGGACCCCATCACACAGTTCCTGGTGACTATCTGGGCCTACTTGGCCTTAGCTCAGCGTTTGTCCACAATGTGACTAAGGTCAGGGAGGGCAGCCAACTTTGCTCCTCTGGCCTAGCTCATATCCTCCTAGTCCTTTGCGATCCACTCCAGAAATGATGTCATGGGATATGACACCTATCTTAAATAGATATATAATGCAAAAAGTATAGATTTCAATTTAAACTAAGACAAAATAAGAAAACATTATAAAGGTTCTAAAATCTTAATAACTTAATAAAAATACAAGCCTTAGTATACTTAGAAATCATTAGTTTTATATTTAAACTTATTTGAGGTATGCTGACCAGGGGATGAGTAATACCAAAATCAAAACAAAAAAACTGCTCGAAAATGAATGGAAAGAAATAAAACTACTAATCAGGCAGGGAGAGGAATCTGCTAACCCACCATGGCAGAGGGTGAGGGGGGGATCAGGGGGTTGGTCCTCAGATATATGCACCTCAATCTTGGGATTTTTATTAAAGTAGCGGATCAAAGTGGAGAGCCAGGGCGTTGGGGCATCCACATAGTGTGGGTGGAAGTTGGTGTAGTACAAGTTTTTTCACCTCCTCATTAAGATTAGTGTGGTAAAGTACTTCAACAAATGCCAAGACAAGAATTTCAGCTTCTTTGCAGGCTTCAGGAAGTTGGGCAAAAAGGGAGATACTGTGGTGGGTGTTTTTAGCCAAAGGGTTGAATTTGGCAAGTGTTGCGACATTCATGACAGCTGCTTCAGCATCATCAAATAGCTTTGAGATGTCGCTGCATGTAGATTCAGGGAAGTTGGGGGGAAGAAGAGGGTGTGCAGGCCTAGCTGGAACTGAGCCACTGATTGAGCCACTGCTTTTCATAGAGTTGGGCACCAGGTAGAGGCCACCACAGCTAAGGTGAGCTGGTGGTTACTTTGGTAGGGGGCTGCATTGGGCAGATGAATGAAATGTCTGGGGGGTGGGGTTTCATCAAAGTCAGGAAGAAAAAATTTGGCCTGACCATAAATGTATTGGCTGAGAGGTTGACCAGAGTGCTCACTAATGAGAACGTTACCTGATTTGTCAACCTCCACCAATAGGTCCCATGGATTTTGGTTCACGAGAATAGTGGCATTAGAAGTTGGGTGGGTGGGAGTGGGCGAATTGGTGGGTGCTTGGGTGCAAAGGGTAGTCCAATCCTGGCTCTGATTGACTGGGGTGGGTTTAGGTGGGAGAGTGTGGCTGGAGGATTTGGGGGGCCAATTTCCCATTCTGGCCCATCAAATGAGAGTGGAGGGTGGGAGGGGGCAGCAAAGTGCCCCATACAGAACACGCGGAGGGGGGCTCTGAAGCCACATCAGCAGAAGAGGCATGTGGGCAAGCTTTTTTTGCATGGTTGAGCCCAAAGCAGAGGGGACAAATCTGCCAACCATTATTGACCTGAGCCCAAAAGAAATGATCTGGCGCTGCTGCAACACTAGCGTGGGGGGGATTTGGTGGGCTATGGCAGGGTGGTGTGGGATGATGGTGGCAGTTGCATGAGGGGCAGCGAGGTGCTCCACACCAGAAGGTACTGCAAAGATGAGGTTGGGATGAGTGCCATAATCCATAAGCCCCATGACCAACTGGTCATATAAAACTTGGGGTGGGAGGTGGGATGGGAGATTTGCAAATGACACCACCAGGGTGGTGTCTGAAGGGAGGTGAGTACAGGTAGTGGATATAGGGGTTTTTTTGTAAATTAAAGGAGCTATCGCCGCTGCTGCAGCGTCCTCCTCTGTTTGGAACCCAATATCAAAGTAGCCCTTAAATGGGTGAAAGTTGATAAAGCCAGTCAGCATGAAGGCCGCAGTGGCTAGGTTGATATTTGCCTTGTCAGCATACAGAAATAAATGCCCGTAGTCAACATGGAGGCAAAATTGAATGGTGGAATGAGGGAGGGCGAGTGGATGGGGGCGAGAAGGGTGGATGCACGCCAGGTGGAGCGCTAAGACCTGTGGGGGGATAAACCAGCTGGACAAGGTGGGCAGGCTGTTTGAGCCCATACAAACGCATTTGCCTGCTAGATGGAAAACACTAGGCGGTGGAGCACTGCTGCCCCACACTGGGGTGGCAGGCGGCAGATCTGAGGACATACAATAGGAAATGGGTGTGACCAGATGGTGGTGGAAAATAAACTTTTTTAAATAAATCGCTCAAAAGTGAGTTTGAGTGGAAAGAAAAGATTTGAAATCATTAGTTTTATAAAAAATACTAAAAATTACATATTATATAGATAAAATAAAGCTAACAATAGATATAAGCCTTTTAGTATAAGTTAATAGATATTTTAACTATAATATAATCTCTTAAAAAAATCTTACTATATTATATTACCCTTTACTAGTAACAGTGACAGAGAAAAATGAGGGTAAGACTTTAGTTTACTTTAAAAATGTGTACTTTAATCATATTCTCTCTTGCCTTATAAAATCTACCTCAGTTTTCTCTTATATTAAAATACCCCTTTTTAGCTATAAGAAAGTTATTTATTTATTAAATTTTTTTAAGTTCAGAAATTCTAACAATTTGTACAATTAAATTAAAATGAGTTACCCCTAAGACAGATATAACTTGTTGATAATTTAGCCATAGGTTAGGGTTAAAACTTGTTTCAGCTGGGTGGTAGCAGGAAGTTTCTTCACTAAAGTACCCCCAATTTAACTTTGGTATAATATAAAATTATTTTTGCTGATTTTCAAATAACAGATTATTATTAAAAATAGTGTTATAACTGTCTCATTAAAATGTCTAAACATATAGCAATCATTTTAGGATAGAATTTCATAAGTTAGCTACATGATATATAGACATCATAAACTTTTAGGTAAGTGGATTATTGTTTTTGATAAATGGTATGGATTAGATTTTTTTTCTAATGCAATTATATCACAATAAGCAGCAAGCTATAAAAGATCATACATTATTATTACAATTAGCCTATAAGTATTAAGGGGAGTATGAATGCATAACCTTCTAACGTTAAACTTACTAACTTCATGACCCATTTTCTCAAGAACACCTTATACAACTTGAAACTTTTGCAGGTCACTTGTATATGCTTCATGAACTTACTCCTTTAGTTTGAGTGAAGTATATATTCTATGAGGTAAGAAAAAAATTTCTGTTTTATTTTTCTATATATTTCCTAATTTTTGTGCATTTTACTGTAAAAATATAAGCTATCTCTACCATTCTAGAGGAATATTTTCAAAGGGGTACTATTAATGAACTGTGAAAAAGTCAAAAGTCTATTTTTATAGTTCATGAGAAAACAAGTTATTTGACTGAAAAAGATAAGTTTTCAGAAATTAAACTTAATTAAATTCAATTATTAATTAAAATATTTTTTTAAATAATCTAGTTACAAAAATTAATTCTTGATTAAAAACTCACTTTTTAGTAAGAACAACAGCTAAAACTCTCTAGCACTGTAATATTTATCTTCTTTACTGTCCAAGTGCATCATATTTCTCCTCCTTAAAGATCTTGCCTCCTTAGACAGTTTTGGGGCTTGCAGCTCAGCCTTGTCAGATTGCTCCTTAAATTTTTATATTTCCTAGTCAGCCAAATTTAATAAATTGTACACCAAATTAATCAGCAAATCTGAAACAAAGAAGTTGAATAAAAAACTAGAAAATAAAATTTTTAACAAAATGCCAATCATAAGCCCCTTAAGTCTTAATACTGACAAACAGTTATTTTTGGTATGTTGGCAAATATAAATAAGTTAAGTGTTCAGCCTACCTAACTTGATTACATGCCATAAACTAATTAAACTTAGTAAACTTCCTAAGCTAGTAAACTAAAAAGCTTGTCAAATAAATTTTTTGGATAAGTAGATGAAGAAAAACAATATAAAGATTAATGTATTGTACATGTTGGATTGTCAAGCACAGAAATATCTACTTGACTGTTGTAAAATATAAAAAACAAAAATCACAGCATTATTTTATCATTAACAACACTTAATTGCTAATAATTGTTTTGATTTTTTACTTAAGCTAATAATATATAACATAGGAAAGTATTAAATTATGTTTAATAAGAATAACCAGCTGTACGCCACTGTGGAAAATGGGCCTGCCCATTGGCTGTGCTAGTCACCTTTGTACAAGCGTACATTCCATAAAATCTTCAGTGCTTGCAGGCACTCTACCAATAATATCAGAGGTCCACCCCCTACAGACTTGTTCCTTAAATTTTACTAAAATCAAATGTTGAGCCGCTAAATTTCATTTACAAGAAATCTCACTGGTTTTCCATACCATCTACATTTATTGCAGGGTAGATGATCCCATCTTCATTGATAAGGTATCAGAGCATCAGGAGACGTTATTCCCTGCTGCTACTTTCCTATAAGGAAGCTTTAATCCTGGTTGGTTCGTTTTTAGGATTTCCCACTACAGAGGCAGGTGATAAGCTGTAAGAGAAAAAAGTTGAAAGTTAAGGATTGTGGAGTGCCACCCATTATATGTGAGGAATGCACCCGCTGATATTAATTTTATTAACTCTATCAGTTTTGAAAACCTTCCCAGTACCCTCCCTCATGAATTATTTGACAAAAACTGAAAAGAGGATTAGAAACTTCTGAGGTTATTAACTAGTTTAAATTAAAAACCTTTTTTAATACCAAAGCTCATCAGCGTCAAAGCTATTGCTGTTATCAAATCCTATCAACCTATTAGGATAACTTATCTAAAATTCTCTAGGTTGCTTTCATAATCTCTGGTAATATAAAATATCAACCATCTTCTGTCCTCACCTTAAAAGGCAGCCCTCATTTGCACTGATTGAAAAAACCTGGGCCACAAGGCGCATGCCTGCCCCTTCCAAGGTTAGGATCAGGAAAATTCTGAGGAGGAAATTTTAGTGGAAAACCAATGATCCAATTTTTCACAAACCGCCACTAATCAACCTTTCATTAGGGAGAATCATGTGAATTTTTTCATCCCTATGTCTTCTAAACAGCGAAAAAAAAAAAACAAAAAAGCGCAAAAAAGAGCTTCCAAGAATGAAGCACAAGAATCAAACCCTCTGAATACACTATCTGGTCATGATGACACTGGCAGCTTACCCTCCTCCCAGTACCCAGAACCAGTAATTTCCCAGGCAGCGGATATCACTGAGCAATAATCAGCAGCATTTGATCTGGACATATGCCACAATAAATAAAATTTATTATATTGATGAAATGATTATGCATATTCTTATGGTAAACCTTCTGATGACTCAGTTTGTTCAAAAGGTTACAATGAATTTGGCTTAAAACCTCCTCCCCAATTCAAATCATGAATTTACACTCAAATTGGGGATCAACTTCAGGTAATTTACCTCTGACCTGAATCCAAAATGGTCCTATGAGCGCGCTAGTTCTATGATTGTTGATATGTAAAGCACTTGCATATTTACATGAGATGCTAGTGGTCTGCTGGGTTTAATGACTTAGCTCATCGCTCATAGAGTGGCCCAGCATCCAAATTAAATAGGGATGCTCAAAATTGCAGGATTCAGGGTGTCAAGAAATTGGTATGACTGGACAATAAGCCATAAGTTCAGCGGATTGTAAAGTGTCAAAGTGAGCCTCAAGGTTAAAATTTATTTATGTCAACTCAAAGCAAGTAAATAGAGGTGGTACTGGTTTGGCGAATTAAGGGAATTCCACTGAAGCCTCAATGGGGCAAAACCCTTAAAATTGTAGCAAATAGAGAGTTCCTAAGCTAATGGGTCAAAATCAACCAAGGATATTGAAGATTAAGAACTGAACGAGATAATAGAAAATAGGAGTTTTTTTGGAAGGGAAGAGAAAAGGAAAGGGGTTAGTGGAAGTAAACCATTATTTAATATATCAAATAAACTTATTTTGTTGGGGCAAAAGCTCCTTATTTATTAAATTATTTTCAATTACCAAGGATTGGCAATCTTCATATTGTCCATCCGTTGCTCAGTAGTGCCAAAACTGTGCAACCAGCCTACCATATTCAATTAATACCGCCAAAAGTTAAAACAGAGCTTTCACGTCCTGGGCTAAAAAGCTGAATTCCTTATTGTTGAAATTTTTCTCGTTTTTCCAGCTTCCTAGGTTAAAGAATCTGCTTGTTTGCTTGTGGGTAAGTCCTCTAGAAAATTAATTGGATATCAAATCATTTTGATAATGGTTTAATAATGCTATCAGATTTTTGGGGTAATTCTAGGTTCAGATCTGTGGGGGCCAGTCCATGAAAAATACCTAAGATCTTGCCAGGCAGAGTTGCTGATAAAATCAAGTTATCAGATAGTTGTACAAAGATTAATTATTAGATGTACAGATTGAAATTGATCAGGTTCATCACCAACTGATTGGGAATTTTTATAGAATTGTGAGGCGAGTGGTGCCACCTGAAACTAGTGAATTGACAAGTTGGTTTGTGACCTGCTATGATGACTAAAGAGTTTCATTACCTAATCAGGTCCTAGACAAATGTGGTTGGTTCAATGTGATTGAGCAGAAGCATTAGGGACACTTTTCTTGTACTTTCCAGTTTAGGTTTCTGGATGTCCAATGGCAGAATCTTTAGCCCAATGAAGAAGACCATCGCTGAAAGAGACCTTGAAGGGGAATTTAATGGCAACGGCTGCCGTTTCCTTACTGAGGCATCAACAGAGTAGTTGGGCATCAGATTCTCTGATAAGTTCCCTAGTTTTTATAATAACAAAGCAGATCAAAATTCAGATAAGATAGGCTCAAAGGTAGAATCTTATTCAGTTCTCACCTATTCTGGGTTTAATTTAGGTATTAAGAATTAGTTGAGGTTGACCGAGATCCTTGCATGGCAGGTAGCCATGAAAGACATAGGCTTATATTTACAGTACCTTGAAGTAAGGGAGAAATTACTTGGCTGTAAGAGTTTACCTGATTGAGGTTGAAATCAATTATAAAGAAGATTAGGGCCAATTGTTGTTCAATACTAACACTTTTTTAACTCTTGCATCATACCATCCTGTTTATAAAGAAATGTACCTGATTGAGGGTGAATCAATTATAGAGGAGATGACTGGCTAACTGTTGTCATACATTAGCACTTCTCTATTTTCTATAACAAGTCATTGTAATTTGTATCATTTATATCTATATCTCTTCATTTTATAATAAAAAAACAAAATCAAATATTTGTTATAAATTCTATTCATCTTCAGTTTATTATTGTTGTAGTACAATAAATATTGCTCTTTATTGTGATAAAGAGTAAGGATTGGATATCCTTATAAGAGAAGAAGTCCTTTGAAGCAGATCTTTGCCAACTCAGCATGATGGGAACCAAGGCTGAGAACATCTAAATCTAATAGTAGAATAAGTTCAGTCAGAAGATGGAAGAAGTCCCTAATTGTCAGTATAATCAGCATTCAATGAAAAAAGTTCAAGTTTGGAGTTGGACCACATCTCAACCTGGTTCATCTATGCAACTACAGATATTAGTCTCCATACTATTATCACACATATATTTATATTTAATCAATCAATGCAAATCATGAACATAATACCCAAACCTGTGCGTTTAACTTCTGTGAACTAGTAGTAATGAACCCATATTTTAACACTTGTGCAATCCTCCTGCCAGTGTCTTATGAATCAAAGAAATACTTTGTTCAGCTGGATGGAAGAGGAGTGATCAAAAGCTCTTCTTCTATTAAATCAATAGGTATTAGTATTGTGGGATTATTGTTTACCCTACTAAAGGGCTTATCACAGTTAACACTTTTAGATTATAAATGAACGAACACTGGCAATAACATTACCTTGAAATAACGAGAAGTTAATTCTACTTAACATATATGCCCCCAATAACTTGGCTGACCACATTGACTTTCTCATGAGAGTATCCAAATTAAATCTCCTAAAAACTACCTTTATTTTGGGTGATTTTAGCTGTTGGTTTAATGCTGAAACTGACAGTTGGCCACTCACCTCGTGATACTCACCCAGCCATATTGAATTTTTAGTACTCAAGTCACACAGAGGAATATATGATCTCCTCCCCAGTGATTTTTCTAGGGTAACGCACATGACAACTACATATGCAGTATAGGCAGGTTGCTGTCTGTGACCCGCATTGACTAAATTCTTTTCCCTTACACATTAAGCCAATATAGCCAGGTTTGATAAAACTGTAATGCTATTTTTCATGCCATCAATTAGTTATAATCACCCTAGCTGCACTTGACCAATTGATTAATCGACCACTCTGTAATGAAGTAAACATTGATATAATATCTAGTGAGGAGTTCTCGCAGTGGATGAACTAAAATGCATATCTTTACCATATGGTGTGCCCATTTTGCAAAGATACATTGGTAACATGGGGTCTGATGAAACAACACATCACTGCTGATGCAAAGTAGATATCCACGCGGTGGAATCACGCATCTACAGCAGCATCTACAGCCTCCAACGCTCCATTGCTCATCTGGATTGAAACACTTCATGAAAAGTTTACATCCTAGCTTGGACTCACGAATGGGTTGCTATAACTATTTGTTTGCAATAGTTAGATATTGCAGACCAACACCATTTAATAATTTTGGCTTGTGCCTCTCAGATCACTAAAGGGAGAAATAAACAAGGTACTTTATGTGTCAATTTACTGCATGAAACCAGATACTTTTTGTACCCAGGTTCAAACTAGCACAAGCACAATTATATCCTCATCAAGTGAAATATCTGAAATAGTTCACTAATTTTAATAATAACCTGTATCAAGCGATGAACATAACCCAGATGACGTACAACATTTTTAACCAAAATTCAATCCCATTCTCCTATTAACTTATCTAGTCTTGTTAGTGTCATTTTATAAAGAAGAACTATGGGATGTCATAAGCCTTGTGGAACTCACCTGTGGCTGGATTGAGAGAAATTCCCACTCCAAAAAAAAGAGGAGAGAGCCAGCAGCCGTCCATCTTGTTGCCCTGGGCAATTTAGACTATGTGTCAGATGAGAGGTGAATAACTGTGTATTCTCTGCGAATTGACCTCTTACATCCTTGTTTACCACCAAAGAGTTGGTGGGCACAATTCAGAGGCTGTTCCAGGAGGTGGCTAAGGTTAAAATTTATCGCCAGCAGAAGGTAAGGGGTGTGGGTTCTAAAGAGGGATGATCCACAGGTTTGAGTTCTGCCAGGTAAGCTAAGTCACATTCCGCTGAAAATAATGGCTGCAAGTTAGCTTTGGGCGCAAAGGTACCCATCCGCCAGGGTTTCCCAATGATATTGATTTGAGCCCATCCTTGACAGGTATAGCCATGGCCAATCCTTTCCTGACCCAGTGGAGTTGGCCATACATGACCTGGCTATGGGTGCAACCTGCGATCCACTGGAGTTATTGACATCATTGTGCTAAGCATGGCCGCAGCATCATGATTAAACTCACCTATGAATTTGATGCCAATCTACCTAATCAGGTCAGATCTGAGTCTTTTTTGGAAAACATTTGGAATGCTGATCCGCCAGAACTGAATCATGAAATACTCTTGATGGTAGTGCACTTAATTTCTGTCTCCTATTTTGCAGGAATTTAGGAAGTGATCCCCTACAATGACTACTGTCACTCCATTTTCCTTCCTTTCCATCATTTTTGTTCAATAAAAATATATTAAATATATCAAATTCATTTGTAAAGTACAGAGTTCTGTTGAAAATAGAGTGGCAATTTTTGCAATCCTGGAAATCATTGGCTAGTCCTTGTGGCTGCCTTTTCCATTTTTTCATTTGTCAATATTGATGGCTGAACCTAGAGTATTCTGGCTGGGGGTTTGGGTGTTCAATCATCTGAAGCTTCAGGCCGATCTTATTATAATTATCAGAACGCTCCATAACAGACGTTGTATGCAGGACAACTCACTGCAAAAGCCCTGGACCAGCTGACATTCCTTATGAGTTCTATTGGATGTACTTCATTTTAATTGCGCCTTTACTCAAGGCCTCTATCAATAAAAGCCTTTTAGAAACTCGCCTACTACCTGGTGGGTCAGAGGCTTTTGTGGTTACATTAATTAAAAAGGGGGATCCTAATAATCTGTGTAACTCACCTAATCTCACTCACCAACATGGATGCTAAAACAGTGATCAAGGTACAGTCATAGCGTCTAGGTAAGATGCTCAAACAGCCATATCATGCAATCAGTATGGTCTTGTCACCACTTGCAGTTTATGGGACAACATTATACTGTTGTCAATATATGTCAGTCTAGGTAAGATGGTGCCCTAATCTTCTTGTATAACAAAAGCATATGATCGTGTGCTTTGGAAATATCTTAGGGCATCTCTTAAAACATTTCGCCTTCCTCCTCATTTTATTAACTGGGTGATGCTTTCATCTGAGTTAGTTAACATGTCTATCCATGGCCCAGGGCTTGTTACTGACCTCGTTGTCCCACAATGCAGTTTAAAACAGGTAGACCCTCTTTGCTAATTGTTGTATAAATTTGGTCCAGATCCAGTTCTGCGCATTATATATAAGACCCTGAAAGGCATTACCTCTACAGGTCAGAACCCTTTCAAAGTATCAGCATTTGCAGATGTTTGTGTAGTGGGTGTTTACAATCTATCAGGCGCGCGCTCCCTAGAGAAGATCATCAGTCAATATGAACAAATAAGAAACGCCAAGGTCAATTGCCACAAGACTGAGTCCATACTTCTTGGCAAGTACCACAGTGGCATAATGTGACTTCTCACCACCCTTCAGCTAGTAAATCAATCGTCTCATTCCATGAAACCCCTCCAATCAACCTGTTCAACCCTTAAGAGCATGGATGGACTCTGGATAATATGCATTATAAATATGAGGCTTAAACTCCTTTCTAGTATCTTAAGCCACATGTCATGGCTCCATGACATAATTGAGGGCACTGATTGTAAGGATAAAGCTGGTCGTCAGGAGACCAAAAAGGTCAAATTTCAATGCCTTCCTGACCTAAAACATACCCTTAACCAACGCTGGGTGCAGACAAGATATGCCCAGGTTGGTCCTAGGGATATTCTTGATGCTTGGCCCTGCATTACAGCAAAGGCGTTAGATTGCACCAGATATTACAATAATAATGACGGTGCAAATTGGATGCTAAGTGGATGGGGTTTTAAAACCCGTTCAAGCTTCATATTGCTAAATTAGGACAGCTTACCTGCAATCAGTAACTTGAGTTTGGTCAATATCAAGCTATAGTACCCTGGCCAATGATAGGGTGTGCCTATTGGTTTGCTTAGGCTTAGCACCATTACCCAATAAACAACTCACCTCTCGTTGTTTAAATTATGTTTTATGAGACCAACTTTCCTTGTTGGTCAACTTCCTAATAATAAAAATCACGTTAGTTTACATTTTTTAATATGGTTCCTTGGGAAAACCTGAGTGTGGACCTCCTTGAGGAGGTCTCTAATAATGTTAGCCATTTTATTTTAAAAAAATATCTAATGTATCTGGTGCACCGCTGAGCTGCTCTGGTCCCCATAGTTCAAGTCACCCAAACACTCCAGCACAGATCTCCGCTTGGTTATAGACTCCACTTTGGGGTCCAACCAAGTTTTGTGGTATATTTGCTATCTTCTACTGTATACCACGTTGTAAACCCTTACCCTGGGTCCCTTTGGCTCTAGAACCCCCTGCGGTGCTCTGTTTACAATCTTACTAAAGACTAGTTCCCTGGAAGTGTGGTTGTGAATCTCACATCACCTCTCAAAGAATGAGAGAGTTACAGACAATCTCAATATACCACGTAGCTAGTCTCCATGGCCATTCAAAAATACATTTGGGGAAAGTAGTATTATTAAATACCCAGATTCTCTCAAAGGTATGATACACCGCTCATGCTATACCATTTTCAACTGCCTTTTCAACTAATTAAGGGCTATATTACAATCATGGTTTTTAGATGACCAATGGGCACATATCAGTATTAAAAAGCTTTTTGGCCCATGTTTCTCAGGTGGCATGGGCTTTGTCAGATTTTGGTGGTTGACTCAAAAATAAACCTTTGACAACCATCAGGTTGGACTGATTATCCTTTCAACGCTTGAGCTAACGCCTTTTGCAATTATACAACTTGGGCCAATTATCTCAATGACAATTTAATTGAGTAATTTATCAGGCGCTTGGCCCAAATATGCTCACTTATTATGGCTGATTCTGATGCATCAAATCGCAGCAACTGGTCCCAATTATCAAAACACAAACCATTCAATTGTATATGAAATAATTTGGGGATTACCTGAAGTTAATGTCTGAAAATCCTGTGGACTTCAGACGAACAAAAAATGTAATCAATTTTCCACATGAGGGCGAAATTTGTATGTCAATACATGTAATCGGCATGATAGCACTTATGTGGACTGCCCAAAAGGGGTTACTTAGTGCTATCGAGGAAGAGGCCTGCTGAAGTCCCAATTAGGGGTGCATCATTTTTTCCAATTGAGGCCAAAATGTCACAGAAGGTGTGTTTTGTCAGCAGTATGATGAAACTGAAATCCTGAGGATCTTAGGACAAATTTGCTTGCTTTTATCACAATTTTTATACCTGAAATCCTCCCAATTTTGAGATTATTTTGCCACCAATGAACCTAAGAAAAGGTTTCAGTCATAGGACAAGCTGAGTGGCAAAATAGCTGTTGAAATTTTGTGCTGAAATGTGGCCAGGAGATTCCCTAGAGGTATAAATACTGGCGCCTGGCCTAATGACCATTATCAAATAAATAGCTTAAATAAAAGTTGTATTTGTTTTATCTTTTTCCTGGTTTTTTATCTGAATCCTAACCTTGGAGAAGTGTCGACAAACTGGAAGGACTGAATCCTCAGTTTGTATTTAATCCTGCCCCGGATGAAGTTCCCAATTACAAAGGAAAAATTATGCCCAAAATTGCCCAGAAGAGTCAAGGTGAATTTAATAGCCTAGTGTGTTAATAGATGGTCCAAATCCTGTAAACCACAGGCACTATTGAGGATCTAACATCGGAACTTCAGCCTGAATAGATGTGCAGGCTATTAATTTACAAGTGAGCAATCCTCAGATTTTGACAGGCCTCGTCAACTACCATCAATGAACCACCCAAATCTTAAGCAAAGGATTGTTCAAGTAATGTGTCCTACCCAAATATTCTCCATTGGGTAGCGGCAGCTTGAGGCAACTTTGCACAAGCCTTAGTGCTGTCAAAATCTACTGCACCCAATACTTTGATATTATATCTGGCCTCTCATCCCAATGCAGCAAGCCTCATAATGCCAAACCACATTTTAGAGGTATTCTCCAGGTTATTAAGAACTCCAATTAGAGCTTCCAGCACATTGAACTGCTACCCACTATGAAAGGAGCAAACCCATCTTACCTTTAACTTTTCAATAATGTGCCTGTGAGTCCAGAATCTTTCTGCCAGGAATAAGGTCACTCTAGTAAGAATTAATTCTTTGGAATCATCAGATATCCCCTACTCCCCAAAATAGCATAAGATGTGAGAGTATATTTATCACCCCTTACTTCACCTGTTATAAATTAGAAAATCCCCAGTTTCTGAATGCCATAAAATAAATAATTCTTTGGTGCACCAACAAGCAACCAAAGTAGCCTAACTGAGTAGGGATAGGTTTGGGGCACTGACAGCGCCAAACATTGCCTAATACGAGTTGGTTATGAAAGGGTTGAATAATGGTTGGTCCGGCCCAACCATGCAAAAACTCCTCAAAATGGATACTCAAAAAAGACCAACAGGTAAGCGAGTTATGCTAACCTGAAGTGACCTTTATTTTTATTCTGGAGATAAAAAGGGCCAGCCAACCAGAGCTTGTCTGGGGAGCAACTGAAAATGCTCCCAGGAAGAGAATGCTAGAATGAATGATTTCAAAGTGAACTTTAGAATGGGCAGGTAAACACTATAAAGGCTGCCCCTTGGGGCCTCACCTGAGTCATTGATTAGGCTTGCGAAAGCCTAATCTACAACTTGGGTGAATCACAACCCAGCACCCAAAACGACCAAGCCAAAAGTATTTTAAAAACGAATTGGCTCAGATTTAAAAAACTGAGTCTGAGCCAATACGCAATGATTGATATGAACTTAATTGTTACATTACTCCCTGCTAGAGAAGGGCCCCTCTGCCAGGCAAACAGCAAGTTAGAATTAGACCGTCCTGTCAACCTAGGTGCTGAAGCACCCAAACAGTAAACCAGAATGCCAGAGGCACTGCTGCTGGTACAACAGTTATAGAACTTGAAAGGAGTCCCACCAATAATTGCCTATGAGCCATAAAATTGTAAAGACACATAAGGAAATACTAGATGAATATGGCCATAAACTCTGAGGGGTATTGGAATGCTGGCGGAAAGGGCAGTTTGTTTTTCAGCATACAAACTAGAATTGGGGAAAGAATTTTATATTTAGAAATAAAGGAAAAATTGACCAACGATTTTCTCAGTGCGATGCAACTGATTAAATAGTGGTCAATTGATGGGGAACAATCCAGTATTGGGTCCCTCAAGTTTTACCTAACTGGCGATTTTTTTGGGAAAGGGGACAGATAAGCTCAATTGAAACTGACATCAAAAGATTTGGTGGCAGGCTGATATGCTGTCAGTTCAACCTTGAACATCTAAACTGAGGATGCACTGCATTTCTGGCAGTTGGCAGATAGCGTCTGGCCCAAAAAGCAATGGGAATTCCCCAGGGCCACTTCATGTAGGGGTGTTCCCAAATGGTTGAAAATGGGTTTGGGATGCCCAACCTGCCCATGCCCAGTCACTGGGCCATTCATTCAGTCAAAAGAGTTGCATCAACCACAACTCCCAATTTGCGGATGGAAGCTTTGAACTATTGTTGATGTCTGATGATGCTTCCTGCATATCAGGGATCATCCCTGACAATTTTGAGAGGGGGTTAGTTTTGACAATCGCACTTCTGGCTGAATTAAAACCGTTGGTGGTTCCACCCAATAATTCAATCTTAGTCCCTTTTTGATTATGAGGTTTCCCATCTTGGGCTTGCTTTCCATCAGTTTCAGACCACTCTACTTTGATTTGGTGATCTCAGTGCAGATTTCCCTGATCTGGTGGACAAGTTTGGCTGAGGTGAACGTGGCATCAGGGGAGGAATCTGAAGAGGGAGAGCTGTTATCAGCGCTCGTCTACCATGTAGGCGAGGTCACCCTGGGTAATGAGGGGTACAGCCACCCTCCTCAGACCTTTTTTAAATGGAAATGGGAAGATTGCCCAATCCACACACAGGGGATGTTCCCCAGGACTTACACCCTCCCCAAAGAGGAACCCCACAGCGGAAGGCTGCCATGACGAGGATTTCCTGGGGCAAGGTGCCTTAAGTCCCAGGAAATTAGCCCAGATAAACTCTAGGCCCCTCAAGGTAAAATACAAATGCCAAGGGCAAATCGAAACTGGGTTGCTGGAATCATCCCACCTGGCATGAGGACGCACGCCCAGCACATGGCTGTGTTGCATCCCCTCCCAGGATACCATTGGTGATGGTCTTCCCATCCTGACCAGAAAGGCGCTTTTGCCAAAAGGAGCATGAGAGGGGCGCGCAGTTCAGCACAGCTGAACAGCCCCAGCCTAAGGACACACACCCAGCACTTGGCTGTATTGCACACCCCCTCACAGTCTCCTGTTGGCAATGACCTTCCCATCCTGACAAGGAAGGCGCTTTCCCCAACAGAAGTGCAAGAGGGGCATGCAGTTCAGCGCAGCTGGATGGCCATTCCCTTTCCAGGTGGACCATCCGTGGGTGAGGGAGCCCTGCTGGGACAGGTCCCCTTGATGCCAATTGAATTCCTGGTGAGCGGGAGGTCCCACCAAGATTTTCAACTGACAGTCACTTCAGGTCCAGAGTTGGCCATCAGTCACCAGCTCCCACCAGCGCTAGTTCCTTGACAACTGGGACCAATTGACTACTGAGGACATCCAAACTGGGGATTGGAGGCGTACAGCACACATTTGAATTCAGAATAATGTCACACTAAGAAAATCACCAGTTTCCAACTGCCATAAAATTAAATAATTATTTGGTGCACTGACAAGCAACCAAAGTAGCCTAACTGAGTAGGGAGAGGTTAAGGGTACTGACAGTGCCAAACATTACCTACTATAAGTTGGTATGCTTTGGTTGAATAGCGGTTGGTCTGACCCAACCATGCAAAAACTCCTTGAAATGGATACCTGAAAAAGACTAACAGGTAAGTGAGGTATGCTAACCCTGTAACAACCTTTATTTTTATTCTGGAGATAAAAAGGGCCCACAGACCAGAGCTCATCTGGGGAGAAGCTTACAATGCTCACCAGGAATGGAATGCTAGTGTGAATTATTCTGAAGTGAACTTTAGAATGGGCAGGTGCACCTTATAAAGGCCACCTCTTGGGGGCCTCACCCAAATCATTGATTAGGCTCACACAAGCCTAATCTACAAATTGGGTGAGGCACAACCCAGCACCCAAAATGACCAAACTAAAAGTATTTTTAAAACAAATCAGCTCAGATTTGGAAAATCTGAATCCAAGCCAATATGCAACAATTGAGATGAACTTGATTGTTACACCACCCTAAAACTTGAGCTCATGTATGGAAGTGCCTTACAAGGTTATATCAGATTGCAGATAGACCTAATGCCATCGCCCATCTTTGTCCTGTTTGTGGTGGACATAATACTTTCATCTATAGGATAGAGGGGTGTCCCACATCTGATGTAATTTGGAGGGAAGTTTCCCATCTATTCCAGCTTCCTGCACCTAGTATATTCTACCCTGCCTGCAATCTATTCGCCATGAGGGTGCTCTCCCCTATTATTCCACTGCTTAGAGCCCTGATAGTGGCCACAGCATTGTGGTCTATCCATAACATCATTTTGGAAGCTATCAACTAGGCTTTCCTTACCAAGGCTGAAACACCAGCACACCTCCATAGTCATCTAACTCAGCTTCCATTATTGGTTCTTTTATCTATTCCTCATAAATGCCACTGCCAGATCCACTCTTAAAAAATACCTGGTTTCTGGAAGTTGACTCTTATTCCAATGTATGCAATAAAAGAATATCACCCCAAGAACCTTCAGTCTTGCCCTTTGTCCTATAACCCTTATCCCAGATGACAGGGATGGAGTTAGACTACTGTCCTGGGGACTCAGGGCTCCTATGCATTTTTTCTCTCTTTTGTTATTTTTTATTTATTTTCATATCAGTAGTGTTGGTCCCATGGTCCTTCTATCTCAAATAAACAAAACTTTGAATTACAATAAGTTTTGATTACATTTTTAAAGAGAATAATCAATCACCCAGAAAGTGGGATATTGGATTTTAAATTGCCTTCACTCAGCAACACCTATTATATGTTTTAAATTTTCATGGCTTTAGTTCTAATTCCGATCTGAATTATTGCTCTAAATCTATTTAATAAAAAATTTTGGGGAAAAAAGAACCTCCTTTAAAAAAAACTCTAAAAAGTATGAAATAATTGAGAAATTAAGCCTACTTAATAAAACCCTTTTTGAAGTTGGCGCCATGTTTTAAACTGAATTATAGAATTTTGCTCATAAATACAAATTATATCTTATGTCTGGATTGTGTCCAAGTGTAAACTATAAGCAACTTAGAATAAATAGTACTGAGTATATAAATTATAAATAACTATAAGGAGAGTGTCTATAACTCTCCTGTTCACATTGTGGCAGTGCATGGTGCACCAGTCCAATGCCAAGAAACTAGCCTTTAGTGCCAAAGTGATTAGAGCCCAGCAGAGGGTGCTGGAGCAATAATAACTTAGGCATAAGAGTGTGAATTTCATAATAAAAACCCCAGTAAGGGCGATGCGGTGCACATATCAAAAGAGTACAAGTGACTCAGTTTGGAGGGAACCTGGGTGAACAAACGGTGCATGAGGGGAGAGCTTCAAGGTACTTACAATGGCAAGGGTAATGGAGCGCGAGACCTCCTTGAAGAGGTTTGTGCACCGGAGTGTTTAGAATATCATAAAATTCAAAATAACGTAAAATGGGAAAAGGTTTATTGGGGAAGTTGACCAACAAGGAATGTTGGTCAGGGAAAACATATTTAAGCTTAAGCGGGGGAATTTGGGGTTATGTTGCAGTGGGCCCAAGCACCAACTCACCAATAGAGTGTCACTGCCATCCAAGTTGATTAAATAGGCCAAAACTGACTTCACTCAAGTGATTGATTGAAGTTGAATTTGACCTTAGCGCGTTATTTTGAAAATGGAACAGGTTTCAAAACCCCGCTCCTTGATAAACTGAATCAAACCATCTGTATTCATTTGGTATATCATTCATTTTAACGCCTGGCTTGTCATCAGGGGCTGGGCATTTGGCACACCACTGGTCCCAACCTGGGCATATTTTGACCAAACCCAGCGTTGGTCCAGGGTGTGCCTCAGGTCAGGAAGGGCCTGCAGCTTCACCCTCTGGGCCTCCTGGCGCCCAGCCTTGTCTTTGGGGTTGGTCCCCACTATTATGTCATGTGCACATGACAATAACTATTAGATATGTTAAAATATGGCGCTGACTTCAAAAAAGGGTTTTATTGAGTAGGCTTAATTTCTCAATTATTTTATACTTTTTAGAGCTTTTTTTAAAGGAGGTTCTTTTTTTCCCAAAATTTTTTTTTTCAAGAAGGTTCTTTTTTTCCCAAAAAAACTTTACCCCCAGCTCTTTTCCCCTCAAAAAATTAGTGCATTTTTAAAAGTGGCTCTTTTTCCTACTTTTATTAAATATTACTATCTCTATATATTGTTTTTGCCCCTAACTATTTCTCTATAAAATTAAAACTTATTGTATATCTATTATATATAGTATCTTATAAACAGATATAATAATAATTCATTTATTAAATTTAGTTGATTTTTTGGTCAAATTATACTAAATTTACTGATCACCATCTATAATACTTCATTTTGTCAAATTTAGATGATTTTATTGGTCAACATATGCTGAATTTACTGATTGCCATCTACAGTAATTCATTTTATTAGATTTGGTTGCTTTTATTAGTCAATCTATTTAAATTTATTGATCGTTATCTAAAATAATTTATTTTATCAAATTTAGATGATTTTATTGGTCAACTTATGCAAAAACGATAGCCATCTTTAATGATTTAAGCTCATCCCGCTATGAGCTCATACTAACTGAATTTTGAACATACCCCCCAGCCATAGGACATATCAAATGTGCACCGAAGCTATCGCTTCACCGATGCCGGAAAAAGTTTATCCGGTGTTGTATTATTCCCACAAGTACCCATCGCTTCCGAGTCCATTTTGATATATTTACTAAATTACTGGGCAGATACTTGTCCACTACTTACAAAAGTAAAATGGGACCTAAGTTGGAGCATCCTCGATTTTTGGAGAAGACGATAATCCAAATCAGTCCAGTATTTTCAGAGTTATGCGCGAACAAACATAGAAAAAAAGAAAAAAAAACAAAAAAATACATACAGGTCGAATTGAAAGCCTCCTTCTTTTTCAAATTCGGTTAAAAAACATACATACAGGTCGAATTGAGAACCTTCTCCTATTTCAAAGTCGGTTAAAAACACATTCACTGACTGACTTACTGACTGACATCTGAAACCTTCGGGTCTGATAGGGTCAATCTATTTGGGTGAGTGGGTGAGAATTGGCAAATAAGATCGAATCTGAAATTATCGAGTATGATAGGTTCAATCTATTTGGGTGAGTTGGTGAGAATTGGCGAATATTATCTGATAATTCACCAAATTACTCACCTGAAACTCAACAAAAATCAGTATTAGAGTTTAAGTAGATTAAGTAGTTAGGATAATCAGCTCACCAGCCACGAAGGCAACAGTGATGCTGTTAGTCCAAGGGCTCGAGAGTAGTGCTGGCACAGCCTATAGGCTACAATATGAGCTTATCATCTATTAAACTAAATACTGTAGCGAAGCACAGGTATCTGGATGTTAGGTCTATATTTTTTAAAAACCTGCCTTATTTGGTTCACCTAATTAATAATATACTTTTGGCAAGTTAAGTAGAAGTTGATTTAGTAGTTTGGAAGATGTCACATACTCTGATTTTAAGTATAAAGAGATGTTTCGGGTAGCAGTTTGGTGTTATTTGATTGATTCGATAGGTTTATTTTGTTTGGCCGAGCGTTTAATGGCTTTTGTTCGAATCGATAGGACACGGTTTAGCTTTGAGGGGCAATTAGTTATTGGTTAAATGATAAGTTCAGTTAGGTTTACATGAGTGGTTGGTGGTTTTTGGTTGATTCGATTATAAAATAAGATTTTGCTGAGTGGTTTTGTTATCTATAATATAAAATCTAAATTAATAAATTGAAAATCTGAAATTTTCGATACCGTAGCGAAGCACGGGTAAATCGGCTAGTTTTTACAGAACTAATTTAACAAAAAGATTTATAACTAACGTTCTCTTTATTTTTAGTAAACGTAATTTTATAGATAACCGGATTTGAAGCGAAAATAAAATGGGCAAGTCTGCTAAATTTGCGAAGCGGCCCACGCGAAAAGTCAAAGAAGCCCTAAGAGAAGCCAAGAAGCTATACCAGGTCACTGACCCTGCCCAAAAGAAGAATGATATTAAAATTAATCAAAAGTCACAAGCTTCGGATAAAAAATCAAACCCTTCTAAAAAAGCAACTAGCCCTGGTAAAAGTTCTAAAGCAACTGGAAAGCCACCTCGTATTTTAGAAGGGCGTCCTGATTATGTTGATCTCATGTATGGAAGGCCCAAATCAAAAAAATAATGGCAATCTTTTAACAAAAGTAGATCGTAGATGTTACGTATGCTACTTAAAGTTTTTCATTGAGTGCTTTTTATTTCATCTAGTACTAAGCCTCAAGATGTGGTAAATGTTTTTCTCATTTAAATTTTTCTTAATTGAGTTTTTGCAACTGTAGACAATTTTAAATAAATTTCATTAGTTTCTTCAAAGGAATTCTTTTGTTCCTATTCCTTTTTGTGGGTAAATATTACAATAATGAGTTAATACTCACGTAGCGTATTCTTTTACTAAGCTTTAGCACTTTAAGACCAATTTGAGGCTGCATCAAATTGTACACAAATTCGCTTTCTTTTTTAACTGAAACTTTGAATAATATATAGCTAATGTTATTTATCGATTATAGCATTTGAGCAAATCCTATAACTAGCGCATTTATTTTAAGAAAGTTTAAGTTTTTTAAATAATAAGCGCAAGCTTATTAATACGAATTTACTAATTTTTACGATAGCAAGGCGCTATTAACTTAAGCTTTAACAAAATTTTGCAAAAAGCCAATCTTTATTTTACTTGTCATATTTTTTCGCAATCATTCCTCGCTATATAACAAGCCTTACATCATTTTAATAAGAAGATAGATTTAATTGAGAATAATGGCAATTACATGAAGGCTATAAATTCATAATAGAGCTTGGTTACATTCGAGTCTGCTTCAGTGACAGTTTGCTTACCTTTTTATAAATATAAAATATTTCATATCTTAATTTTGCATCATAAACTATGAATTTTATGTATGCAGTTATATAGCTTTAATGCCAAAAAGGCAATAGTTATATGAATCAATAATATTCGTTTTCCTCTTAAATATATATACCTTTTGTTAACAACATTTTGATAGTATAAATATTTTATAATTAACGTTGCTTTTAATTTTAGAAACCAAAATCTAAATATCTAACATTGGACACTCATTCTCTATACATACCAGGATTAAAAATGCAAAAATTGAGCGTGGCTATAAAGAACAACTTACAAAAGAAAATAATTGCAACAAAGGTTTTAAGCTAGAATTTGCAGAATAATAGTGCAAGGATAAATTAATTTTAATGTGCTATTACAACTTGTAATTCTTTTCACAGAGTGTTATGTTAAAATTCAATTTTTATAAATATTACCCACATGCGAATTTGACATTGCCAAAAACATCCTTTTGTTTATATCAACTTCAGGTTGTAGCGTCTTGCCCTAGGTTGGCGCTATTTGAATAGATGTTTAATAAGTCTAAAAGCCTTTTATGCTTCAATTCGATTATAGTAAATACTTAGTTAAGTTGAACTTTGTGCAAGCAAAGATAAACAACTGGCAATATGAATAAAGGCATTTAGAAGACAACACGCCGCTCTCAACCTCCTCCTGCTTGCAGAACGTCTAACCTTTACAAATTATTCTTAGAAACTAGCTAGTTTTAATAAAGGAAATACAAAAACATCTATAGCTTAAACCAAGCATTTTACTTCTAACTTGTTGCCATTTCGAGTATTTTTAGTCTGTATGGGCACGCAAAGCTCAATTAAACGTAAATTAAAAGTCTTTCCGCTCAAAAATTGCCAAAGGTTTTTAGCCAACATTAGAAAGCAACTATAGCATGCTGACATTGCCTTTTTGGATTATAATTAACATTTTAGTAGAAGTGAAAAAGGATGAAAGCGTTATATTATAATGTAAGAAGTAAGGGTATTTTTTTAATTTTTATTCTAGGTGGGCCGACCTGGGGACGATACCGCACCGATGAAGGGAAGTGAAGAAAATGGGAAAGGAGGATAAACCCGGAAAACCTCCATGCACGGCGTATGATAGGCCAGGAACTCCATGGACCGCCTTTGCTATTTGCTATCTTGGTTCGGGGCATTGGTGCGCAAAACTAACACAGTCATAATTGTCCTCTACCCAAAGTTCACTTCCGGGATCGAACTCGGGGAGCCAGTGTAGAGGGTCCATATTCTACCACTGGGGTATCCTCCCCTGAGATAGTAAGAATTGGCTTTTGGATTTTAAGCTAGATTTGAAGCTGCGCTATCACATTGTTATTCACATCTGCCCTGGTTCTCGGTAAAGACCTGCCAACGAGGTTGAGATGCTAGTTATAAACTCAACTAGTCGAATCAGGAATATCAGACTAATTCTTATAGTGACTTTAAATTAAGTCAAATAAAGCCCACGTCGAAGTTAAATATTTTGAAACATTATCATAATACTTAATATCCAGTCAGCTTTTAATAATTTACAATTTTTCTATAGTAATATCAAGCTAAATTTTTATATCCAATCTATTATCTTTTAGTGTGGTAAAAGTGGTTTTTCATTTAGATCTTACTGTAAAACAGTAAAAGAACAGTTTATCTTTCTTTTGCTTCAATCACAATCTTGGTAGAATCCAAGTTTAATTTTTTTATAAAATACAACCTTATTTTTTGAGTCACTCCAATCTGATGTTATCAAATTTGATGCCTGCTCCCCCTGCATAGGGTGGTGGTGTGCCACCTCCTGGTATTTTTGGCTGCAGCTGAAGTGCACCCAGGGTGGCTCTGCTAGCCCCTCTAGTCTGACCAGTCATTTTGTTCCCCCTCTGGATCTTGCTCAACACCTAGTGCACTCCTGGGTGGTACTGAAAAACACTCTGATACTCCCCTAGAGCAACCTGCACTTTAGCCTTTAGTTGAGTATGGGAATATCTTCTTTTATGCAAGTGCCACCATCATGTATATGGCTCTGGTAGCATTTAAACCTGCCAGATTTATTAAATTCTGCCCTTTAAGGGGTACTTTGATCTGGGCTTCCCTAGTGAATCTCATATCACAGCCTCAGTGATGGTTAAACCCAATTTTAGAATTACCGTATCCCAACTATACTCAGTTGCTGGCAGATACCACTCTGGTGGTTCAGTTTGCTGGCCTGTCCAGCTATCTCTCCCCCAACCAGATCCACCATGAGTTCCTGATAGATTGGCTCCCTATGAGCAGATCCTTCCTCCATTTTATGGTTTCAAATAGGAACTGCTGTCTTGCAGGACCTTGCACCTTTGCAACAATCCATCCTTTCTACCAGGACACCCACCTTGCTATTCCCCCATACCATTGTCCACTCCACCCCAGACCACATATTATGGGTCTATGAAAAATTGTCACTCAGTTTTCCCCTTACATTTCAGACTTGATCACTCAAAGTGCAAGTGTCCTAACCCTACCATTGCTGCAGCTTCCACTGCTCCTCCTTCCATTATCAGCCCCACTGCTGAGTTCATATCAGTTTTCAAATAGGTTTCAATCCTTCCTCCCCTTCCCATACCCACAATGGCCTCAGCTTCTTCTGGGCCAACTAATAAAAACTGATCATCTAAAACAGTTTCAGATTGGGTTGCAATTCAACCCTTTGTCAACTAGCCATGGTCAACAATTTTTAGGCCTACTGTGCCTGGTTTCAGCTAATCAGATCCTGTTTCCAGCCTGCTTATTCCTATCTCAACCCCTTTCAAATCTCTTGAATGAGTAAATGATGCTGAGGTGGCATATTCTAGAAACCCTATCTTTAAATGGCCTGAATTCTTTTCTCACCCGCCCTATTTGACTCCTTGCCGCTGATTTTACCCTCATAAGGGCTTCCCCATTCATAAAATGATAAATCAGATGGACGTTAAGGCATCTGCTGCCCCAACAACGTTTCTTCCTGCCAAACCCTCCATGAGGCTTTGGGACCACTTGTTTTTTGAGTTCCTTTTCTGAACTTCCCACCTGACTTCCCTAAAAAAGCCCAGGAACTAGTTGAGGATATTGCATTCACTGAAAGCTGGGCATGCATTAGTTCTGCAATTCTCTCATTGTTTAATCCAAATTACCTCCAAACTAGCCAAAAATTCAGAACTTTTTGTATGTGCATGAGCTGATCAAGCACTTAGAATTCCAACTTGCCCAGTACTTTGAGGCTATGCATAATGATGGACTCATCAATGAGGAAAATCATCATCCTAACAGAGTCAAGCTTATGCCGCTGATGCCCCAACTTCACTTCTGTCTGCACTCTCACATGTCATTTATTCTACGCTGGATGAAAATCCCCTGACCCCCTTCACCCATCAGATATAGAATCTTAGGCTATTGGCAAATATACCATATAAAGATTTTTATACTAACAGATAATCCCTTTGTCTAGATATTTGCAAATAAAGATGCATGGATGTCCCCCTTTTTGGAATTGCCCCACTAGCACTAAAAATAGTTTGCATACTATGGCAGATTGATCTATAATATTATAGATTCTGCAGAAGAGGTTAATAAGGTAACCATGCAGTGCTTTCAAACTAAAGGGGAGGTTACTTAAGGGTTAAACTGTAAACCTTCTATAAGCATGTGGTAAGGGTAAAGAGACGCAACTTTATATAATAAGGTTACATGCAAGGGTGAATTACATAATTAGTAATTGTTGACATTGCGCTTTCCTTACATCTCAGGCTTAGTACAATATGACTAAAAATTAGTTTATTTTTTATTAAAGGACTAAAAGTATCATGATGCAGGTTTTGCCTAGACTGTTCATTGCCTTAATAGTTTATAAAAATAATTCAAGTTGAAAATTGACCTTAATATGTCTAAAAAGAATGAAAGTAACTTTCCTTAACCCCTGAGGGACACAAAACTGAATATTAATAGTCAGAAACAATCCCCAAAAGGTTCAAAATCAACTGAACCATTGAAAAAATATCTTGCACAAGTGTGATACAATTGAAACTCCAATTTTTACTATATAAAATCAATAATAAAACTGTAACTGACCCCAAAACTATTGATCTCATGATTATTTCTCTAACTCATCATTATTAGACTATTAATAAAACCATATTAAAACCACCTATTATGGTGTCAACACCTTCATAATAAACAAATAAACCCCAGGAAATGCCCAGGAGAAAGTAACCTATAGGGGCAGCAAATGGTAACATGAATCAACTAAAATATTAAAAAATTCCTTTTTTAAAAGGAAGAGATGACCAACTGAGAGATTGATTAGAGAAAAATGCCTTTATGAAAAAGACTGTACGTTTTTGATCAATTTGTTGGAGCTTAGAACTAATTATGGCCAATTAAACAACACCACCACTGCTGATAGTCCTATAACTTTAGTATGTGCAAACTTAGGGCTTTAATATCATATGACATTACCATTTTTAGTTACAATGAATTTAGTAAACAAATTCAATCGTAATTCTGAAATAATGTAATGAACTGTCATCATTTAAAATATAATAGGTAATCCTTAGCCCCATCAACGTAACATCTTGGAACCCATCACGCAATTCCTGGGGAATAACGGGGGCCTGCTTGGCCCTAACCCAGCGTTTATCCATGGTTTATCTAAGGTCTTGTGGAAAGCCAACTGGAATTCTCTGACATGGCTCATCTCCTCCTTATCCTTGCAATTCACTCTAAAAGGTATGTCATTTAACCATGACAATTAACCTGTGTACCACAACTCTGATTGAAGGGCTAATAGATGAGGGTATCTTAAAACTTTCAAAGCAAACCTCAGGGACTTATCCCTAAAAAAGTGACAGTCATTTCAACCAGTTTTCTTTTCTGAACAATCCAACCAGGATTTGAAATCTTCTGGTGAATATGTATATAAAAAATATTCTCCCTAATAATCTTCCATTTTTTTCTAAAGCTCACTGATATAAACTTACCTTGCTAAATTCTCTTTGAAGTTTTCTGGACTTTTACTTCTAGTAATGAATTTAACTGGTGTGGCTTAATATGCCACGTAATCTACTATTAAATAGAGTCCTGGCAACAGGTGTTTCTCATGATCTATGTGAGTCTGTCCCTTTCCAGAAAACTAACCTATGCCAAAGAGATTATGAGCAGTTATTTAAATATCTGGTTCTTGGCACTGCTGTAACTTGAGCATACATGTGGGTGAGCCTACCAAACAGTATTAACTTATAATTTATGGATGTAAACTGTGTTATTAAAATATACTCTAGAAAGATTGTCTCCATTTTTCAGGATTTTCCCTACTCTGGATGACGCCTCTAATCTGGAGTCATGACTCATTAATATGAAGTTATTTATGAATACCAATTTGTGCTCCTCATCAGATTGAGTTTAAAAATTTCAATGTATTGGTCAATTCAAGCGTAAAGGGGATGATCTCTGATAGCTTTTGGTTCTCTAATCTATTAAAGAAAATGCCAATGAATGATCAATAGTTGTTTATTAGTTACCATCAAATTAAGCCCAGGACAAATTTACATCAATTATTTATTATGTTTCTGGCAATCAATGCCAAGGGTTTTCAATAAGTAAGGTATTTAATTAACATCCATCATCTAATAATTTATCTATTGCCCGATTATGAAGAATATCCTTCCCCCTCACTTCTAGCTTAAGTACTATAAAGAGTGTGAGGCTTTATCTGATTAAACTTCTTCTCTCTTACCTAGCTATTCAGTTGAAGGTTTTTATGCCCTTCAGGGTGACCGACCCATTGAGCACTTCAGTGGAAACTGAAGTAACTTAAGGGACAGTTGGACTAAGTGTCCCCCTCATTCTGACATAAATGGTGCTCCCTGTCAGGTCCACCTAAGCTCCTAGTGTAGAATACAACCCAGAAAGGAGGAGTGTTCACCCTAAATTGGGCCTCTGCACCAGCTGTCAAGAGGTCAAGCCAGTATGAACAACAAATGGATAAGGCCTCAGAGAAGGTGCAGGAAAGTACCAGGGACTGTAAGAATCTGGGTGCGCATCAAAATCCCTTATTGAGGATCAGTTGGAGTGTTCATTCGCTGATCTGATCAAATTGGTTCCAGTTGTATTAGTTTTCTCAGTGGTCCAACCTAATTAAATAAAAACTCATTAATAATATTATAGCTAATTTAGAATTTTGCTTTATTTACTAACACTATCAAGTTAATTTAACTCACAGAAACTTCTGTTCCATATCTAAAATTAGAAGTTAGACGAGCTGGGTACAGCATCTGATTAAATCAACTAGTTTCCATGATTACTTAAATAGTGTTTCTCATTCAATTGGGTTAATCTTTTTATTATATTTGAGGTGGCTGACCTGGGGATGATACCGCACCAATTAAGGGAAATTGAATGAATGGGAAAGGAGGATAAAATCTGGAAAAACCTCCACGCATGGCATATGATAGGCCAGGAACTCCATGGACCACCTTTTCTATTTGCTATCTCAGTTCAAGGGTGGGTTAACCTTTTTGATAATAGCAATTCTTACAACTTTAGGGCCAATACTTGATACTTTTCAACATTCCAGTCAACCAGCAACTAGTGCTGAGGACAGATCAGAAGTTTATATATTTTTTTTGAATCATGCTCTCCATTTAATTGGGTTGAGCTAATTTGAGGTTTACCAGTTAATTGATGCTGAGGATAAACCAACAAGCATTGCTGAAAATTGATGCCAATGATTTTCTTTCAACGGGAAAGGCATTTAATTACCATCTGACGCTATGTCTTCAATGATAACTGACGCTGAGGATAGTTTTCAGTATATCTTGCAGTTATATCCGCGCCATCTACCTTTTTCCTATACATCACCTGCCAAGTTTGGTTTTATAATTAAAAATGGGCTTCAAGAATTTTTATAGCCTCTTTTGTTCATCCTTACCATACCATGTTCAAAGGTTATACTTCTCCCAACTCTTTCTACTTGAATGCAGGCATCTCAGCTCTTGACCCCTAGTCATGGCTTGGAGGGGGTTCTGTTAGGATTTGCCATACTCTAGTTAGCGCCTTTAATTTAATGTCACGACTCATTAGTATCAAGTTATCAATGAGTACTGATCTGTGCTCCTCATTAGATGAGTTGAACTACATCGATGTATTGGCCATTTACAGCATATTGGGGATGATCCCTGATAGTTTTTGGCTCTCCAATCTACTGGCAATAAATGCTGATGATAGATCAATAGTTGCTTATTAGTTAACAGAAAAGTCAAAGCCAATTATAAATTTTTATTTACTTATTATGTCGTCAGCAATCAAAGCTGAGGGGTTTCAATGAGTGTGGCATTTAATAGCCATCCATCACATAGTAATTTATCTATCACTGGCTTATGGCAAATCTCCATTCCTTCTCACTTCTAGCCTTATTGATTCAAATAGTGTGAGACTTTATCTAAATAAACTATCTTTTCACTCACCTAGTTATTCAACTGTAGGTTTTTATGACCTTTGGGGTGGACAACCCATTAGGCACTTTGGGGAACTTGAAGTAACATAAGGGATGGTTGGGCTAAGTGTCTCCCTCATTCTGACATCTATCTTTATGAGCGTGCTGCAATCTCCTGATCTTGCAAGTCTCCACCCTAGTAAACTAACACCGCCACTTTGGTGATGCTCATGTTCTCCTTCCTTTTTGTGTTCCTGTAGGTTCGCCACTGCTTTGCAATTACAGTTCACTCACTCCCATGCTATCTACCTCTGCCTGCAAAGATACGCCCTATTCAAATCTGGACCCCTCAGACTGATCAAATATGAAACGCCTTAAGTGACTCCAACTCTGCGCACGCTTCCATCAGGCTGTTGGGGCATTACATCCCTTACATCAGCAGGTTGACTTGCTTATATACATCTTTCCTGCAAAACTGTATACCTGGATGGTGAATCTTCTTGCTTGACAACCTGGACTACCCTACTCACTCAAGAAATATATTGACCTGGTCCACTGCGCAACCACAACTGAGGAGTTCCTTGATATGGCCTGGTCCTTAGTACTGTCCTAAAGGCATGGAAACTTATCAATGACATAACATGCTGCATGCTTCTGCACCTTTTCCCATTCTGTCCAAGCCCTTTCAAGCTCACATATATTTTTTATCAGAACTTGGCCCTGAATTGATAAAAGCCATCTTGGTCACCCACTATAAGTTTGGGGGAGCGCCCCCTCCACTTGGACTGGGTGGCGTTCCTGTTCCCATCAAAAAAGGGTCCAAGAAGGCCAGCTGCCCCTCTCATCTCCAAGGGCGACCTCGCCCATGTGGTGGACAAGTGATGAGTAACAGCTTATCTTTAGGGATCCCACCACCCATCCCAATGTTAACTTTAGACGAATTATTACAATAAATTAAGGAGATTTGTGATGAGCCATCCAAGAGTTGGCATTCCTTTGGGATTAAAGGTTTGAATAAAGTTAAGGGCAATGAGCATTCAGCATCAAGACTCAAAACCCAAAACCTTGGCAGCAAAGCCCAGCGGGTGTGTACTTTTGGCCAACAAAGAGTCTAGGGTCAAATCTTTGGCAAATCTTACTGATGGCATCAGGACATTGGGAAATGATGCTGACAGTTTAGAAACTTTCCCTCAGAAAATCAAAATCTTCAATCAATATTTTTTTCTTGGTCAAATGGACGCCGGAGTGACTGGGTATGGGCAGGTTGGGTACCCCAAACCCATTCCTGACCTCTTGGGACCGCCCCTACGTGGGGTGGCCTTGGGAGGTTCCCATTGCTGACAGGAGAGACTCCACACTCCAGTCATTGGAACCACATAAAATCCACAATTTGGGCGTCCATGGATGAACCAACAGCAACTCAGCCCACCGCCAATAATTTCAAAGTCAGTTTAAAATAATTTTTTTCCCCCCTCACCTGAAGTTCTCCAGGTTAAGTCAAATCTCGAGGGCCCAAACCACATTTTTTCCCAAGCTATTCCCCAAATCAATCATCTATTTAAGCAGTCATAACACACTTAGAAAGTGATATTTGATTCTCTTATTTTAAATTCAATAGAAATCTTCCAGTGCTCAACTTTATTTATTTTAAGATTAAATTTTTTTCTTTGCCAAACCCCCATGACATTTGCGATGTGGCCCCACAGCCTGCATATTGACTGGGTCGTCCTAGCCATATTTTTAACAATGATACTTGCTGTAGTCACTTAGTCCTATTGTCCTAAGGCCTTTCTGTTTTTTTTCAGTCTTGCAACTACCTATGCCCAGGCCCATTGGCCCTGAGGCTGCAAAACTCTCGTTCCTCATATATTGTTTTCTCAATTGCAGCCCATCAGCGCTCTATTGCTACTTATCTTCCAGCATATTCAAACGTCATTTGAGAAGCAATGCCCCTGGCATTCTGGCTCGCCTTTTGAAGGATTTTGAATCCTGACTGGCAGGCCAGTCTAAACTTTATCTGCAGTCTCCCTGACATAATTGGCTGTCCATTGTTTCCAGCCAAGCCACCCTCCTCGTTATAAATGGGGGACACAGTGATTACCTTCTTCCATTCAGATGATCAGTTAGTAGCCTGCCTTCTGGTGTTTGTCTGGTTGATCTCCAATTTTCTAAGCAGCTCCCAGATGACTTTGGAGGAATTCCTTCATGGTCAAATTGTTCCATTACCATCTACTTTCCCCTTGGTCCGCCCTCAAAATGGAACTTCATGATTGGATTTGTCAACTTGGCCTTGGGTTCTGTTCATGACGTTGAATCAGTATCCATATTAGTTCCCAAATTTAGACGCCGCCCCCACGCCAGAGTTGGTGTGCTCCAGCACATTTGTCTTTGAGATTTCTTCAGTGTCTGCAGAAATGACAATATATGCCAATAAACAGAATTCCGCCTACTTTTTATTACTCTGAAAATTAGTATCTGGACTCACCAGGTGTTCTTCAAGGCCTTGGTTGACTTTGGAGCAGCGGGTAACTTCATGAGTCTGGAGTTGGCCCAGAAGCTTGATCTAGACCTGTACTTGGGGAAAGCGGTGTTGGTCGCCTCATCAGCCTCCAAGCCATCCTAAAAAGTACAGAGCCCATTATCCTTCTTGGTTTACCGGTTTAGTTTTTGTTATTGCTTCTCAGCGATGCCTAACCTTGTGTTTCCAGTGATTCTGGGTGTGATTGGTGGCTTCAGCAGCATGTGAGTATCCATTTGGAATCTAACATGCTGTCGTTTTTTTGAATGATCAGGTGGAGGATGAGTTTCCCTTACTGGATACCCTTACCAAAGCTAAAGGCCATGGATTGGGTACAGCCTCATATATATACATAGGTCTTCCGCCAGATTTTCCCACTGCGTTGATGGGCTATCAGAGAATCTTTGACTCCAACAAGGCTGACCCGCTTTCCCCCACATATGTAATTTGATTTGAATTTTTGGACAACAGTGGAGGTGGTGATCATAAATTGTCTACTGTACCCGCATACCATGGAGGAGGAGGCTGCCCTTGATGCATGGTTGGATGTCATGTTAAAGAAGGGTTGGTTGTTCAAAGAACCTCCCAGTTACTTCTCCAATTATCTTTGCCAAGAAGGCAGATGGTTCTCTTTGTCTCTGAGTAGATTATGGGCACCTCAACAATATCACAGTCCATTATACTTAACCACTGCCATTGGAACAGACAATTAACCAAGTGATTACCAAGTTTTACGTGTTCTCAAGTCTTGATCTAGTTAACGCCTTTAATCAAGTTTGGGTGACAGAAGGGCAGGAATGGCTTACCACTATCCGGACAAGATGAGGCATATTTAAATTTTGAGTGATGCCTTTCAGACTTAAGAATGCACCTGAAACTTTCCAAAGGATGATTAATAGTGTACTGGGTGATCTACAGTTCAACTGCGCGGTTGCATATATCAATGTATCCTGGTACACTCCCCTACTCCCAAACAGCATGCAAAGGAGTTGGAGGCGGTAGTGGCTGTTTTTCATAAGGCGGGTCTGTTCGTCAAACCATCAAAATGTGAATTCTATCAGGAGGAAAGAAAATTGTTGGGTAACCTTGTCTTAAACGATGGGTATGACATCCCGCCCAGCAAACTGGATGCCATCCACAAATGGCCAACTCCAACAACCCAAAAGCAATTGTGAAGCTTCTTGGGCACCATCATATTCTTGAAAAGTTCTCCTCATGCTCTCACAGCTGGCTGCCCCTCTCCATCCGCTCATGGGCAAGAACGTTCCATTTTGATGGAAACCCAAGTACCAGCTAGCATTTGATTCAATTAAGGAAGTAATTTTGTCACCCCTCATTCTTAAGCACACGGATTCCTCCAAACCCTATATTGTAGCATGTGATGCATCCTCCGCTGTGGAAGGGGCTGTCTTTCTCCAAAAGCACAATGGGTTAGAACACCTGGTCACTTATTTTTCTCACAAGTTCTCTTCCACAGAGCAATCCTGGGACATCTACAGCAAGGAGATGGCAGCCGTGGCGTGGGCCTTGACCCACTGGCAATACTCTTTCAGGGCGCTCAGCATGAGTTGACTGTGTAAACCAACCACTAAGCTCTTCTTTATTTCTGTAAGCCACAGAAGTTGGAAACCAGCAGGCCAAACCTACCAGGATTTGTGCAGCTTTAACTTCAAATAAGAGTTTGTGACAGGAGGTTAGATGTTCTCCCTGGTTTTTAAGCTGTAACCCCGCACATTGTCCAGCTGACTCAGATAAGGCGGATCTCAGACCCAGTCATTACTACACTCAAATCTTGGCCCTTGTTACTCCCACAGAATTGGCAGCCTATCTCGCTCCAGACACGCCTTTGATTTCGCAGGTCTTAGCAGCACAGGCAGCATGTGCGGAAGGGGTGGAACTTTTGGAGCAGTTGTCCCTCCCTTCCTCCAAGAATTACCACTATTCTCTAAATGAGGGGATCATCCAATTTCGGTCTCAGGTTTGGGTTCCTCCTCTTCTATGAGCCAAAGTAATTTAGGCTCATCACAATCCTACCGCAGTTGGTCATCCAGAATATAAGAAGTGAATTGATTGAATCAAGTGTACCTATAATTGCCTGGGCTTGTTATAGAATATCCCAGCATGGATCGCGGATTGTATAACTTGTACATAGGCCTAATTAGACTGGTCTGGTAGGAATGATCTCTTACATCCCTTGCAGCAGGCAGAGGGCCCATGGACATTGGTTCTGCTGATTTTATTGTTCAGCTCCCAGCTCCAAGGGGTTTACAGTGGTTATGGTGGTTGTAGATCGCTTCACTAAATGCTCCTTATTTTATCCCATGCTCTTTCTCCATCACTTACAGAGAAACTTACCGCCTGTTTGCATGCCATGCTTTACAATTTTTGTCTCTTGCAAGAAGTTATCAGTGACCGTGGGACCCAATTTATGGCGCACTTTTGGAATGAGCTCTTGGCAATCTTGGAGATTATGCCCTGTTGCTCCACTGCATACCATCCACAGTCAGATGGCCAAACTGAATGGGTCAATAAGATCTTAGAAAAGTATCTGCAGTGATATGTTGCTGCCGCTCAGGATACCTGAGCTGATGACTTTCCCTCACTCAGTTTGCGTATAATAATGGAACGCATGTTCCACTGGCTTTTCCCCATATGAAGCAATCTTAGGGTATAATCCTTCCTTTTTGATTAGCCAATGCCTTCACCCAGAGGCACTGGCTGCAGCCGACCAGGCTCAGCACATTTGGGCCACACAGTCCCAGGTTTGGGAGCATTTAATAAAGGCATAAGTGATTACAAACAGTTTGCAGATTGGAAGCGGCTCCTAGTGAATGAAATAAATGTGGGTTCACATACCATGCTCAACACGCACCATTTGCAGATGCAGGTGCCCTTGCATAATTTTTAAAATAAACGCTCAGGTCCCCATTTGGTGGAAGAAGACTTGGGAAATGGTGCCTTCTGTTTGAAACTTCCGCCCCAATGGAAGCAACATCCAGTCTTCCATGTCTCTCAGCTGTCCCCATTCAAGGGGCAATTCCATCATACCCAGAGCCATTGTGATCGAGAGCACAGAGAAGGCTGAAGTTGAGGACATCCTGGCCTCCTAAAAATCGCGCCATTCAATTCAGTATCTAGTTGCATGGAAAGGCTATCCATTCTACAAAAATAGCTGGGTCAGCCACAGGACTGTGCTTACTGCTTGCACCTTTTTAAGGCTTTCTATGCTACCCACTTGGATGCTCCCGTCCTCCCCCTAAATTGCTACGCTGATGGTGATCAAGTTGCTCAAGGCCCATAAGAATGTGCCCCTCTCCCAAGTCCCCAGTGGTGGCGCTCCCCTTTAAGAAAAGGGAAGGATAATGTAAGTATAGGAGAGCGTCCCCTATGCTTGGACTGAGTGGCGTTTCCTTTTTCATCCAAAAAAGGTCTGAAAAATCCAGCCACCCCCTTGTCTCCTAGGGCGACCTCACCCATGTGGTGAATGAACAATGGATAACAGCTTACCCTCTAAGGACCCTGACACCCGTCCCAGTATTAACTTTGGACGTATTATACAACAAATTGAGGGGATTTATGCTGAGCTATCAGAAAGTTAACATTCTCTCAGGATTAAAGGTTCAATTAAAGTTGAGTCAACGAGCCTTCAGCATCAAGGCCTAAAAGCTCCAAAACCTTGGCAACAAAGCCCAATGGGAGTGTACTTTTGGAAAACAAAGCATCTAGTGTCAAATCTTTAACAAAGCTCACTAATGGCATCAGGCCATTGGGAAATGTTGCTGACATATTGAAAACCTCCCCAGAAAAATCAAAATCTTTGTACTATATTTCTTGCTTGGTCAAACGGACGCTTAAGTGACCAAGTGTGGGAAGTTTGTGCGCCCCAAACCAGTTTCTGATCTCTTGGGACCGCCCCTATGTGGGGTGGCCTTGGGGTACTGCTACCCATCAGGAGATATGCCATTGCTCCAGTTGTTGGAACCACAGAAAATATACAATTTGGGCATCCATGGACTAACTGACAGCTAACTTGGCCCACCACCAATAATTTCAAAATCAGTTAAATTTATTTTTTATCCCTCCTCAACTGAAGTTTAATAGGTTAGGTCAAATCTCAAGGCCCCAATCCCACGTTTTCCCAAGCTATTCCACAGATTGATCATCTATTTAAGCATTCATAACTCACTGAGAAAAGTAATGATTATTTTCTTATTTTGATTATAATAGAAATTTTCACTCGCTCAAATTTATTTATTAAGTTTAAAACTTTTCTTTGCTGAACCTCTGTGACATCTGCAAGGTGGACCCACAACCCCGCATATTGACTGGGTTGACCCAGACATATTTTTAACAATTATTTGTGTTGTAGGCACTTGAGCCTATCATATCAAGGCCTTTATGTACCTTTCCCCAGTCTTTTGACCCCCTATGCCCAAGCCCATTTGCCTTGATGCTGCAACAGCTTTGTCCCTCAGCAGATTGTTTTTTCACATTTGTGGCCCATCAGCACTCCGTTGCTACTTATCTCCCAGCATATTCAAACGTCGTTTGAGAAGCAATGCCCCTGGCATTCTGGATCGCCTTTTGGGGCTTTTGCATCCTGACTGGCAGGCCAGTCTAAACTTTATCTGACGTCTCCCTGACACCCACATTGTAACTACCTTGGAGGAAGAGATATCGTTAGCTAGCCAAGTGTAACATCAACTGTCTTTAGCGCTCACAAGAAAAGTTCCGCATTCTTAGCATGGCCTCCATAAACAAAGCACCTCCTCTCCCATGAGAACCTGCAAGCATGGAATTCCAACGCCTGCACTAGAGGCATCCAGTCTCTTAATAGGAACCCCCATGAACTGCATCATTGAAGAGGCAGAGCAACCTTACAACCTGCATCCCTCTCGCACATCATATGAAGTTGAATTAAAATTGTCAATTACTTACACTTATTTGGTTTTCCCATCTACCACCAATATAAAAACCGTAATGGCAAGATCACCATAGAAGCTGACAACGCTTTAGTTGGCACTAAAGCTGAGGACTAATCATTGATCTTGCCCTGGGTAGTTGGCTTGACCTTCTAAATGCATCAAATAGGAACGTTAAATTTCTGACACTTAAAAGTCCTCATGTATCTGAGTAGTCCTATGACAAGTTGCCCTCCTCCAAGCCCATCATAGATTTGAGGAGCGTTTCTATGCCTTAGAGAATCTGCCTTGCTCAATCATCTTAAAATTAGGGAGTGGCAACAGTATTCCCTATATGTTATGATGAAAAGCGGTCTATTGCTCTATATCCTGAAGAGAAACAATCTGTTAGACAGGGCTTCTTCTCTGCACCAAATAAGTGCCCAATCCTAGGGAAATCACCAAGAACCATTAAATCTGAACCTCCCACTAGAGTTCCAACACTTCTCTCATTTGTTTGATCCCTCTACGTTTGGCTTTGTCCACCTCGAGTCCTTTTACATTCTCATTCAAATTTAAGGAGGGTGCGGAACTCCATAAGGGGTGTGCTATATACCCACTAAGTAAAAGGCTAAAGACTCCCTCGATGTATATGTAAAGGACATTCTTATGCGCGACCTCATCTGGACCTCAAAGTATTCAGTGGTCTCCCCTATGCTCTTGGTCCCAAAAGCAATTGGAGAGCTTTGACCATATGTGGACTTCTTCTGACTCAATACAGCCATTGAGATGGATCCCTACCCTATGCCATTCATGGAGGACATCTCCCCTATGATTGTAAAAAGGAAGTTATTCTACAAGATGGTCCACATCAACTCCTTCCATCAAATCCTAGACATGCTAAGCATCAGCAGTACATGGCCTTCAAGTGTCACACAGGGGTCTATCAATACAAGGTGATGCCATTCAGACTACATAATGCTCCCACGGTATATCAAAACTGGATAGACCAAGCGTTAGGCGAGCTTGTGGGAATGTGCTGCGTTGCATATATGGATGACATCCTTGTATTATCAGAGACTTGGTAATAGCATGACAAAGACGCCAAAAGGGTTCTCCAGGCAATTCCAAAGTTAAAATTGAAGTTGAAGCCCTCTAATATGAGTATTTCAAGTACTACATCTCATTATTAGGCATCGTCGTCTTCAAGGAAGGCATGAATATCTGCCTTGACAAGCTGTCAGCTATCTAGGTCTGGGCTCCTCCTATGGACAAGATTGTGTTTGCAGTTTTCTTGGCATAATCATTTTTCTCCGTTGTTTTACTAATAATCTCTCCTCAATTGCCATTACTTGACCCATTTCACAGGCCAGGTTCCATTCACCTGGGGAGAGGAAGAAAAGGCAGCATTTCAAGCAGTAAATAAGAGCCTATGTTCCACGTCTATCCTGGTCCACACTCGCCATAACCATTCCTTCATTGTTGGGATAGATGCCTCCAACTTCAATTTGGGGCTATTTACTTATGGGAGGGTGAGATTGGTCTGAAACACCCTGTGTACGCTTTTTGTTTCAAAATGCTCCCAGATCAGACCAACTACCCAGTGTATAACAAAGAACTCCACACCATCACTGCCACATTAAACAAATGTTACCACCACCTGCTGTACGCCCACCATCCCTGTTTTATAAGAACATATCACCGCGCTCTGGGGTTCCATAAAAGAACCTGTAAAATGTACCAGAGACAATCCCGCTATCAACAGGAACTTATACAATACAACTTAACTACCAAGTACAAGCCTAAAAATTTGAACTTGATCCCTTAACTCCTCAGCTGTGACCCTCACTTAGCTTTCATTTCGCACTTAATTAAATGAATTCAATATTGCAACCATGCTTCCCTCCAATTTTTTCGCTATGATCCAAGGCAATCCTAAAAGCTTCATGTGGACGATATGGGAATGCTTAATATTGCAGCAAACTGGTTAAGAGCTAAAATAGGTCTCATAAAAGGCTCCGCTAATGAGGCGCATAAAAGATTCTCAGTTAAGAAAGTAAAAATCCTAAACTAAGGGAAGATCTGGGTACCTTCCACGAAGGTGCAAAAAATATATACTTATCCTACTCAACCACCAACTAGCTGGATACACTGGCATTGGAAAGACTGAGAACATAATCAAGAAGTTTTACACATGGCCAGTATTGTACCCTGTGGTAAAACGCATCTCTAAGTGCCTGACCTGCGCTATATCCAAACTTTTGTGTTTTGAGCCCCAGGGGGAACTTATGACTCTTTAAATTACTGTTAGGCACTGGACTTCTATCAGCGTAGATTTCATCACCTTTTGCCATTGTCAAATGGATATAATGCAATCATAATGGTTGTTGGGATTTTTCCCCATATTCCCAGCCTGCTAGATTACCAGGAATCGCTAGCGGATAATTCCCTAAGGCGAAGTGAATTGGAAATCAGTTGGCCCAAGTTTTGGAGTAACTAAAAATGGGGGATTTTGGGATATTTGCCTGGTCATATCTGTTGGGGATCAATCCAGACAGATACTTAAGATCTCATTGGGCAGAGTTGCTGACAAAATAGGGGCATTTGATAGTGATTTGATATCAGGGGTACTAATTGGGATTTGTCAGGTTTCACCACCAACTGATTGGGAATGAATAGCAAGTTGCAAGGCGAGTGATGCCACCTGCAACTAGTGAATCAATCAGTTGGTGCATAACCCGCCTTAATGGGTAATAAGTCCCATTACCTAAGTCAGTCGCTAGCCAAATATAGTTGGTTCACTTGGATTGAGAGGAAAACGTTAGGGGGCGTTTTCTGACTCTTTCCATTTAGCTCTTGAGGATGTCCAATAATGGAATCCTAGCCAGGATGGGGAAGACCATTGCTGCTGAGATGAAGATGGGTGATTCAATGGCAATGTCTGCCATTTCATTGAAGAAGTTTTAACCAAGGGTTAGATGACCGATTCCCACTATAAATTCCCTAGGATTCACTTATAATAAAAAACAGATAATAAAACAGTACACACGAGATCATTATTTAGTAAAGAAGTTCTATATTGTTCATCCAGTATATAGTTTAAGTAGTAAACTATTATCATCTTTCAATTGTGCTATTCTTCTCAAGGATATTATTGCTGTGTGCAATAATTGGAAGACTCTTAGAGAAAAGAGTAAAGATCTAAGCGGAGATCTAGAGAAGAAGGAGACACTATCAGGGATTTCTGCTGACTGTGTGTTGGACCAGAGACTGTCACCAGGGTATCTCAGCGAAGATTGGGTTGGACAGAACGAGGGAACGAATCCCTAATCATGACGTCTTAAGTATTTAATTGGAAATGATGGCCAAGCGTTGGGACGAGATATAAGAATTCATACTCAACTACAGATAATAGTCGTCATACTATTATCAAATGATAATCTATTATACTATACAACGCAGATGAAGTGCACAAGAAAACTGAACCTGTGCAGTAAAAAGATATATTAGGGTTTTTTGCCAATAATAACCCAACTAGTAAATTTTTATAATGGTAGTATAATGACTCAACGTGTACGCGGAATATTTTTATCCTATACCTCACGCATCACCTCAAAGAATTTGGCAAAATGTTTAAGGAGATATTTTAAGGAATGGCCTACCTAATGAAGTTGTATCAGACTGTGGACCCCAAGTTATTTTGCGCTTCTGGGACCATCTCTTTTCCAACTTAGGCATCAAGCCCTATCTCTCCTCCGCCTACCATACCTATCAAATGGCAAAACAGAAAGAGTTGATAAGACTTTAGAGCTTTACCTTCAATGTTACATCCCAGACCAGCAGAAACTTGGACCTCCTAGCCTTTTCTCGCTCAGTTTGTTTACAACAACCATTATCACTCATCATTAAAATTTTTTTATTGAGGCATGCTGACCAGGGGATAAACATACCGATTCAAAGCAAAAGCCCAAAATAAACAGACGACCAAACAAAAGAAAATAAAATAAAATCTATAACCAGGCAGGGAGTGGAGTACCGCTAGCACACCATGGCAGAGGGGGAGGGAAGGTAAGGCAGCTCTTCTTTAGGCTTATCTTTCTGGAAAGGCTCATATTAGCTGTAGAAGTGGACAAATTCAGAGATTAAGGGCGTTGGGACATCGGCGTGTTGGGTATGGAGGAAGTTTTAACATTATTTACCTACCTCAAGGTCAGCTTGGAAGACATCCTCAGCTATATATTCAACATGATGTTCCACCTGGATTTGGGCATCTGGGAGTTGGTCAAGCTGGCGACTTTTGCCAGGTAAATTTAAGTGTTAGGTAAAATGTTGCTAGTTTTGCAACATGCATGACAGCGTCATCAGCAACATTGGCCAATTTAGTGATTTCCTCCCGTGCTACTTTGGGGAAATCAAGGGGGATATTAATTGTGCTCTACCCTTTAGTGAACTGAGCCGTTGATTGTACCATAGATTTGTGGAGTTGGTGGCATTGGTTTGAGGCCACCGCTGATAAGGCAAGCTGGTGGTCACTTTGGAATGGGATGGCATTGTTTATATAAGCATAACATCTGGGTGAGGAAGTTTTGTCAAAATCAGAGGTATAAAATTCAAAACAATCAGATCCAACTAGGCTTTCTTAACCAGATTCGTCACCCTTATTCATATTAGTTTTACCTAATTCACCAATCTCATCCAAGAGGACCCAAAGATTTTGGTTCAAGATAATAGGGATGTAGAATTTGGGTGGGTATCAGCCAAATGGGTTGCTTGGGTGCAAATGGTGGCCCAAGCCTGACTTTGATTGGTTAGGTTGAGCCCAGGTTGTGAGTGTGGCTGGATGTTTTGGTGGGTGCTTTCCCACATTGGCTCAATATGCAAGAATATTGGGTGGGAGGGGGTAACGAAAGGCCCCATTTAGACGTCGCTTTAATGGGTTCTGACATTGTAACTAGTGAATCGGCATAAGGCCATGATTGTTTAAAGTGGCCAAGTTTAAAACAAATGGGACAAATCTGCCAACCACTATCAACATGAGCCCATAAGAAATGCTCTGGTGACGCAGCAATGTGAGCATGCAGGGGTATTTTTTGGGCATTGACAGGATGGTGTGGGATGATGGTGGCAGTGGCTCAAGGGGCATCCAGGCGCTCCACACCCAAAGGAATGGTGAAGACAAGGTTAGGCTGAGTGTCATAAGCCAAAAACCCTAACATCAACTTATTGTATAAAATTTGGGGTGGGAGATGTGAAGGGAGGTTGGCAAATGACACCATCTTTGTGGTGTCATCAGGGAGACAAGTTCAGGTAGTGGGAATGGGGGTATTTTTGTAAAATAGAGGAGTCAATACCGACGCTGCAGCACACTTCTCTGTTTGGAATCCTATATGAAAATAGCCTTAAAATGGAGGAAATTGACAAAGCCAGTTGGCGCAAGACAACAGTGGTAAGCCCAATTATTGCATTGTTGGCATATGGGAGATAACGCCCATAGTTGACTCAGAGGCAAAATTGGATGGTGGATCTGGGAAGGGTGAAAGGATGTTGGTGAGTTGGTTGGGTGTGCACAAGGTGAAGCGCTAAGTCCTGTGAGGGACAAATCAGCCAGTAGAGTTTGGTTGGCTATTTGATCCTGTCCAATTTCCCTGCAGGACAGAAAACGCTGAGAGGTGGATAACCGCTACCCCACACTGGAGCATCAGGGAGCGGATCTGAGGACATCAATTGGGAAATGGACTTGTCTAGACGGTGGTAGATTTTTTTATTTTTTTTTGTAACATCTCTTAAAAGTGGGGTCAAGAAGAAAGAAAATTTCATTTTCATCCATTGATATATCGCTATTTTTGCTAACCATGGACAACGCCCCTTGATTTGAAGGACAACCTGATGGAGCAGTTCCCAACACCGATGACCTAGTAACAAACATCCAGTCAAACCTCGCCTACCTGAAGACTCATGTCAACAAGGCTGTGCAAGACCAGATGGTTATGGCTGACACTTGTGGTTAGTATCCTCCTGCCTACAAGGAAGGCAATGTTGAGAATTTAACCGGATTATGCTTTTCCCAATATGTTCCAATACTAGTGAATTAGTCAGGGATGATTCCTAATATTATCAATTAGTGTCAATGACTTTTTAAAATTCCGTAGAGGAAGCTCCAACTTAGCATTCAATTATTTGGAGATATGTTGATGACTTTTTATCTCCCGTGGAGTAAGCTCCAAATTAAAATTTATGATTAATTTGATGATTACAATTCCATGGGTTATTGAAGAAGATACTTGATAGTTTAGTTTAGTTTACTGGCTTGAGGGAATGATCGCCTACACTTGAAAATTTAGCAAGGGAAGTTTCAATCTATATCATGTTAAATGCTGAAACTGGGTAATACAAGCTATTATCTGGTGCCTGATGCTGATGATTTTAATAGGTGGGCACTAAGCTGCCACAAAAGACCTATATATATTAAATTATTTCCTTGATAAAACTATCTTGTTCTTGGCTGTAATAGATCTTACTAGAAATTGGTTTAGTTATTTTATGACGGAAGTGCCTAAATACTAAAATTAATCAAAGTCTAATTTTAGCTAAACTGTTACTGGATCAGATTTGTGCTTCCTGTTATAATATAAAAAAGTTGTATCAGTTTAGAAATAAACCCATATGAACCTGTACAGTGACCGCGTTTCAACAAGTGGTGTTAACTACAAGGATTTTTTTTGGGTGACGATGTTTGTAAGAAAGGAGTTAATAGAATTGAGAAGTAAACCAATGATTGAAGGGGAAGTAGCCTAGTTGGCCCTAGAGTGCAAAACTCCCAAAGGTGTGGAATTAAAATATGTTTGAATGTAATCTGCTGTAAATATGTTTGAGTCAATCCACTATCTCATTGAGCAGAAGAAAGGTGTTAAAGAAGAAGTCGCAAAGCTACAACTATTAGTCATTGACATAAAGACTCACAACTAAGCTAAAAGTTAAAGGGATTTGGACCGAGTTATTGGAACCTGAAGTTATGGATTTAGACTATATATACCTTAAACAAGGAGAAAAAATTAATGGGCCAAGTTGCCACAATGGAAGGTGCAGGATTAAGAAAGTTCAGACATAATTGAGGCATAAGATCAAGTTATGCTTTTAGGAAAAATCTTAACCAACAATGCCACAAAACTCCGCCAGATTACTAAAGAATTGGAGGATCTATGGCGGAGGTATCAAAAGCTGAAGGCATGGAAAACAAGTTGGAAGAAGTGGGAAAAGACAATCACCAATTGTTTATCCAAGTTAAAAGAAGACACCAGTCATTATCACGAGGATCCCAAAATGGATCTGTTTATTTCAGAGAAGGTTTCTCATTTGAGGATGACAATTCTTTGGAATTTAGTCACCAAACTCTAAGGAAGGCACCTGGAACCACTGCAGCTTAACCATTATGGCGCCCTACCTCTTCAGCAAAAGTCATCAGCTGAAGGGAAGAAATTGGCAATAATACCCCCAAGGCCATGGAATTTTGGTCAATTATAAAGCTGCTGGAGTTAAGGAGGAACAATATCACTGCATTTTCAAGCTGTTCAAGATGGCCATGGTGGGATGTGAGGATCACCAAAAGGCAGTTACCATGGTCAACTTTCAAAACACAGAGAGTCAGAATCTCATTTTACCCTGATTAACCGCCAGCGAGTGTACTTAAAGAGAAGTGAAGATTTCAATCATGAGGGAGTTTGGCAGCCTGGAGCATGTCACCAACCAAAACAGGAGTTTTTGGGCAACAGTTCTGAAAACATGAGTCCATCAAAGCCTTTGCTGACTAATTCTATCAGAAAACCCAGATACTGCTGGGTGGGATTGTTGACAGATATTGACGCTTAATTTGCAATGAAATCGGCACTGCAAGGACATAAGAAGCTAATTTGGGCCATGATCTCCGCTTTTAACATGGATATGAAGACAGCTCAAATTGGGGAAATTTCTGAAATTTGTGGGGCCACCTTTGATGACCTCAACAAGAGAATTGCAACGCCAGCACAGGTAATATGGGTTTATAAAGGGAAATTTTTAAAATAAACATTGAGTTGTAGCCAACCCTGAAGCTCAAGTTAGTTCATTAAAAAACTCTGAAAAAGTAACATAAGATATTATGTCATCTGTTACAAGTGTGGCAAGTATGGCCATATTTGCAGTTCTGCTACTATAAACCAGCCAAGGTCCATATGGTTGTTTCTGCTGATATGCAAATATCTTATTCAGGAAAAGATTGGATGAAGTAGGGGTGGATCAGTCTATCTCCGCCTTCTCTCACGTTCCCCCTGACCGAGCCAAACAACCATGTCAAGCATCTGGAATGAATGCGAGGATTTTGCAGTAACTGTTCACAAGAAAAGGCCGCTGATCCTGAAATGGTTGAAAAAGTGGCACGGCTGTATTTAAGCAAGCCTCAAGCCATGAAAGTAAACATGGAGGCTGATAGTACTTTAACAAAGCTAACATTTTGAAACTTATGGCCACCATCAAGGAGCAAGCCCTGAGGTAGCTGAACAACTTTCCAAATCCTCTAATTTAGCAAACAACGACGCCATCTCTTGAGTAAGCAATTTTTCTTCTTATTCTGATTAAGCTTATGCAAATATATTGGTAAATTGAGTAAAGGTTCAATCCATCATCAATTGTGGGGCTCCAACTAATATTATCTCTACAAAGTTAGTGAAGGAGGTAAGGCTTGCCCCTGATTTAGATCAATAATAAGGTTTACAGAATGGTGGGCCTGCATAACACTACTTAGCGGTGCATATAGCACCTTGCCTCTACAAATTGGATCCCTTCTTATCACCGCACCAGCCATAGTATTGCCTAATCAGAATTACTATATATTGATTGGTAACAACTTCATGTGACAGTATGGGGTCTTATGTGATTTTCTATATATTACCCTCAAAATCTTAGGAAAAAACCTCGCCATTGTTCTACAACCAAAAAGGGGATCAATGTCTGACTAAGTATAACAATTATATTATTCTGGTATATGTGGATGGGATCATACCATAAAGTACTGACAAACTGGAAAATGTTCCCAGAAAAAGCTGTTTCAAATTGAGGAATGTTGGAGAATTCCCTTGGGAGTGCAAACACCAAAGGTTTTAAATTCCAAGGAACAGTGCATCATTGGAACTGTCCTTACCTTGACCATTCCTGAATATCTGTATGGCGAAATCCACACACCTGGCAAAAAAGCAGCACTGAACACCATATAGCCCCTAAGACTTTATTTTCCAATCATGTTGAAATTCAGGTACTGGTACCAATCTCTTATATAGGCTAGTACAGATAGAAAAGAACCAAGTAGTGGCTTTTGTTACTTGAGTTTCTAATATGGAACTTTTATCTTTTCATGTCTTTAGTTAGTTAAAGGGAATATAATTACATGATGAAATGTAATCCAAGGCAATTATTATTGTGTTCAAGTAGGATAAATTGATTGGATCTCAGAAGAACAAAGAAACCACATACTTGAGCCATTTTAATATATTTTTGAACATTTTTGCAAGATGATTATGAACTTATTTGCGCTAAAGGTATAGTTCATATAGTTGATGTCAGAGGTCAACTGCTAATTTGTAAGTGACCAATATGAAGTTCAGGGGAAAGTGAGGCCATAGTTGCTGATAAAGTAGCTAAGTTACTTGATCATGGGTTGTTGGTCCCATCTTCAAGCCCTAGGGTGATTCCAATCTTAATTTAAAGAAAGAAAGATGGGTATATCTGACTTTTAATAGCCTAATGTTAGCTTAAAATAATTTTAAGAAGGTCTTAAACCCTCTTCTGCATATTGATAACGCTCTTGATTGCTTAGGATGGGCTCAATATTTTTCAGTGATGGATCTCATAATCAGGTACTGGAAAATTGACCTACCTAGAGAGGATCAAGTAAGATGCTCAATCATTACCAGAAATGTACTATATCAGCCAATGTAGTGCCCCAAGGTCTTTGTAATGTTCCAGTAACTTTAAAATGAGCAATAGATACCATGTTAGGCATTTTGAAGTTTTCATGCATTCTTGTATTTTTAGACAAAATCAATGTTTTCAGACAAACTTTTACAGATCACACTAAACATTTAGAAGAAGTTTTCAAAAAAATTAGCGGTGTCAAATATTAAGATAAAACCCCAGGAATTTCTTCTTCAATAATGAGATCAAATTTTTGGGTCTGTTGTCAATGCTAATGGGCTATGCTCTCAAAAACCCAAGGTGAGGAAATTTGTGCCTTGACCCAACTGTCAGTATTTCTGGTCGCATATGGTGCTCACATGGTGCGGGCTCAGAATCCTAACAAGGAGCAAGTGCAGGAGGCTCAGTCCATCGCCCTGCCCAAGAGAAAGGGGACCAAAGTACCCTAAGTTTTAAAACCTTAACCATAGTTGGAGAAGGAGCTTTTGAGAGTATTTTATATCAAATTAGTTATAGTAAAATACAGGGAATTATATTATTTATAAAAATATAGATGATAAGAGGTCTTCCACCCCTAGTGCAGGTTTTGAGTTTGAAACCTGTACTGGCTAGAAAACATTCTTGGTGTGGTATATTTGTCCTAAGGTTGACCCATCTCAAATAATTTTTAGATGATAAGAGGTGAGGTTTATTAGGGAAGCCTTACACTAGTCAAAGTGCTCATGCTGATAATGGGGCTAGAGACTTCACAAAAGGTCCTAAGTAAAAAAATAAGGTAGGGCAATTTAATACTTAGCTAACAAAACTCCTAGCATTGATTGCTGATTAACATAGTATTAGTACCGATGAATTATAAATAAACTAATGATCGATGATCCTCAGTTTGAGTTGCCAATCATCATAAAATCAAATTATTTGAAATGATAAAGATTATTAGGGTCATTCCATGACACTTCAGATTATATCAATCCAAGTTAATTGGGAGCACAATATGGCATTCATTAATAAATTAATATTGGCGAGTCATGACCCCTACTTGAGGCTTCACCCATTAAAGGGCAATGCCTGACAGAACACCTTTAGGCCTCGGCTGGGGGTCAAGAGCCATGCCAGGGATCATCAGATCGTTAGATATAATTTGGTAGGGCCGGAAGAAGCAGCTAAGTTTTGGGTGGCTGCAGTTTTTTGTAAAAACCTGTAGAAAGATTCAAACGTAGCAGGGTTAGTATGTTACAAAGGGTAATAGCGTGGAAAAACTGTGAGATCCGGTAAGAATAAATTTGGAGTTAAGCACCAGCAAGAAATCTAGTGGAAGAAAGCAACTAAATGCTTGGATGCTTAAGAGAGCATCAGAATTGGTTGCCAGCAATCAAGGGGCAGCGAGTGATGGAATGCACATCCAGCTTAGAAGATCATGAGCAGAGAGTGCTGGTAAGAACAGAAGTGCGCAAAGCAACTAAATGCTTGGCCTCATTTGTATAGCTTCAGAATTGTTGGCCGGGAAGAAGATAGGCGCTGGGGTTACTGAATGCCTAGCCTGTTTTGAAGATCATTGGCCTGTATGACCAATATTGTAAAAAACATTGGGGATTGGCCCTGGAAAAGTGTTTGGGTATCATTGGAATTGAGTTGCCAGTAAATAGTGAATTGGACCCACTTAATTATTTTAAGGAGATCAATATAAAAATAAAACTTTTTCCTTAAAATTATAAGTGGCGGAATAATCTTCACTCACTAGTTATAGAAACCTTACCATTTTTCAAGTAAAGTCCTAAGCAGGTAGTAAGTGGATTATCCTTGACGTTCAGTCGCCAGTAATCCTAAACAACCTCAGCATTAGATTGTTGATCTGTTGGAAACATAAATTTTAAAATTTAAATTGTTGACATCCTCAGCTTCAGTTGCCAGTGCCAAATTAGCAAATAAATCAATCAGGGAAGCAGCACCAACAATTCAAACTAGCTTAGCCCAAGTTAAAGGGGAACACAATTTGGAAATAATAATATAGACCTTTTTTTAGATCTATCTTTGGTGACAGTGGCTGGCAAAAACTAAAGCATCATCCGCATGGTTGGTTTAGGGGTAGGTGGTTCAAACCATCAATTAAGTTGGTTTAAGGTTACACCCCAGAGGGGGTCCTTAGCAGCAAGTGGCCTAGGGCCTGGTGGCAGGATCAGGAAGGTGCGATTGGGAGCTTGGCATTTGTTGTGAGGTTCTTATATTTTTACACCCTTCAGAATTGGCAGGGGAGAAGAGTAGGCTCAGGTTGGCCTGCGGGGATGAGTGATAGCTGAAGCAAATGAATGCCCACCCATTTTTTAAAAGATCATCAGCCATGAAAGCTGGCATCAGGTGGTAACCCTGGTAAGGTCTTCAGCGTTGGCAGCTGGCATTGGGGGTAAGCCCTCAAAAGAGCATCAGCGGCAGGGAAACTGAATGAATTGCCTTTTAGAAAGAACATCATCCACGAGGGCCAGAATTGGGGAATTTCCCCAGAAAATTTATAAAGATCATTGGAAGCTGATGCCAGCATTGGGTATTGGCCCCAGAAAGTGAGAAGCAGCTGAAAACAGAAGTAGCTCATCCCAATCTAATGGGGAGCAAACTTTAAAACTTTTAATCATATTAAATAATTATCAGGATGTCTTAATCAAGCTAATGAGCCGCTACATTAGAGATTTTTGTAATGGCTCAATCCAATCTAATGAGGAGCCCAAGTTAAAACATAGTTTATAAATTAGCTTAACTTAACTTAATGGTGAGCTAACCTTGAATCTCCCCTAAATCAAAATTAAAATGATATAGGCACTAAAATCAGGCGAGTTAATCAGCAGCCAACCCCAATTAACTAAATTGCTGATCTCAAGAATCCCACATGCAAACTTCATGCTTTTGAGATTTGGGGGAGAGGTTATTGATACTACCTCACATCTCTGATCAATGTCAGAGAAGAGGGAACAGAAATATGAAATTCGTTGTTACCTGAATTAACTGACAACGGTTTGGCACAGATAAGCAGTTGGCTCTAAAAACCGAGAAAGAACCAGTGGCTAGAGCCACCTCCTAGCTATACTCTCAATTGAGAGTGTTAATTATTACCCCCTTCAGAATTGGCAGATGGATTGGCAGTCTCAGGGTGTAATATATTGTGGAAGGTCCCTGGAAGATCATCAGCATTGTTGCAAGCATTAGGTATTGGCCTTAGAATGGTTGTCCAAGGCGGGGCAACTGTTTGCCTCACTTAAGTGAAAAAATCAGCCATGAGGGCTGGCAGCAGGGAAAGTCCCCAGAGAGTTCTTTGTCATATGATGCCATAATTGAGATTTTGCCCCAGAACTTGAGAAATGGCTGGTAGATGGAAGTAGTTTGACCCAATTGATTGGGAATCACACTTCAAGTTTTTTTTATCATTTTTGTTATTTGTAGGGGAGCTTTCTCAAATTAATGAGAAGCACGACTTGAAAACTATCAGAATGGCTCAACTCATATTTAGTGAGGAGCCTTGAATCTCCATTAAAATTAACAATATAATTTTTGACATTGAAATAAGGCAAGTTAACTGGCAGACAACCCCAATTAACTTAATGTCTAATTTCAAAGATTCTACATGCAAAAACTCATGATTTCAAGATTCAATGCAGAGGTTGTTGATACCACCTCTCATCTGAACAGTGTCAGATCAAATAAAACATGAATTTAGAATCCATTGTTGCCTGATTAAATTTGACAACAGTTCAGCGTGGGCAAGCAGTCAGCTTTTGTGGTCAAAAAAGATCCAGTGTCAATAAGCCACCTCATATTTTAATTTTAATTCATTGTGGGGAAAGCTGACCAGGGGATGGACACTTCCAAATGTAGACACAAAAGAAAACTAAACTTAGTAACAGGGAAGGCACCCCAGAGAAGCGATGCTATCTCTTGTTGCCAGCGGGAACGCCACTATGGGGAGGAGGAGGGAACGTGTAAAGGGGCCATAACCACAATTGAACACGTGTGGAGGAAAGGGTCCAAGATGATGAACCAAACTGGGAACCAGGAGGAGACCAGCTGACGGTGACGCGGTGGGAGGTACCCAAACATCCACGCCTGTAAGTGGTCCACCAATGGGACTGGAATCTGTGGACAGCTTCTGGGAGGGTGGGGTGGAGCCTGTGATGGCGTCCAAGACAATCATATAGATAGTCCACATGGCAATTGCGACCACCAGAGCATGGAGGGAGGGTGGAAGAGGGGATACCATGGATATAGCAAACATATCTCTTAACAGACTGAAGGGATGTGTTAGATCCTAGCCAAGCAGACGTTGAACTTCGCGCCATATCGATGTAGAGGTAGGGCACTTCTCCAGGCGGTGGAACAACGTTTCATACTGGCCATACAAGATGCAGGATGAGTGTAAAGCGTTAGAGCGCTCAGCTGTATGGTGCACCCACCTCAGGTAGCGCCACACATGGAAATGGATTTGAGGCTGCAACAGAGGGTGGTGTGCGTATTCCCAAATAGTCTTCTGGGTCTCAAGGGAATAAGGGATGTCCATCATGTCCAGGTAGTCCACCCTGGATAGGACATGGGGCCATGTGGGGATCAAGCCATCTTGAATGGGTAACCCCTGTACCTCCTGTGTGAACTGAGGAGAGGGGTGGCCTCTCTGGGCTGTATGTCCATTAATATGGATTCTCCACTCTGCGCTCCGCATGGAGAGGAGGATTCATTTGTAGTAGGTTTTAGTACCGTGAGGACCTGTGGCTGATGGGTGGGAAGCCAGATATTTCATCAAGGAGTGAGGGTTCGATGGATTTTTAAGGCCCAGGGCGCAGGAGAAGTTGGAGCAGGCTGCGCGGGACCAGTGTTGGGAGGGGAGCGTAGGGGCGGTGATGGCCACAATCCAGGTGCCCAGGTTTTTGGCAGCATGGGCTTTAAAGTTGAGCAAGCCCATGCCGCTATGACGATGAGGGCCAAACATGACCTCAAGCTTCACTGGCGGTGGGCGGCCTGACCATAGCCACCCTTGTATAAGGGCATACATAGATTTGAAAAAACCTGGGGAGAAGGTGATTGCGTGGGCTCTAAACCAGACTTTGGAGAGGAGCATAGAGTTGGCTAAAACAACCCTGCCAGTAAGGGAAGTAGGGTGGGCTCTGAGGGAGGCGATGCGCTTCATCACGCTGTCTAGAATATGACTTTCCACTACTGCTGAGGCATACCCGCCTGCCTCCACCCACGCGCCCAGATGGCGGACAGGCCCTATGGTAGGGCGTGGCACGAAGGTGAGCATAAGTGGGGCAGTGTGGGGTGAGCAGGGAAGGCGAGCACATGTGCGATCAGATGGGCCAGGCTGAGCACTGGTTGCTGGGGCCCAGCAGGTTCGATACTGACCAAGGAGGATGATTTTGGTTTTGGAAGCGTTCAGTGCAGCATTACTTACCCGGGAATACTCCTGGATGAGAGCTTCAAGTGCACGTGCATCTTTATTATTAGACACCCCAACCACACAGTCATTTGCAAACGCCATCATCTTGACTGGGGCTTGGCCTGGGGCATGGACCCCAGTGAGGCGGGCATTCACGTTTAACAAGTAGTGGGTCAAGGCTGAAGTTATATAAGAGTGGGATAAGGGGGTCCCCTTGGCGTAGGCCCCTTTGAGGGCGGACTACTTCCGTGAGGAAGCCAGGGCCACGCACTGCCATTGTTGCAGATTCTGTAAGCAGCATTACCCAGCTGATGAAACGAGGGGGCAAGTGGAATTTGTGGAGGCAGGCCCTGAAGTATTCCCAGGTTACTCTATCATAGGCCTTCTGTTGGTCCAAAAATACAAGTGCCTCAGAGGCCGTTCACTGGCATGCATTAACCACAGAGTGCACGTTGTCCCAAAAGTGACCTTCTGGGTATGAAACTGAATTGTTCTGGGGAGATGGTGGCAGAGGCTACAATCCCTAGATGGTTAGCCATGATTTTAGTTAAAATTTTTGTATCCATGTTAGTTAAAGAAATGGGGCGCCAGTTGAATAGGTCTAGCTTATCCTCTTTCTTAAAGAGTGTGATGTTGAAGGCCTCTTGCCCTCCTGGTAGGAGGCGCGTTTCCAAAAGGTTCCGGTTAAGAGAGGCAAGCAACAGTGGGGATAAATATTTAAAGTACTTCTTATAGAACTCATACAGAATGCCATCAGGGCCTGGGCATTTCCAATTTGGTACACTGCGGATGGTGGACCAGAGTTCATCTGGAGTAATAAAAAAAAAAAAATTCATTAACTCTGGATATCAGGAAACGGTGCGGATGTGCATGCTATCAAGAAATTGCGCCATTTCAGCTGGCTGAATTGGATCAGATCAGTACAACTCGGAGTAATACTTTTGTATTTTGATTGCCACTTTGGACGGCTTATCCGCGATGGAATTATCTGACCCCCGCACCTGTGTGCAGGCCATGCTCTGGCGTGGTGTGAAGAATTTTTTTAAAAAAAATAAGCGGAGCACATGCCACCCTCTGTAATGTGTTTGGCCCTGTACTGAGCACAAACCTGATGTTTGTGTTGCCTTTCAAGCGCATTGAGGTGGGCGGCTGCTTCTGCCCACTTCTGGCCCCAAGCAGGGCTGTAGCCCATGGCTGGGATGTTGGACTCCAGGTGTGCCAACTCTGCCAGAGCGCGTGAAATAATGGCTAATGTAGCTCTTGAGCGTCAGGAGGAGAGGTGGCGAGCATGGCGGATGGTATCCTTTTTGAAGGCTGACCATGTGGAAATTGGGTCCACGCAAAATGGTCTAATAAACTCTTTTGCCAAAGTTGCTGATTCCACCCAAGTGGAAAATCCTGGCGACGCAAGTTTTGGAGGGCGGAGTTTGCACCAATGTGGGGCCTTAGCCACTGTGACAGGTAGGTGGTAGGTTATCGGGACCAGCCGGTGGTTGGAGAATTCAATTTTTGTTGTTTGGAAGTGGGAAATGTGAGGATGGAATTTCGCCGGTGTAAGGATAAGGTCAATGCGGGTCATGGACCTTAATTGGCCATTGTGGATGTGGGGGCGCATCATGTTTTTAAGCAGCAGGGCTTGCTGTGGCAGCACATCCAATAACCCAAGGGTGGCCTTTAGAATGTGAAGTTCTACATGACCCTGGGGGGCGTGGGGGGAGGAAGGCTAATGGTCCATGGGTGTGTTTAGCCAACAGTTCATGTCACTGACTACGAAAGGGTCTGGGGGTAATGGGAGGGATTTGACCAATGAGAAAAATTCCCAACGCTCTTGTGCACAGATTGGGGCATAGATGTTGATAATAGCATGTGCTACGTCAGCCCACAAGAAAGTGACAATGAGGACTCGGCCATTGAGGAAGGATTGTGACAATAAAAATTTGAAAAAATTGTTTTTCCAAACTAGCACCCCACAGTGCTCTGACCAAAAGGATAGGGATGGGAGGAGCATGTTTTTCCAAGCATCCTCAGAACCTCATGGACAGTGGGACTCCTGGATGGCCAGGATATCCACGGGTAAATTTTTTTGTAAAAAATTCAGTTTCCTAGCCTGGGACAGCGAGGCCTTGAGTCCGGCGATATTCAACATCCCTAAAGTGAAGGTTTCCCCCATCGCACCTTGGGTGTGAGGGGGTGGGCACCCAGGCCCACCAGCCTCCTCTGGATCCCCATGGGCCTTCACAGTAGTGCAGGTGTTTGCAGCAACGCTATCAGTAGATTTGTTAATTTTAGCAGACAGGTTCACGTTGGCTTTTGCCTTCACTTTTTGTTTTTCTGCTGTCAAATAAATTTTTTTCAGTGCAGATGAGTTCAGTGCACTAACGTTTGGGGCAAAAAATTTTTTTTCAGGTAGGTTGGAGACCAAGTCAGTTTCAATTGGGGCTTGGCTGCAAATGTTGGGTGAGATTGAGTCACCCATCAGATCCTCAGATTGGGTGGCCCAATCAGCTTGGGCCTCCCAACCTGATTATTTGAAGGATTCCTGAGTTGCTTTTGCCGCGAAGGTTTCAATGTCCTCCTGGCGTTGGGAGTGGGGATAGTGGAGGTGACTTTGGCCGCTTCCTTGGCCGCGGCCCTGCGGGCCTGTTTGGCCTTCTTTCGCTCTTGAGGGAAGACAGGCTTTACTAGTAAGTAGCAGCCTTATGCTCCCCACGGGAAGGCCTCTTTGGTACTGGTGGTTGGTTCATAGTGCGCCTCCCCGTTGGCCATGACCGCTGAGGGGTGCTCTTGGAATGTGATGCCCTCCTTGGTGGGGCATGCATGTGCCTTATGGCTGAACGTGTCACAGTGGGTACAGTTGGGGGGTGCGCTGTCTACGGTTACCCAGAAAGGGTGGGTGGTATGCCCTTCGATATTAATATAAGTGGAGTGCGGGATCTGGGTTAGGTCCTTCACAATCTCCTCGGTTGGAGTCAGAACTGCAATAGCTTTGCCAGTGCACAGGTGTAGCATCAGCGTAAAGTGTTGCATCTTGAAGGATTGTGTTTCGCCATATATGGTGAGACCATCCTTCAGGTGCCGCTCCAGAATGGCACACTTGACTGTAGTGGGCAAAAAGTCGAATGTGAGGAAAATTTGGTTGGATTTTGTCCATCTGGTGTGCTTGGTTTTGACAACCCGCTGCCCTTCAGGGAGGTCGATCACAATGCACACTGCAGCAGCTTTGTCTGCTGCCTCCTTGTTTTTGAAACTGAGATCCAGCCAACTGCATGAAATGGAGTGAGATGTGACGTACACCACGGTCAGGAAATAAGTGTGCACATCCCCACAAAATTTTTCCCATAAAGCTGTTTGTTGGATATCCAGAAACACCCAGACTCCATATTCCACCAATGAGAGTCATTGAGAGTGCGGCGTGTTGATGTACTGGTTACATCGCGCCTGCCAAGTGAGGATTTCTGGGGAAATAATACCTGCCAGTTTTTTATTTTTATCTAATCCACCAGTTTCTCTGGGGCGTTTTTGAACGTTGGAGGTCGCAGGCCTACCACCTGTGCCTCTTACCTTACTTGCCCAACTGCTCCCTGACATGGGCGCAGACTAATCTCCTCTGTGAGATTATCAAACTAAATTCAGACTTAAATTAAATAATTTGCAAAAGTGATTGCAAGAGAGAGAAAAGTAAGCCACCTCATATTTAAACACTCAGGTAAGATAGTTACTTTTCATCCCCTTTAAAATGGTTATGGGGATAGGCAGGCCCAGGGTGGCTTCACCAGTTGCAGCGGAGCAATTCAATTCATGATTTAATTAAGAAGGTCATTGGCAATGCTTGTCAGCATCAGGGAAGGCCCCAGAAATGTCTTCAGTGCTGATTGCTGGCATCCGGGATCAGCCCTGGAAAGAGCATTGGAAGCAGGGCAAGAATGCCTCGCCTATTAGATAGAACTTCAGCCATGAGGACTGGCATCAGGGGGTGACCCTAGAAGATGCTGGGGGGTTCATGCATAAAATGGGGTCAGATTGGTTAACCAAAAGTTGTAACTTAACCTTTGCTAGGTTCAGCGGTTTACTAGATAAACATGATTTAGTAATTGGGGGTTTGGCAGGTCTGAGCGTTAGTGGCCTCAATCTCTCTTGCAAAGCTCCTTGGGAGCTTGGCCCTGTGCAAAAGTGATAACCCTTCTCCAGGTGAAGGTGGAACTTAGGGGTATACAGGGGCCCCTTGTAGTGAGCACCAATGTCAGGATTTCTGGCCGCTTAGGCTGCTCACATAGTGCGGACTTAGAATCCCAACAAGGGGCAGGTGCGGGTGGCTCAGTCCATTGTCCTGCCCAAGAGAACGAGGTTCAATGTTTCCCTAAGTTTCCAACCTCAATCCTAATTGAAGAAGGGTTTTTTGAGTAAATTTATATTAAATTTAAATTATAGTAAAATAAATGTAATTATATTAGTTATAATAATATAGGTGATATGAGGTGAGGTTTATTAGTAAAAGCCTTACAGTAATTAAAGTGCTCTGGCTGATAATGGGGTGAGAGAATTCACGAAAGGTCCCAAGGAAAAACGCTAAGCTAGGGCAGTTTAATAATTAGCTAATGAAACTCTTGCATTGATTGCAAACTAACATCCATATACTAATACGTGAAGAGAAAACTTTTTACCCCTTATAAAGTATATTGCGCGCATGGAGGAGTGTGAGCTTTGGCATACTTAAAGTTATATGGAAAAGGTTTGCATAAAGCTAAAATTTTATATATAATGTGTGTTATAAATTCATTAAATTAAGTAAATCATTTAATTTGATAGCTTTATAAGGTTTTTGATAAGTGGTTGGTAGTCTTTGGCTGGTTTATAAGTTCACCAAATGTTTTTGCTGAGTGGTAGTTCACTTTTTGGGCGATAAAAGGGCTCAATAGTTTTAGGTAAGTGATTGATGGTTTAATTTGACAGGCTTAATTAATTTAGGATAAGTGGTTGGAGGTTGGAATATTTGATAGGTTTAATAATTACTGAACTTATTGATGGCTATCTACCAATATAAAAACTAAAATAATCTATAATTATCTAGTAAGTTATAAACACCATAGCAGAGCATGGGTATCTGGAACAGTAATAATAAATACAGAAGATTTATAAATAATTAATAATTGATGATCCTTGGCTTGAGTCGCCGTTCATCATAAAACTTGAATCATTTAAAATAATAATAATTATTTAGGACGATCCCTGACACTTCAGATTAGCTCAACCCAAGCTAATGGGGAGCACAATATGAAATTTTTCAAAAACTAATATTGGTGGTCTCAACCCCTAGTTGAGGCTTCACTCATTGAGGAAATACCTGACATCAACTGAAAAGCATTTGTGATGTGCAGTATTTTTTAGAATGGTCAGCTATAATCACCAATTCATTAAGAACTTTGTTTTTATATCTGAGCCAATTTTTAAGTCGTTAAAGGATCTAAAAAATTTCATATGGAATAAGGAAGCCCAGGACTCCTTTGACACCCTTAGGGAGTACCTGATGATGGAACCAGTATTGTAATATCCCAGTTTTGACTGACCTTTCATATTAAACTGATGCATAATTGATGGCAGTCAGTGAAATATTGAGTCAGGTAGACAAAATGGAAATGAACAATCCATAGAATATGAAAGCATACCCTGAGTAATCAAGGAAAAAACTATGCCATGAATAAGTGGGATTACCTTGCGGTAATATGCGCCCATAAGCAGTTCAAAGTCTTTATATACAAAGGCACTTTACAGTTGTGATTGGCTATTCCTTATTGGGAGGCTTGATAATTTAAAGAGCCTGAAGGGAGGTTGGCCTGATAGTCTCTAAAGTTACAAGCATATGATTATAAGATTGTACATTGAGTGGGGAACACAAATCAACATGCTGATGGATTCTTAAGGTTATCCACCGTTATAGTGTTGCATAATGAAGTTGATATGTTCTATGAAAAGATACATATTGGGGTTATTGGAGACCAGACACCAAATATTCAGCAAGCACTAAACCAAGTGAATGAAAACTCGAAGATCATCAAGGGTCAACGGTTTAAAGTAGCTGGGGAAAATCCTTATTGTTTTCTTGGCTGTCCAAGCGCATTGCGTTTATAAATGTGGCACATAATGTAACCAGACATGGGGCCTATAGTAAACTTTGGAACAGGTTGAATGGGAGTACTATTTGGAAATCCTTTAATTTTGATGTTGTATATATTGGTTGTTGTGCAACGTGTCAACCATATAAGCCCTTTAAGAAAGCCACTACTTTACAGCTAGTAGAGCCTGGATTTACATGGAATACTGTATCCATCGATATAAAAGGCAATTGACCTTTAGTACTGAGAGGAGCTAATATGTCATTATAGCAATCAATTACCTAACTCGTTGGTAGAGATGTGAGATATAGCTAAAGCAGATGCCAGCAGTACTGCTAAGTTCATAATGGAGTATTTAATTTATTGCTATGCTTCTCTCAGGTTACTTTAAAAATTAATGGCAACAACCTTACCATGCATATCATTTCAAAAATTAAACAAGTTAATGGGAATACAAGGAATACTGACGATGCCCTACCATACAGAGAACAATATGACTCTTGAAAGGTAGATGTTGCACTGGCTGCTACCTTGAAGAAGCTTGTCACTGGGAAATCTTCCAGCTTAGTAACATATTTGTCAGTGACAACTTTTGCCTATGATTTAAGTTATCATTTGATAATGGGAAAATCCCATTTTGAATTGCTTTATAGACGTTGGGCTGTATTTCCCCCAATTTTATATTCTGCACTGGAACTGATTCTGGTAATGAAACCTCTACAATATTTGAAAAACTTGACTAAAGTTCTGATAGGTTTACAGTCCTCTGCCTATGCTAATACTCTCAAGCGGAAGCTTAAGTTAAAGAATTTACAGATGTCAAATAGACAGCTCTCCCGAGCTTTGAAATTGGCAAAGGAGTTAACTATTGTGATACACATGGCTTTGGATGACGAAAATAATTATACAAGCTAATGGTTGGTCCTTTAGAGGTCATCAGTAAGTTGGCATTAAAGCCTACACAATCAAGGACCTCTATGATGGTTGTATCGTAAATAGAATGCATGCTAAGTTCTTATGAACATGTAAATAACTATCCATATGGTCAGGATCATTTTGTTATTTTTATATACCTAATTATACCATTATCCAGATGTCTATTTAACGTTTTCAAACGGCTTATTTCCATCAAGTACTTTGGCAATAATTACCAATCACTTCTTTTTGGGGCTCTGTCATTATTTTCACGGCTAACAATGCCACTAATTGTTAATACCTTGCTTTATGTTTTGGTAACATACACCGCTGATTAATTTTCAGTCACCTCTAGGATAGGGGGTGTGGGCAAAGTTATTTGCTTTGTTAGACATGTTGGAAGAAGATAATCTGGTTATAGGGGGTGTGTTGGACTTTAACCAGATTAAGCTTTTCCCAATATGTTCTGATATGAGTGAATTAGTCAAGGATGATCCCTGATATAATCATTAAGTTTTAATAGCTTTTAGACTTCCATGGATGAAGATCCAACTTTGCATCTAATCATTCAGAACTTTATTGATGACTTTTATAGCTCCAGAGAAGGGAGCTCTGAATTAGCATCTACCTTTAGTTTGATCATTAAACTTCATGGGTTATTGGGGAGAAAATCTGATAGTTTAATTTAATTTACTGGCTTGAGGGAATGATCGTCTACACTTGGAATTGAGCTAATGAAAGCTCCAACCTATACCACGTTGAATGCTGCAGCTGGATAAATAAAAACTATTCTCTGGTGACTGATGCTGATTATTCTAATAGGTGGGCAATAGGTTGCCAGGAACGCCCTATATATGAAATTATTCCTCAATAAAATTTTCTTGTTTTTGGTTGTACTAAATCTTACTAGTAATTGATTTAGATATTGTATGACGAAAGTATCTAAATACTAAATTAAACAAAGGTCAAGTTTTTGTTGAGCCATTATTGGCTCAGATTTGTGCTTCCTGTCGTCATACAAGAAGATGTATTAGTTGATAAATAAACTCTCATGAACCTTTTCAGTGATCACTTTTCAACAGGCAATATGGTTCTTATTGATGAAAAAAAACTTCTATGTCCTCATTGAGTGCTGCAAGTTGGAATCTATTGCCTTGAGCACATACAAGGTGCTCCTCCAGGTCAATAAAGTAGCATTTGAGTTAAAACTCCCTAGAGGCACCTGAGCTTACCGTATCCTCCATGTTTCAACTAAGGAATTTTGTAGGTGACATCATAGATAGGTCAGGTCCAGTATGCTTAGAAAACCCCTGGAGAGGCAGAATATGAAATCAAGGCCATCCTGGAGACCAAAATAATCAAAAACAAATGCTCCTACTGGTCAAATGACAAGGTTATCCAATTAAGGAGGCCACCTAGAAGTTAGCAGCAGAATGTTCAAACTACTATAAGAAATATAAAAAGTTCCTCGTCAAGAAGGGTATTAACTTAAAAGTAATTTACAATGCTGGATTTGCCTGGATAAAACATTGCCTTGATATTTCATAAAAATAAGAGAAGTTAGGTTTGACCTCAACGCACTAAAAATGGAATTAATTTGGTCTTGATCCCTGATGGATTAAAAACTGATTATTGATGGACAGAATCAAATTATCAGAAGTTTTAAAATCTAATCAAAACATTGCAGGAATCTCATCTACACAAAAAATGATATAATCAAAACTCTGATATTTATTCAATCAAGATTGAAGCTGGCAACTGACCTAATAGCTATTAACCCGCGTCCACAGCTCTTGTTGAGGGGTCATCAGTAGCAGGTATCTCAAAACTTTAAGAGCAAACCTTGAGGGACTGATTCCTAGTAAATTGAAAGCCATTTTACCCAGTTTTCTTCATGAGCGATCCAACAAGATCTTGAAATCAATTGAAAAAGAAGTGTATAAAGAAAATTTCCCTTTTTTACATTTTTAAGTTTTTTTTCTAAAACTCAATAATAAAAACTGATTCGTTTAAATTCACTCTATTGTTTCCTGGGGTTTTACATTAGTGATAAATCCAACTGGTGTGGTCTCTAACGCCACAAAATCTACTCTCAATCTAGAGCCCTGGTGTATAACTTTATGTGTTTGGTTGTTAAAGGCAAATAACTCCTATAAACTTATTACTTGCACAAGGTGGGTTCTTGTGCAATTTTTCCGCGTTGTATAGTATTGGATATTATCAGGTAATAAAAGTATGACAACTATCATCCATAGTTTTATGGAATTATTAGATCTCAGACCAATGCTCAGCAAGTATTCCCTCTCAGAATACTTAAGATGTCTCAAAATAGGGATTTGTTCTCTTGTACTGTCCAACCCAATCTTCTCTGAGGTTCCCTGGTGACAGTTTCTCTGGTTTGACACACAGTCAGAAGCAATCACTGATTGTTTCCTCTTCTTCTCTGGATCCCCACTCAGATCCTTACTCTATTACTTAAAGAGTCTCCCGATTATTGCACACAGCAGTAATATCCTTGAGAAAGAATAAACCAATTGAAAGCTGATAAAGTTTACTACTTAAACTATATGTTGGATGAAAACTATATAACTATAGAACTTGTTTTTTATTAATTGTGAATTCTAGGGAATTAATAGTGGGGATTCAATCATCTAACCCTCAGTTGACACCTCTTCAATGAAATGGCAGCCATTGCCATTATATACCCATCCTCATCTCAGCAGCGATGGTCTTCCCCATCCTGGCTAGGATTCTGTTATTGGACAACCTTGAGACCTAAATGGAAAGTGTCGGAAAACGTGTCCCTAACGTTTTACTCTTGATCCAAGCAAACCAACCATATTTGGCTAGCGACCTGCTTAGGTAATGGGACTTGTTACCCATTAAGATAGTTCATAAACCAACTGATCAAATCGCTAGTTGCAGGTGGTATCACTTGCCTCACAACTTAAAACTTACATTCCCAATCAGTTGGTGATGAAACCTGATTAATACCAATCGGGACACCTGATAGTTAATCACTATCAGATGCCTTATTTTGTTAGCAACTCCACCCAACGAGATCTTAAGCATTCATACAGATTGATCCCTGACAGATATGATCAGGCGAATATCTCAAAATCCACCTAACATAGTTACTCCAAAATCAGAGTAAACCAATTTCCATTTAACCTTGCCTTAGGGAATTATCCCCTAGCGATTCCTGGTAATCTAGAAGACTGAGAATATGGGCAAAAATCCCAACACATCCCCCCTCTTGCCTAGATTTCCAGGGAGAAAAGGACTGGGCATGAGAACACCGCTTCAGACACTCAGTCAAACACTTCATTTGCTCAAGTGGAGTACAATCATTAATACTCAATGCTGTTTAGGACGACCTTCAGCATGCGGCTTTCTTCTTCTTCCTCCTCACTACTGCCTACTCAGAGCGCAGTTCCCACAATCTAATGTCATGCTGGGCTGATCAATTTACTCATGACAATATTAGTCCCAGGATCCAGTTTCCCCCCATCAGGGCATATGGCCTGCTGTCATTTTCAGGATTCTTGGTCTGGCGTCCTCAATTTCCTGATTTTCTCCTCATTCTAGACAGGAGACTCTTGCCATTGATGTTTGTTCTCAGCCCAATTAAGAATGCCTATATATGTTTGCCCTTGCTATTTTATTCTTATAACCTCTTGGGTCATATCATTCTTAATTCTTCTCATGGAGAGCTTATCCCATTAATTTTGAGATTAATTTATCTGGTATTGGAGCTTAATGGATTGTAGAGTACATAATGTTGACTTCCATATAAGTCTGACATCCCCCTCTCATCCAGCTCATATGTCAAATTCTGAGTCGCGGTATCAACAGCTACTAAACAGTTTGTCTGATCAAAATCTTTGGCTCTTCCAGCAGATGAGTTGGGATGCATGACAAAACCTCTTCTATGGTCCTTCCAGGACTCATACGCCTAGTCTGGCACCAGCGGCTAGTCTTTCCATCAAATTACTGGAAATGGTAACCAATCCTTCTGAAACCAGGCTAGCAATCATCTCAAAAGACTCTCAGTCAACTCTTCCTCTGTCATCAATTTCAGAGTTGGATTTTGAAGCTCTCCTAATTTGACTCCTTTTTCAGATGCACCTAACATCATCATGGATGCTCCTGAAATTATGCCCTTCGCTCTTGATCACTCTTTTCTTGCCAGGTTGGACTAGCTTCCTGAGTTCCTCTTCCAACTCAAACAATATTACAAACCCACTGTCTTGGCTACCAAGCTCACCACTGGCAACAGTATTCATTTCAAACTTCCCTATGCTGAATTACAGTCCCAAGTCACTGAAGCTTTATCCCTAGCGCTGTTCCCTCTGATCTTGAGAACATCCTAGATTGGGATATTGCTGCTTATGATCTTCGCTTTGCTAACCAAATTCTTTGAAGTTAGTCCAAAAAGCTTCCAGCCTCTCCCAGGTTCCGTTGTTCCTTCAGCTTCAGCTTCTGAGAAGCCTGTAGTCATTGTCGGACATTCTACTTCTCAACTTCTGAAAAAGAATGTTGAAGGTAAGAATGCTCCCAAATCTGCTACCATGATTGGCCCATCACCTGTCCAATCTTTAAATAATATTATGGTTATCAATGATATGAGTACCAATGGCAAAAAGACCTTGGCGGATTCTCTGTGGAATCCTAACTATTGGGAAAATATGGTTTATAACCAAAATTGGCTTAATAAGGTAAGAACTGAAAATAGGATTGTTCCGACTTCTCAGCCAAATTTGAGGTGTTCATTACCACATGGGTCTGATCATCTCCGAGGTGAGAAGATTTTACTCATCAATGATTGGGTGCAAGTTAACAAATCATTACCACATGAGTCTGACCACCTCTGAGGTGAGAAGATTTTACTTGCTGGTGATTGGATACAATTTATCAAATTGTTACCACATGGGTCAGTTTTGCCTCAAAATATTTATCTTCAATCTGATAGGCCAAAAACCTATATTTCCTAATTTGGATGACTCAGCTTTATAATACTTTAGCCCCAAATACCCATGGTCCCAGGATTTGAACTAGTTTAAATAGAAAATACTAGTATTGAAGAAAGGACCTTTTTTGGCTTGCCCCACTTAAACAATAAAAAACATAAAAAACTTTAACAAAGCGTTGTTTATTACTTTTAATTAAAAAGTAAGTTTCTTTTGATAAAATTTTTGTGGCATCCGTTGGTGGATCCCACAGTCATTGCTTGAAGGATGCCATTTACTCCCTGCACAATTATCTTATTTCTAGCGCTTCCCATTGGTATCTTCCACTGATGGCTTTAATAGGGGACATGATTTGGCACCCTTGTTCAGTATCCCTTGTTTGCTGCTGGCCCATATGTCCGGTGCTCTTGATGAAGCTCATTGGCAGGCGCTCAAGACTAATTTTCTGGCTCCAGTACCATATTTGGATTACTCAGGGTTATTCACCAACTGCCTATTTCTATACTGTTGCTTTCCTCCCCACTCCGGGGTTTCACAATTGGCTTCTTCCAACATCTCAATTTCCCTTCCCCTAGTTGCTTTCTTGCAGGGATCTGTGTCCTCTCAACAAACTTGGTTTATAGTAGGTTTAGCCCTCACTAGTGTCCATTCTCACATCAATTTTGATGGGCTATTCATTCCTTATGCGATCCATCCTCCCTCCCCCAAAAGGTGACATAGGCAGAATCATCCCATATTGAGGATAATTAATAAAAATAAAAATCATAAAAATATATAGATTTTTTCTACACTGTTTATAATCTTTTTTCCAATATCCTTTAACAATCTTATTATTTTTTTCTTCTTTTTTCCACGGGATTTGACCTTGTTTCAGTCCAGCGGTCCGTATTTTTTTATTTTTTCCCTCAAACTGGATCCTAGGTATTCTTAGACCTACCAGTTTTCTATGGTTCAGAGTCCTTTTTTGGACTTAGCCATCTAGATTGGTTCAGAGGTTCTTTTTTGGACTTGAATAACCATCAGGACGTGACCAACTTAATGGTTCATAGTCCTTTGGGAACTCTTTTGTTTTTTTTTTCATTGATCCATCACTTCAAATACTTAGCATGGACTTGATTTACAACTCTTTTTATCCAAGAATTTCTTGATGGAGTAGGCGTCAGTCACTGTCTTGGGGATAATTTCAAATGGACCTGACCACAATGCATCCAGCTTGTTTCTTTTCCCAATTTCCATGCATATTGCAATAGGCAACTCTTTTGCCTATTCAATATTCTGCTAAGGCTGGTTGGTTCTTATCACTTGTCAATTTCGCTTGTATACTTTTCTTTAATGTAGTATAAAATGCTTGTGATTGCATCTCAATCAGGATATTTGTCATTCAGTTCAAGTGCTGTTTGACACTCATCTTCAATGTTGGTTCCACCACCAAATATAAAATTGCTGGCAACGCGGCCTTCCTCCCATATAGAAATTAAATTGGCGTTTTTCCTATCGCCATATGATGACTGATATTGTAGGCAAACAATACCAAACTCAGGCACATTCACCACACGGAAGTTCTTCCTGAAACCAGCTTCCTCAGCGTCGTGGCCAGCGTTCCATTCACTTGTTCTACCAGTCCGTTCATCTCTAGATGGTAGGGTACATACATGGCTCCTCTGATCCCCATTATCTCATGCAGTCATGGGATCGCATGAGATGTGAAGTTTGTCCCATAATTGCTAAGAAGTACCTGTGGGCATCCATGTTAATAACATAACTTGATACAGGATGAACTTTGCAGTGCTGGTAGCATCTACTTTCTCCAGGGCCTTCATCTCGACCCATCAAAAGATGGTCAATAGCAACTATTAGTACTTGACTCCCCCTGTGTTCATCATCAGCGGTCCCATCATATTGATGGACACCATACTCCAGGCAAATTCAGGGCGGACCAGTCAGTAACCAGTTGTATTCTTATGTGGCCTATGCAGCTGGCACTCCATGAAACAAGCTAGATAGTCAGCAACATCGTAGTTGATTGACTCCCAATAGCAATACTGGCGAATATGGTCAGTTGTTTTCCTCAGGCCTCCATGCCAAACAAACTTATGAGCGGCTTGAACAATAACTGCTCTTTTCAACAGCTTCGTGAATAGTAACTGCTTCCCATTAATCATATTAACCATATTTTCATCATGGTTTTGGTGTTTTCATCACTTTTTGAAGCGCACTTGTGGATTTCTTAGGGCTCGTCCCTGATTTCTCTGTTGGCCATTCTCTGGAATAACTCATCCGCCTGCGGGTATACCATCTGCGCCATTGGTAACTATGATAAGCCATCCTCAATTAGGTGAGAAGCCCCTGCTCAGTGGGAAATCTCATATCATAAGCCTGTAGCTTAAGTGCCCATAGGCCAGTCGTCCTTCTGGTTATCTCAAATTATGGAGCCAACGCAACGAAGAGTGGTCTGTCACCACTTTAAAGTGAGTTCCATGGATATACACCTGAAACTGCTTACAGGCGTAAATGACCGCAAGGCATTCATGCTCAGTTATGGTGTAGTTATTTCAGCAGCTGAGAGTGTCTGGCTCACATATGCCACTGGATGTTCGTTCCCAAGTTCATCTACTTGGCTTATTACAGAGACAATCTCTGTCAACAAAGCATTGGTTTGTATAATAAACCCTTGATTGAAATTCGGATATTTCAAAATTGGAGAATCTATTAGGTAACATCGATGAATCCCCCCTCGGGTTGGGACCATCTAGTACTAAAAAGAGAATCTATTAGGTACCAGCATAACTCATCGAAGGATTCCTGTGCTTCTTCATTCCATATGAATCCCCTTTTTGATCCTTCAACAAATGGAATAAGGGCTTGGCGATTCAGGCAAAGTCCTGAATAAATCTTTGGCAGTATCCAACCATTCCAGGAACACTTGGATGCCTTGGACACTCTTTGGCACAGCCATCTGTTCTATGGCTTCTATTTTCTGGGCTTGCAGCTGCAATCCACTATAATTGATCACAAATAACCAGATATTTCAACTCTTTTTGAAGAAGTGAGACTTCCTCAGATTAATCTTCAGGTTAGCCATGGACAGTCTCTTAAATACTTCTTCCAAGCGGTGTAGATGGTCAGTAAACGTCCTTTTGAACACATTGATATTGTACAAGTACACATGGATGCATGACAACTTCAAGTCACTCAGTATAGCGTCCATGGCCCTTTGGAACGTTGCAGGCGCATTGCATTAACCCTGGGGCATTCTTGTCAGTTGGTATAGACCCTGAGCGGTAATAATCGCGCATTTTTCCTAATCTTCTCTTGGCAAATAGATTTGCCAATATCCTGAGATCAGTCCATCATGGAGGAATACTTCACTTCTCCCAATCGTTCTAATGCATCATCAATTCTTGGTGGGGGATACAAATCCTTCTTCATAATCTTATTTAGCTTTAAAAAGTCAATAACCACCAATTGGAGCCATCCTTTTTCTTTACAATTAAAATCAGACTCACCCAGTCACTTGTTTTTTTAGTACTAGATGACACCCAGGGACTTGTTGACGGAACTAGAAGCCCATGCTTCACTAGTTTGCTGATTAGATCTTCCACTATTGCTTCGGCCACTTTTGACCATCGAATTGATATCATCTTGATTGGCTAATTTTCCCAGGTGTCAACCTTGTAGATTACATCTTTTCGCGCATCCCAAAATGTGGTTGCCCTGAGTGAATACTTCCTGATACTTTTTGAACAATTTGAGCACCTCCTCTTGCTGGCCTTCTGACAGATCAGCGAGTTGCTATCAAACAACCAATAGGTTGATACTATAAGTTACTCCAGCCAATAATCTCATCTCGTCAATAGTCACAGGATCATGAATCTCCTCAATTTGGCCATCTGGGATTAGATAAACAAACGTGATGAGCTGATTCCTACTAATCTTAATCAGTTTTTCACTTAAATTCGCCAGGAGAACTCGAATTTCTCCATGGCCTGGCATTATTATCCCAGGAGCTACCCAAGGCTCTAAACTGGACTTTTTCCAGGGACTCCCAACTTCCCCATACAGCAGCTTAGGTATCTCCAATGTCAACCCCCATGTCGACTATCATCCGAAAATCCAGGAGTATGGTTTCCCATTCTTGATCCTCAGTGGAATTCTCTAGTTCTCTAGGATTTCCGTTGGCATTTCTCGTCACTTCCAACCAACTAATTGGTATCAGGTCAGGACAATGCCATCATTGTATATTAAATTGATGAAGTTATTTCTCCTACTCAGCAGAGCTTCTCCATCCTTCTGATATACCAATGGTAACGTCTAATCCAATATGGTCAACGTATTATCCTCAAAGTTACATTTAACTCTGTACTTGCATACAAATTCTTTCCAAATCAAAATGTCATAATTCTAGTTGGCCAAAACTATTGCTGGCGCAGAAACCACCAAGGATCCAAATCGCAGTGGCAAAGTGCTATACACTCCACATGAGATGGTGGTATTTGGCCCAGCTGTCCCATACTCCTTCTTGTGCTCCAAGTCAGGTGAGATCTTTATCCTCTTTACCAGCTTGGGGGCGAGACAATGTTAATGGGAGCTCTGCTGTCAACAATCACCCTCACCCGTACTTGATTCACTTGTATGTCTATTTAAGTACAATCAGAGTATTGTAAGATAGTGTTTACTGAGTGTACAGCAGCGTTATTAGCTGAATTAAGAGTGTGAATGATTTGCTCCAATAAATCAGAAAATGATGCCTTTTTTGCGCTGAAGGGTATTGACAGATTGGCCTCATCTAATCAGACTTCAGACAATTCTTTGGGATTCTCAGTGGTTCAAATCTTGTCTGCCAGCTGTTATGCATATGGCCGGACAAATTCCTTGATTATCTTGGGGTCAATTACCTTCTCCCTGGATCTGGTCACTGCATTTACGTCCAAAAATTGACCACTTAATACAGTTGATCCCATACATCTTCGTCCATGAACAGATCACTGATATCAATTTCCTCAGTCATGATGTCAGGAGGAACAGACTTCTCCGCAGCTCTAGACTGTTCCCTATATAGGCTGCAGGTCCTTTTCCCAATTCCTTGGTGGCAGCTGACTATTTCGCCTGGACCACATTGATTTAATCCGTTGGCTTCTTGCAGTGCACGGCGAAATGTACTTTTCCACCACATTGGTAGTAAACCTTTTCCTTCTTACTCAACCATCTGTATTATTCAGGATTATTACCCAATACAGTTTAGTTATTCATTTCTTTAGCACCTTTATTCCCCTTTGTGGGATTTGAATTGTGTACTGGATTGGATTTGAAACTACTGTTTGGGGCATCAAAGGTTGCTCCCAAAATTTTCAAATTATCTACCATTTGAGAGGTAGTTACCTCCATCACAAACATCAAAGTCATCATACAGTGCAGATTGCGATAGGGCCAAAGGGCTGCTTATAAGGCGATTCTGGCATTGAAGTCATCCATTACCTTTGCTCCAACCAGGATTTGCAACTTCTTGTAAAACTGATTTGCAAAGCTTGCTAAAGACTCATTTTTATGGAACTGGATTCCCATAAACTCCTGTTTGCATTTTAGCATTCGCGTTGGACTCCCAAATTCTTTCATGATAGCCACCTTTACCTCTGCATACAACCAGCTGTCCTCCTCCAGGTGGGGTAATAATAAGTTCTGACAGTTGGTGTCTAGGCAATTCATGACCGTCAACGCCTTTTTATGATCTCCATAGCTATACATGGTCATATCAAACAGTTAGAAAAAATGCTGGGCGTTATCCCAATGGAACGTTGGCAATTTTGGAGCTGCCTTAAATCCCTCCTAATATCTCTAGCCAGTTTCTCTAGGTTCATCCACTAAGCTCACTTGAGGAATGACTTTGGGCATCATCTCCAAAGTGGCAGCAAAATTGGGTGGCATGTTCCTTGGGTTATTCGAATTCCCAATTATCATATGAGGACTTCAACATCACTTGCCACAAATTGCTCACAATCATATTTGTGAGTTTTAAGTTCCTCAAACTGTTTGATCAGTCACTTTATATCAGTGCTGAAATTTCTCAAACAAACACAATCTTCTTCTTGTTCCATTTTCAGATATAAGACCTCTCAGATTAGGTCCCCCTCTTTCTTATTTAATGAAGCTACTTTCCCAAGTAACTCATTCCTAAAATTCACAACATTATTAATCCCTTCCTCCATCTTGGCGACTTGTTCCTTCGAGGGCTGCAAATTCCTGATGATCCTCTGAGTTTAGGGCATTCTGATTTACAGTGGCTAACTCTGTCCACAGTTTATGTAACTTATCTTTGTACGACATCCTTATAAGTTCTTCAAATCAAATATACTCCTGTAGTGAGGACCAAAGTGTAAAAGTTTATTGTTTTGGGTTATTATTGGCAAACAACTCCAATAAACTTTATTACTGCACAGGTTCAGTACTTGTGCACTTTGTCCGCATTGTATAGTATATGATATTATTGTTGATAATAGTATGACGACTATTATCCATATTTGAGTGGAATTCTTATATTTTGGCCCAACGCTTGGCCATTACTTCTGCTCACAATACCTGATATGTCTTAATATAGGGATTCTTTCCCTCATTCTGTCCAACCCAATCTTCTCTGAAATTACCTGGTGATAGTCTCTTCAGTCCAACACACAGTCAGCAGCAATCCGCAATTATTTTCTCCTTCTTCTCCCAAGAATCCCTCTCAGATCTTTACTCTTTTCCTTATAAAGTCTACCAATTATCACACAAAGCAATAATATCCTTGAGAAGAATAGAACAATTGAAAGCTGATAAAAGTTTACTATTTAAACTATATACTGGATGAAAACTATATAACTATATATCTGTATTATCTAATTAACTAACTAACTATCTGTTTTCTGTTTTTTTATTATGAGTGTATTCTAGTAAATTTATAGTGGGGATTCAATCATCTAAGCCTTGGTTGACACCTCTTCGATGAAACAGCAGCTGTTGCCCTTGAATCACCCATCCTCATCTCAGAAGCAATGGTCTTCCCCATCCTGGCTAGGATTCCATCATTGGACATCTTCAAGACCTAAATGGAAAGAGTCAGAAAACGAGTCCCTAACATTCTCTCGATCTAAGTGAACCAACCATATTTGGCTAGCGACCTGCTTGGGTAATGGGACTTATTACCCATTAAGGCTGGTTATGCACCAACTGATTGATTCACTAGTCGCAGGTGGCATCACTCACCTTGCAACTTACTACTCATTCCCAATCATTTGGTAATTAAACTCAACCATTCCCAATTGGTACACCTGATAGTTAATCACTATCAGATGCCACTATTTTGGTGGCAACTCTACCTGACAAGATCTTAAGTATTTGTCTGGATTGTCCCCAACGGATATGACCAGGTGAATATCCTAAAATCTCCCAAACATAGTTACTCCAAAATTAGGGTCCACCGATTTCCAATTCACCTTGCATTAGGGAATTATCCCATAGCGATTTCTGGTAATCTAACAGGATGGGAAAATGGGCAAAAATCACAACAATCAGTATGTCATTAATATAGTCAATAGCACATGTAAGATGAAGATCATGAGAAAATTATCAAAAAACTCTGTAAAGTTGCTGGTGCATTATCTAGACTGAAGGGAATCACCTTCAACTGAAAAAATCTCACGCCTAGTCCAGTTGCTATAAGCCACTTCTGCCTTGCCTTGACCCTCACCTGATTTAAGGCGTTGATAAGGTTGATCTTATATATACTTCAGAATTTGCAAAAGCTTGGACAATGAATTGTTCAGTGGAAGAGAGTATGGGCTTAAAACCTTTACATTGTTACATGGTCATATTCAACACAAGGCGATAGAGAACTATTTGCCATCTGGGAAAGGACCACAGAGACGATTAGAGGAGGTTTATTGATGACCCAGCCTTTTTTAGCATTTTGTACCAGCCATATACCCAAAGCTTTACTTTTTTTCAGTGTATAAATATGAGGTACTACTGATCTTAACAAAGTGCACTGTCAACTGAAAAAATAGTCACATTCTTAATGAGGTGGAAATATGGTTGCCAGACTAATGTCAAAAAAACACTTGTATGGGTTAAGAAAGGCGGAAAACTCGGTGATAGTCCATAGGGGAAGGCGTTGGAGGAGAAATAAACTAAGTGAGGCCTTTGGGGCAAAAGTTAATCAATAGGAATTAGATTGTTCATACTATTGGCAAATGGCAGGGAATTAAGAACCAAGTTAATATTCACTATCTGGCAACACCACCAGCACACGCAAATAATTTACATGATACAATAAGATAAGTACCGCCTATAAAGTGATCACAGAAACAGAACTCATGGACAAAGAGCTGCACTGGACACTGGATGGTGTGGCATATCAGGAGTTACAAGAAGGCACCTAGTATAGGGGGGCTACATCCGTGTTTAGGTCCAAGGGTTTTGCAACTCTAAAATTTATTAGTTTCTCACCACTCCTGTGTCTAAGAGAACTTGTACTTTAACTAATGTGCACCTGTTGTAAAGGTGATGAGAAACAGAAATTTAGGTTTGATCTTCTCTATTTTTCATGGAGAGCAAGTGAAAAGTGGGAAGGGGTGCAGTGCCCATAATGAGAAGAGGACCTTTGGTAGCCTATGGGCTATTCTGCATACTCTCCAAAAGACTGTCCGCAGATTCATCCTGGTCTGATGTCATAATGGTGTCAGATATTTGCCATCCCAGTTGCAAAAGAAAAATGTTTTAGGTCGAAATTTGCCAAAAAGGTGGAAATTTCAGCCATTTGCAAGTTTGCAATGATGGTTTGAATGATTTAAATAGTGTTAATGCTGATATTGGCCAAAAGACTCTGGCCAATTCTTGGTGTAACCCCATTAATTGGGATAATACCATTTTTTAAATCCTGAACGGGCAAAAAACATAAAATTGAGCAGTTAAAATACTCCGACCACATGATGGACCATGGGGCGACCATCTAATGGTACTCCCCCTGCCACTACCAAGTCCTTCCAAGCACCTACGCAGGGACCACCCCCTTTTATAGGCGTGGAGGAGGTCCCCCAAGGTGAAAGTATTTTAAAAAGCGGTGATTGGTTGAAATACAACAAAACATTACTGCATGGGTACATTCTTCCCTAAAACCCCATCCCATCTGTTGTTTTGCCAAAAAAGCAACTCAAATTTCCCAAGATCTGATAGGAAAGTATACCATATTTTCTTATTTAAAATTCATCTAGGCTATTCTGAATATTACCTCGAATTCCCCCTGACCTTCAATGCAGTATAAATACTGATCAGTCGGGTATTGACAGGGGTCATTTTTTCTCTTTATTGCGTCCTAATAAAAATTTTAAAAACCCAGTTTTTTAAAGCTTTTATATATATAAATTCATTTACAAACTTTTGTGGAATCCAGAAGGCGTTAAGAACCAGCGAGCAAGATCAGCTGGATTCCTAAAGATGGAATCAGAGGGATTAAGCTATAAATTCTCCTTCTTACTTGTGGGGGAAAGGGCCCAGGGTTCAACGTGACAGAGGAATCTGCATGGCCCTGAGTACTGGATGGTGTAGGCAAGGTTGAAGTAGATGGTATGCATGTAGTATATGGTAAGCTATCCTGCTTATGCTCCAAGTGAGCTTTGCCAGGGCTCCTTGCTTGGACGTTAAAAGTTGGATTTTATGAAATCAGAGTAATAACCAATTACTCTTTCTTGTATAGGGGGAATGAGTCAGTGTTGGAATTTTGTTTGACCATATTATCCATCTCACTTCCCAATTAAGTATCCCAAAGATTGTTATTAACATCTGATATTTGGCAATAATTGTCAACTATATCACTATTTGCAATTAACTAAAGGATAAAATCAAATGATCGGTTTTGCTTAATTTTTCATCAATATGATCTACCAGATTGCTTAATTCTCATTATTATAATCCCTGACAACGTTAATTAGGTAATTCAATTAAGGAATAATAGCTGATAGTCAGATTACTATGGTGAATCTTTCAGATTAGATGGTCAGGGCGGTTGTTGAGGCGATGTTAAATTTTAAAAAGTGTTACTCTTTCAGAGTTATAACTCGCTTCAGCTCCCTTGATTAACTTCACAGGTCCATTGTAAGTGCGTTGTCTGAATTGTTGATAATTAATTGAATGTTGCAGTAATATTATGTTATTATTACTCTAGTTGAATTTCTTATAGCCAAGATGATTATTAGGTACAACGCTAAAGTGGTGCTTGTCCTAATTTTAATTATTCGTCTGGAAATTTTACAAGGACTTTTTTCTTCTTCCTTATGGTAGAACTTAACTTAGTACTAGGTTCAGAGGTTCTTTTCTTCTCTTCACGCAAATTCCACAGAGATAGCAATAAGTTAGACAAAGGATCTCTTTTCCTCCCAAACTTTAGCCTCAAGAGCAATATATGACAGTCTAAATTATTAAAGTATTTAATCTGTAAGTATCATTATCTAAAATTTTCTATCTGATTTTTATTAGAAAAACGGAAGGAATATATAAGGGAATATGGCTTCTAACTCTTCTGTTGGTGACCTTTTGGAAACAATAGCTTCGCTGATGAATTAACCATCCAGGGTCACTCCAAACAATGCTTTTCCTCATCTGTTTAGTCAGATTCCTCCACAAACTATCAATGTGACCTCTTTTGGGTTGAAACAAAGAATATTTCCTAACGCCTTTACTCAACCCCAGAGTGTCATGGAAATGGCAGAAGAAGTTTGGACTGAACTGCCAGTTGGGATGCATAAGCACCCAAAAAGCAAGCCAGAATGCCAGAGGCATTGCCGAATGAATGACTTGATATGGAGCCAGGCATTGGGAAATGTGTGTTGGTGCAGCAACATGGTGAGAATGATCCCGAT